>OU015497.1:30191412-30377369 GCA_907164885.2 Dolomedes plantarius
TATATAAACAGTTCCGTAACTGACTGACTGACTGACTGACTGACTGACATACAACGCACAGGCCAAACTTCTGGACCTAAAGGGCTGAAATTTTGAATGGCGATTCTTCTTATAGTGTAGGGGTGCACTAAGAAAGGTTTTTGAAAAATTCTTAGATTTTTTAAAATTAAATTTGTAAGCTGTTTTTGTAACTTTTTTTAAGTTTGCATTTAAAATAATAATTTGAGGGTTATAAAATTTATATCAAAAGAAAGATCCTAAAATTTCTTTTAAAATGAAATCTTTTTCGAATCTTTAACTCTAATTCTGATTTTTGGCAAATTTTTCAAGATATATATTTAGAATTTAATTTGTTAAATGCTGATAATGTTGTTTCTTTTTGTGATACTTTAAACTAATTTTGGGTCACGGGCATAACAACGAAATAGACAAAGAAATAATTTTTTTTCTTGCTAATACGGCAGACGATTGGACATTATTCAAAAAAATATTAAAATACAGTAAAAGAAATGTCCCTCAAATTGTACTATATTCTTCAGTATGTTCCATTAGATTTAATTTGAATATTTTCTTCTACATTATTTTGTCTATAAAAATATCCCTTAGGAATTTTTTAAAAACATATTTTTTGTTTTTTTACATCAATTGTATACATTGATCGTCGTATTTATTATATATATTTTGCATTAATTGCATACATTGACCGTTGTATTTAATTTGAATGTACTCCGCAGCGAAGTGCGGGTTTTCAGCTAGTTATCTATGTAATACTAAAATTAAGTTTCTTTATCTGTAACTCATAGCAACAAAACGATACACAGTAGCGTCATATTTTTTAGAATACGGTACCCTAAACTACGGGTTAACGAGTTATATCATTTTTAATTTACATTTCATTTTGTTATTCATCCTTAAGTTTTGACGAACGAAAAGTGTATGTTAGATTTCACCGCTGCCATCTGTCGGCGTATAGTGAAAGCTTTTGCCCATGGAAAAATTATTTAATATTCTGAAAGACGGTCGTAGCAGAGAGGAGAGGCCCAGATTAATGCCAATAAAAAAATAAACATAAATTTAAAATTATTTTTTAGAAATTCAAAATTAACCAAAATTACAGCCATCAAAAACAGTACTTGGGAAGGCTATTTTTAAAATGAATAAAGAACAATGCATTACGACTTTTGATTTGTTAATGTCATAAATGGACAGAAATAATTCTTTTTATAGTAAAAAAGCAAAAACCAAAAAATTACAGGTAGTCTCTTCTTATATATATATATATATATATATATATATATATATATATATATTTATATACGTGAAAATTTTGACGCATTTTGGTACTTTTCTGTTTAAACGTTTACTGCTTGCCCAAGCGATACAGACTGAGTTTGGCGCGCTGCAAATTATAACTCGCGACGACGGACTGTCTGAAATTTTGCTTTCTGGAGGACCGTTATGGAGGAACTTAATCCTACGTAAAACATGTAGGTTCAATATTGACATTACCTTGAATTCTTATTAATAATTGTGAATCATTCTTATTAATAATTGTGAATAAATCAATAACTTATGAATAATTGTGTAGTCTATTCGTAAGTTACTTTATTCATAAGTGCTTTACTCATAAGTTGAATATATGGGTGTTCTAGTACACAATTATTCATAAGCGGTGAATAATTACAGTGATTAAGGCCGGAACAATAAAATAAGTCTTTTAAACGTTTTATGACTTGTATGTCATTCGTTTTCAGGATGGAGTTTTTAATGGGATTATTCCTAAGGTGCCCTGGAAAAAGGACTTAAGTCAAAAACAGTGATTTAAATATACCAAGTTATTGGCTTTTATACCAATCGCAGAATAATAGTTTCGACTTGTTTTTTGTAGAAAGAAATGTACTTTTGTATACAAAATTGATAGACTTATACAAGTCACAATATTTTTTTTTTCTATCAATACTAAGAAATATCTAAAAATCACTTTTTTTGACTTAAGCCTTTTATGCCGGGCACCATAGATTTATTGGTAAATGATATTGAATACACTTTAGAAAGGATAGAAAAACATAAATAAAAAAAATTGTTGGGATAATCCAGACATGCAGTCAAATTTTTTTTTCTAAGAATAAAATGAAGCATTGTGTCGGAAACGGAATAGTTACAATTTTCGACATTAGATGGCGGAACGACACCTTTGCCATTACTAAACGCTTATACTGAAAGCGAGAACAATGTAGTTTAAAAAGATTTTGTTTTGTTCGGTTTTAAAGTTGCTGTTCTTATTATTTCGTATTCTATTCTACATGTAGTCGAAATATTATTATATTCATTCATCATTAAAAAATAATTAAAAATGCCAGTCTACTTTCGAATTACTCATGTGCATGAAGTTATTTAACCACTAGTTTTAAAATGTTATCTACAACCTTTGGAACAAAGGTAAACCTAACTTTTCATCCTTTATATCCTATTCTTCAAGTAGTCAACACATTGTGAAACAGATAAATTACAAACAAATGCAATTATGGTTGTAACGAGAAAATAATAATATTGTTATTACGTACAGAAAGTAAAATAAACCTATTTGTTTTAGGAAGAAAGCTATAATTCTCTGAAGGTACCCTAGAGAATACAAACATAATAAAATCAACTTAATCATGGTAAAACTTTTCATACCATTTTCAACATCATTCTTAATCACCGAAGCAAAACCGTTGGGAAAAAAGAATTCAGGAGAGTACAAAAATCTCGTATTCGTTAAATTAATTTCACTCATTATTCGAGGTTCATTCTCGGGATTAATTCCCTATTCTATGATTTATGTGAGAGAAAATTATTAATTTTATAAAATATACAAGGTAAAGCGACTTAAAATATATCTACACTAATTTTAAAGAAAGCTGCCACTGAAATGCTATTGCCATTTTAATGTAATAAGATGGTTGGTTATTTGTTGACGCAAGGTCCAGAATCTACAGCTCAGATTCAAAATATTAGAATAATTGAGAAAAAGTAATAAGAAAGAAATTATTTTCCATTTATTTATTTTTGATACTAAGTAAATGCAATTAAGTTTCTTATAAATTAAATCTGGAATGTTTAGATAAGATTTTAACATTTACAAAATGTAAAATACAATAAATTAGGTATACAACAGCTTTCTGAAACACATCAAAATATTACAATAAAATTTAGATTGGTTCAAAATATTAGAATATTTTATTTTACGCAAAAATATTACCTTATGAATATGAAGTAAATGGTAATTAATATTTTATAGCATCCCCTTTAGCTTTAATAACAGCGTACAATCGATCTTACATACTATATACAAGGTGTTTACAAACATTTCTATCAATATTAGCCCAAATAGACTTTATATGTGCCACTAACTCAGTTTTACTTTAAGGAGAATTTTCTTGGAGTTTTTCTTCATTATACCCCATAAGTTTTCGATGGGATTAATGTGTGGTGAGTTTGGTGGCCAAGGAAGTACCTTAATTTTACGTTGATGGAACCAATTCTAATGACACCGAGGTATGTGGTGACGCTAAATCTTGTTGAAAGATGGAATCATGTAATATTCCAAAATTTCTTGATATATCTGAGAGTTAACCTTTTCGTAGACTATGCATAACTTTCCAGGTCCTTCTGCGCTCATGCAACCCCAAACCATGACACTAGCAGCAAATATTACCGAACGTTTAAGACATTCTTTATCAAATGCTTCTTGCTTCATTCTACAAACTCGAATACCTAGATTACCATATGAAACACAAAACATACTTTCATCACTAAATAATATTTTTTTCCAATCTTCTTCGCTCCATAAACGTCTTGATTTACACCAATTCAATCTTATACGCTTTTGTTTTGCAGTCATGAGAGGTTTTGTTTTCGGTACACGAGATTCAAACTTAAATTTATGGAAACGTCTTAATGTTGTCGATTTAGAAACTTCAACTCCTTCTTCTTTCCATTTTCGGTGCAAGAATCGCACACTTAGCACAAGCGTATAGTTAAGAAAACGGTTTTTCTTAACTATACGCTTCAGTTTCCTGTCATCTCTAGCAGATGTTTTTGGTTTTCGGCCACCATTTCGGCGATTATTTTGTAATTTTCCATTTTTTGAATATTGTGTTAGTATTTTACTAAAGCTTGATTGCGAACAATGCAAATAATTCGCTATATAACATTGATTTTTACCGTGCCGATACAAATCAACCATACGAAGTTTAATAGATTCAGGAATATCACTCCCACGACCCATTTTAAGACGAAAAAGCAAACAAACTGCAAAAAGAATACTGATTTTAAATAAAATCGTCTGAATTTAATCAATGATGCCACCAGTTATGAATTTGTGACAATTAAAGGAGAATTAATGTGAAATATTCTAATATTTTGACTTTTCAAAATAATTTTTTTTCAATTAATCTTTTTAAAAATGATATTAATTTTAAGATAATAAATAAGTTTAATCAACAATAAGTTCTTAATAAAAATATCGTTTGCATATTTGCATTAAAAGACATTAAATTACCAAATAATATTTTCAATTTGTAAAAAAATGTAATTATTCTAATATTTTGAATATGAGCTGTACAAGCTGAGGTAAACGCACGACGAGAGCAGAACTAATATAGGGATGTAAAGTAAAGTAGGGGTTAAAAAAACAAGAATAACAACGGTATAAGAAGTGGTGAAAACAATAAAGGTAAAAATCAGTGTATATAGAAGGTGATAAAATCAGTCAGAAACAACAGGTGATAAAAACAGTCATATATAAAAGACTAGTTGAATATCCGTGCTTCGCTACGGTGTACATTCAAATTAAATACAACGGTTAATATATGCAATTAATGCCAAAAAATCACCAAAAATATTTATAAAAAATTGTAACGGATATTTTTATAGACAAAACAATGTAGAAGAAAATATTTGAATTAAATACAACGGTCAATGTATGCAATTAATTTGTATGTTTAATATCCATTAAGCATACTAATTTGAATTTAATTCTTAAAAAACATCTATCTAAATTAGTCTAGTGGTTAAATTTTATCTTTTACCGTATTTTAATATTTTTTTTTTGCCAATTTATTTCGTTGTTATGCACGGGACGTAAAATTAATTTAAAGTATCCCAAAAAGAAAAGAAACCACGTGATCGGCATTTAAAAGATTAAATTCTAAAAATTAATCTTTAAAAATTCCCCAAAATTCTAAAAATGAAGGTAAAGATTACAAAAGGTTTCATTTTAAAGGAATTTTTATGATCTTTCTCGTGATATAAATTTTATAACCCTCAAATTATTATTTTAAATGCAAATTTTAAAGAATGTTACAAAAACAGCTTAAAAATTTAATTTAAAAAAATCTAAGAATAATTTTTCAAAAATCTTTCTTAGTGCACCCCTACACTATAAGAAGAATCCCCATGCAAAATGTCAGTCCTTTAGTTCTAGCGGTTTGTTCTGTGCATTATCTTTCAGTCAGTCAGTTACGGAACTGTTTTATATAGATGAAAAGCTATGATTTATAAACTAAGCCTATACCCCTTGCTTACAAGACTACTCTTCTTGTTATTACTCATGGTATAGTGAGGTTATAGTTTACTTCTACAGAATCTCGAATTTCCCTTTCCCATATTTCACCAATGTAAACCGAAATACTTTGTAACATACTCTAATCAAACGTCAGAAAATGGAGGTAAAGATTCCAAAAGGTTTCATTTTAAAGGAATTTTTGTGATCTCTCTCGTGATATAAATTTTATAACAAAAACTTAAATGCAAATTTTAAAGAATGTTACAAAAACAGCTTAAAAATTTAATTTAAAAAAATCTAAGAAGAATTTTTCAAAAATCTCTTTTATATGCAAAAATCTCTTATATTCAAAAATCTCTCTTATCCCCTATATTATAACAAGAATCGCCATGCAAAATTTCAGCCCTTTAGGTCCAATGGTTTAGTCTGTTCGTTATCAGTCAGTCAGTCACTCAGTTACGGAACATTTTTATATTAGATGATAAAACAATCAATTATAATTATGAAACAATGATATAGAAAAGTGATAAAAAACACTAAGATATAAATATGATAAAAACAGTGATATACAAATAGATACAAGGTCATAATCGAAGCTGATAAAAGCAGTGATGGTAAAAAACAAAAACCTCTGGATGGGGTTTTTAAATGGAATAAGAATGTAGGTCTTTGTTCAAATGGTACATCATTATTGATTCACATCCAGTCGAATTTTTTGTATGACCCGAATTCTTGGAACGTTCGAGCTCTTTATTTGCAAAGTATACAAATAGCATAGACTAAAAAAAAATACTCTTATAAGTGTTAGAGGGGCATTGAATTTCTTTAACCTTACTCTCTCCCTCAAACCTAAACGACGAATATTTACTGTTAGTTTTTGCCCTCCACTTAACGATCAGTGCTGACTCGGCTTTGAAAAGCGTATTGAATCAAGGAGGTGAAAAAAAAAACTGAGAAAAATTTCAGCAATTACGAGACAAAGGAACTAGAGTAAGAATTTTTTTTCCCAGATTATCTGACATAGTGACACAATTTCAATAATTTTTCTATTCTTGCCTTTTATGTTTTTTTTTTTTTTAGTACAGATGAAGTGCATTTGTCTCTGATTGTTAAAAAAGGAATAAGACCTTATTTCTTCTACAAATAGTATCTTTTTATGGAATAGTTTTTTTAGGCAATATTTATGATGTACATTTTTTTTTTCGGAACCAAAACTGATAGTCGACATTGATTTAAACAGCAGCTGGAACTAGCAGCTACAAAGGGAGACTCGAATTAGTATTTTGCAAGCAGCTGTAACTGAAATATTACTTCACTCGTAAATATTTTCAAAAATATCTAAAAATTACCAAAATTTCTGTGTGAAAAGTTCATGTTATAAAAAGCCGAAAACCCGTACTTCGTTACGGAATACATTTAAATTAAATACAACGGTCAATGTATGCAATTAATGATAAAATATATATATATATATATATATATATATATATATATATATATATATATATATATATATATATATATATATATATATATATATAAAATACATACAATGATCAATGTATGCACTTGATGTAAAAAAAAAAAGAAAAAATATATTTATAAAAAATCGTTACAAAAACATCGTTAAAAAAGTTACAAAAACAGCATAAAAATTTAATTTAAAAAAATCTAAGAAGAAATTTTCAAAAATATCTTTTAGTGCACCCCACACTATAAGAAGAATCCCCATTCAGCCAGGTCCAGAGCTTTGGTCTAACGTTATATGCCAATCAGTGAATCAGTCAGTCAGTCAGTCAGTTACGGAACTGTTATATATATATATATATATATATATATATATATATATATATATATATATATATATATATATATATATATATATATATATATATATATATAGATTGTAGAAATCAGTAAAATTTTTACTAAAAAAAATTCAAAAGCATACAACAGTGATGTCATGATTTATATCTTTATCAATATATTATAGTATGTTTTTAAGGAGGGGGCTCGAAGTAGCCTTGCGGTAGCACGCTGGCTTTCGGTGATGAGGGTGCTCGGATCGAATCCCGACACGCGCCATTAAATACCTCCGTGTCTAGGTCGGATATGGGCCCGTTAAATCCGTAGACTGGAGAGTCCCTCTATGTGCTCAGAGAGGGTGGGAGAGGGTACGATCCCACCCCTGGGTTTTTTGTCTATCAAAATTGAGGTGGCACCTGGCTAAGTTGGACTCTGACACTTGACATTATAAAAGCCGGAGTCGCATCCCTATACCCTGTAGCCCATACAAACCTGTTCTGGAACAGATTTCGACCAAGGGGCATTAGAAATGACAATAATAACAACAACGACCTGTTTTTACTGAAAAATTTTGTTTGGATGCTATTATTCATTATTCTTTTTATTTATTTTGTGCAATCAAAAGTCATAAAATTATGAAAAAATCTCCAAACGTCATTATCAAATAAAGGGCAGAAAAAAACTTAAAAAAAAAAAAAAAACAGTTGTTCAATGAAAAATGTAGTCTTAAGAACCCAAGAAAAAGAAAAGTATTGCAGATTAACGAAGAAAGATGCATAAAACAGGCGAGTTTTGCTTTGTCCCAAAATATAAAACAAAACACATTTTGATCATATTATATCTATGTTACAGAATATTTCGTTCGACTTAGGATTCCTATTACCTCACGAGATTTCAAAACAGGACAAGCGGATATATAAATGGGTCACGATTATATCCCAAGAGTGACGGACTGTAAGAAAGGTCTCAGAATAAATATTATTAAGTACATCACATTGCTCGTCCAAAACTTTTGTCTTCAGAAATTTTCCGTGTAACCAAACATTTTTAGAGTTAATCTCTAGGAATCCTGAATTTTGTAGCAGGCTAAGTGAGAAGAAAATGAAACGAAGGAACGAAAAGTTACATTTTGATGACTAGAGTAGTGATTTGCAAATATTTTGCTAAATTCAAAAAAGATTTTATCTATATATATAAAAGAGCTTGTCTGTTTGTTTGTCCGCTATAGAATCATAGACTGTTTCACCCACCGGGACCAAATTCGGCACAGTTAATGTTTTGGACCCTAGAAACTTAAATCAGGAAAAACGAAAATTGGAGCTCGATTCGTTTTTTAAAATTAATTTTTAAATGATTTTTCTGCCCCTAAGCGCACTTCTTAAATGTGGATACAGCCCCTTTACGACAACCCTTCAAATTCGATACGCGGGGGAAAAGTGGTTATTTGGGGTGGTTTGAGAGTTGGTCTGGGGAATAACGGGGGGGGGGGAGGACGAAGTGTTTATTTTTCTTACGTTTAGTGGAATTGTGAATCTAAAAAGGTTGAGAACGTCTGCTTTAGACAATTTTAGACAATGGCATTCATACTAATAAAACTTAATAAAATTTGGATAAAAAAGCAAGGAAAAAAAAAAGAAAAATTAAGTTTGGAAGTTTTTGGAAGCATTCTGTTGATCTAAATATATTATATAAATATAATTGTTTGAGGATAATAAAATGGGAAGAAGTTTAAGAGTTCTACAGGTTTTTTCCCCTAAGTTCGTGAAACTGAGTTAACATACGATATTTATATAAATTACTTATTCCATGAAATCATATAAGATAAATCTTTTAGAGTTTTGGGTTTTTTTAAGCAGTGGGAGGAAAAGCTCTTTAAACAGAGAAACATAACGACACATAACTTTCATTCCGAACTATTTGTCCATTAGTTATATTAAGGCATAAGAAAATTAATGAAATTATTTTTAAAGAATGATTGCCCGGGTAGATATAGATATAAAATTTTTCATGCTTTCCATCAAAAGAATACTGGGTATATCATTTCAGTAGAAACGCGCTAAGCGCATTCTGTCTGGCCAGATGAGCATGAAGAGCGGGGGGTGCAGCTCAGTATTTTTTTGATAGAATGCATGAAAAATTTTATATCTATATATCTACCCGGGCAACGCCGGGCAATAATGCTAGTATATATATATATATATATATATATATATATATATATATATATATATATATATATATATATATATAGAGAGAGAGAGAGAGAGAGAGAGAGATAGATAGATAGATAGATAGATAGATAGATATAGATATAGATATTTAAAATTAAGATGACTAAAAGGGGCAGATGCGACCATTTAATACTCTTATAACCTAAACAAGATAGATATATAAAAATAAGCAAAAACGGAAGTGGAGGTGGTATAGTTGATGACTGGGGGGGGGGGTGTTGTGACCCCCGGACCCCGGTTAAACATGTTTAACGCCTGGCAACACTAAGGGAGTGTTGCGAGGCGTTTTTATATATCTATCTTGCTTTAGGTTATAAGAGTATTAAATGGTCGCATCTACCCGTTTTAGTCATCTTAATTTTAAATATCTATATATCGTAAATATATTTGTGAGCAGCTTAGCGCCTAAAATTTATTTACTCATTTTTGTTTCCTATTGAGTTATTTTCATTTGTAAACTATATATATATATATATATATATATGTTTATTTATATATATATATATATATATATATGTTTATTTATATATATATATATATATATGTTTATTTATATATATATATATATATATATATATATATATATATATATATATATTATATGATATTTGATAATGACGTAATTCAAACAGGAGACGCACCTTCATCGCCCATAGCCTTCGGGACTTGATCTGATGTTACTGTCTGTCAAGGGCCATAAGCAACAACATATATATATATATATATATATATATATATATATATATATATATATATATATATATATATATATATATATATATATATATATATATATATATATATATATATATATATATATATATATAATCTTAAGATTTGTTCTCTGCATTTAAGTATTAAAGTACAAATATTATCAATTTATTATAACCCCATTCAGTTAATAACAATTTTTAACTTATCTAATATTTAGAAATACTTTTATATGTCATTTTAATGTAAAAGTTGGAACTTATCAGTTTTCGCAACAGGAAAGGATGACTTGTACGTGAAACCATATAAAGACACGTTTAAGCAAGCGGGTGATAATGGTTACAACTGCAATTTGAACGAAAAATTAATTTAGAAGAAGAGTAGTTCAAAGGCCATCAAAAACCGGTTCCAAATGTCTCTGGACGCCATATTACAACCGGCGTCTATATTATCAATGATAATACTGGACATTTTTTATATACTAAACTAGCTGAATACCCGTGCTTCACTAGGGAGTACATTCAAATTAAAAACAATGCTCAATGTATGCAATTAATTTGTATGTTTAATATCCATAGAACATACTAATTTGAATAAAATTCTTTAAAAACTTCCATATCAATTAGTTTAGGGGCTAAATTTTATCTTTTACCGCATTTTAATATTTTTTATCAATTTATTTCGTTGTTATGCACGTGACGCAAAATTAATTTAAAGTATCACAAAAAGAAAAGAATCCACGTGATAAGCATTTTATACATTAAATTCTAAAAATTAATTTTAAAAATTCACCAAAAATCAAAAAATTGAGGTAAAGATTAGAAAAATATTTCATTTTAAAGGAATTTTTATGATCTTTCTCGTGATATAAATTTTATAACCTTAAAATTATTTATTTAAATTTAAACTTTAACGAATGTTACAAAAACAGCTTAAAAATTTAATTTTAAAAAAATCTAAGAAGAATTTTTCAAAAATCTTTCTTAGTGCACCCCTACACTATCAGAACAATCGCCATGCAAAATTTCCTCCCTTTATGTCCAGTGGTTTTGTCTGTGCGTTGTCTGTCAGTCAGTCAGTCAGTCACGGAACTGTTATATATATATATATATATAGACTAGCTGAAAACTCGCACTTCGCAACGGAGTACATTCAAATTAAATACAACGGTCAATGTATGAAATTAATGCCAAAAAAATAAATATATATATATATATATATATATGTATAAATTAATACGATGATCAATGAATAAACAGGAAATCCAACGTCAATAAAGCACAAATGGCAGTAAGGTGCAATTTTGCATACGGCCGCATCCCTGTAAGGTGCAATTTTGCATATGACGATCAATGTATACAATTGATGTAATAAAAAACAAAAAAAATATTTATAAAAAAATCGTAAGAGATATTTTTATAGAGAAAATAATGTAGAAGAAAATATTCAAATTAAATCTAATAAGACATACTAAACAATATAGTACAGTTAATACAGTACAGTTTGAGGATCATATCTTTTCCTGTATATTAATATTTTTTGGAAAATGTCCAATCCTCTGCCGCATTAGCAAGGGAAAAAATATTTGTTTTTGATGATAAATTTATTTAAAGTACCAGAAAAACAAATCACGTGATCAGCATTTAATAAATTAAATTCTAAAATTTAATCTTTAAAAATTCACCAAAACTCAGAAAATGGAGGTAAAGATTCGATAAATATTTCATTTTAAAGGAATTTTTTTATGATCTTTCTGGTGATATAAATTTCATAACCCTCGTATTATTATTTTAAATGCAAACTTTAAAGAATGTTACTAAAACAGGTTATAAATTTAATTTTAAAAAACCTAAGAAGAATTTTTCAAAAATCTTTCTTAGTGCACCTATACACTATAAGAAGAAACGCCATGCAAAATGTCAGCCCTTTAGGTCCAGCGGTTTGATCTGTGCGTTGTAAGTCAGTCAATCAATCTGTCAGTCAGTCAGTGAGTCAGTCAGTTACGGAACTGTTTTATATATATAGATTATGCAGACGTATACCCTAGAATCTAGAGCTATTATATTGTTTGAGACAATGCCCGCATAGTATAGTTGTTAGCGTCCGAGCCTCCGCTGAGTGGTTTCGGGTTCGAATCCCGAATGAAGGCATGGAGACTCCTGTTCTGTCCTCTCACGGGAAGTGATATCGTTTCACCTATATCGTGCTCTTAAAATAAGGAGTCCAGAAAAATCTTGTCTTTTGAAAACTGGCCCATTCCACGCCAAGTCCCTGCGAAAAGACAAGGGGGAGGAGAAGTATGTAAATTACCAGGAAACATTAGAGAACCTAAGTGTTAGAAATTTATCACACTGAGGTACACTTAGGGTGGTCAGAACTTAAGAACATGGCCACTAGATTGGTTGGAAATAACAGTCTAAGCATATTGTATTGAAATATCAAAATTCAATTCTTCTGTAAAAAACCTTAGGGTTTTTTTTGCCTGATGTTACCTATTACTAGATTTGTTTTAACGTAGGATTACGTTCCTCCATAACGGTCCTCCGGAAAGCAAAATTTCAGACGCTAAAACTGTCCGTCCGTACCTCGCGAGTTATAATTATGGTAGCGCACCAAACCCAGTCTATATCGCTTGGACAAGCAGTAAACAGTTAAACAGAAAAGTACCAAAGTGCGTCAAAATTTTGACATATATATATATACGTACATATATATAGATACATATATACATAACAGACACACATATATATATATATATATATATACATGCAAAAGAAGTAAGCAACGATAAGTAGTCCTACGTTAATAACACGTGGTAGTTTCGTTAGAAGAGACTACCTGAATTTTTTTATTTCTTCTTGGTCGAATAAATTAAACTTAAAATATTAAAAGCGTGAACTACCAATATAGATAAAACTCAAATTATAATCTGTAACACCAAATATATTTTTACTGCTTAACCCGTTCTGACAAAAACAGTATACGTTAGCACTCAATATTAAAAATCTGCTTCGTCACGCATAATATTCACACTCTACTAATTACCTATTAACAAAATTTATTTTCCCTTTCATTGATCGAATAAATTGTTCATAAAATATTAAAACGCGGAACTATTAATTAGGAGAGAAAAAACTCATTATGTTATTTTAGCACCGAAGTATTTTTGTTGCTAAACACTAACAGACCCAAAAATATGCGTATTGAATCAATTAGAGATAAGTAATTCTTTTCTGCTCAACAATACCATTATACTACTCAGCAAATCATATAAATTGACTAGCTGAAAACCCGCACTTCCCTACGCAGTACATTCAAAGTAAATACAACGGTCAATGTATGCAATTAATGCCAAATATATATATATATATAGATATATATATATAATAAATACGACGATCAATGTATACAATTGATATATATATATATATATATATATATATATATATATATATATATGTGTGTGTGTGTGTGTGTATAAGAAAATCGTAAGGGATATTTTTATAGACAAAATAATGTAGAAGAAAAAATTCAAATTAAATCTAATATAAAGAATACTAAAGAATATAGTACAGTTAATATAGTACAGTTTGAAGAACATTTCTTTTAATGAATTTTAATATTTATTTGGATAATGTCCAATTGTCTGCCATTATCAAGAAAAAAAAATATTTTTTGTCTATTTAGTTGTTATTCACGCGACGATAAATTTATTTAAAGTACCAGAAAAAGAAATCTCGTGATCAGCATTTAAGAAATTAAATTGTAAAAAATAATCTTTAAAAATTCACCAAAAATCAGGAAATGGAGGTAAAGATTCGAAAAAGATTTCCCTTTAAAGAAACTTTTACTATCTTTCTTGTGATGTAAATTTTATAACCCTCAAATTATTATTTTAAATGCAAACTTCAAAAAAGTTAAAAAAATAGCCTAAAAATTTAATTTAAAAAAATCTAAGAAGAATTTTTCAAAAATATTTCTTAGTGTACCCCTACACTATAAGAAGAATCGCCATGCAAACTTTCTGCCCTTCAGGTCCAGCGGTTTGGTCTGTGCGTTGTATGTCAGTCAGTCAGTCAGTTACGGAACTGTTTTATATATATAGATAAACGATTTGTCTAAAATTACCAAATAAAATTACCAAGTTAAAGTTTAGTTTTCTTTTGCATAATTTTACCTATTTATGAATATAATTTTTTCTTACTCCGATCTAATAAATTGATTATTAAAATGTTAATACTAAGACAATCATCATGGATACCAGTCAAAATATATTTTTTATACCCTAAAATATTTTTTGCTAAACTTTCTTACAAATATACGCAGGTATTTATTAGGAGAAATATGTATCGTTCACCCACGGCATTACTGTTTTACTACTAAATACAGGGTGGTCATAAAAAACTTAACCGATATACGGACCTCTATGGCTGTTCCTTTCAACCGATCGATATGAGATTTCATATATAGTTATTCAGAGGTATGAGCTCGGGATTCTGTGAACGGCAACAAAGTGGCGCTCACGGTTACGGTTTTAGGTACAGAAACTCGAAATTTTCGAATGGCAACGCCACTTTTTCCCGTCGCAAAATGTTCAGCGCATGCGAAAACCCAAATTAGCGTTGAAACGATACATGTATCACAACAAACGGACGCGCTATGTACACACAAAAAATGCTCTGCGAACGGCCAACAAAAACGCTTCTCAGGGCGGAGGAAATTTGCATATGACAGAGCAAGACACCAATTCCTGATGACAACACAGATCGGAGAAAAGAAAAATTTTATTTGGTTTACACATTTTCGACATGGGTGCCATCAAAGGGCGTTCGCAGAGTTGCTTTGTGTGCGTGCATAACGCGTCCGTTTTTTTTTTGTTTTTTTTTGTGATACATGTACCGTTCCAACGCTCTTTTGGGGTTTCGCATTCGACGCATTTTGCGTCGGGAAAAAGTGAACGTTTCCATTCGAAAATTTCGAGTTTCTGTACCTATAACCGTAACCGTGAGCGCCACTTTATTGCCGTTCACATAATCCCGAGATCATACATCTGAATAACTATATCTGATATCTCATCTCGATCGGTTGAACGGAACAGCCGCTAGAGGTCCATATATCGGCAAAGTTTTTTTTATGACCACCCTGTATATCTTTTAAACTGATAAATTATTAAAAAATTTGGTATGAAATTTTTTATTTATGAATATACCATTTTTCTCTTTTAACGAATGAAAGAATTTTAAAATATATAAACCATAAGTTCATCAATGCTATAAAGGTCTAACTGCATTTTATAACCCTATAATATTTTCATTCCTAAAAACTTTCCCACAAAACAAAAATTATACCAAAGGATTCAATAAGAAAAATACATTTCTTTCATAAACAACATTACCACTCTGCTTGGTAAATAATATAAATTTCTGAACTTTAAGGTAAGTTGGTGTAACTGGGCCATCCCCTCCCAGAGTTTTCCTTTACATATTTGGTAGGAATTCCACTGTGTGATATTCTTTCCGGTATTCGTAACAATCTATCTTACAACATTGGTAATTTCTTAGAAAAATTATTTGTAAATGGGGGTAGAATTTTTTTTTCTTTTTCTATATATACAAGCATTGGACCCAGTTACAGATTCTGTTGTTTCTTATGAGAAAGAAATAGGCCTGGGTGGTGTGTGTAATAAATTAAATATTAGTCCCTCCATTCTATCATTTAAATTCCCTTGCTTAAATCCAATCCCCAGTAATCTTACTTTATCGCTACAAAACCATAGCAACAGAGCTTCCCATAAAACTGCAAGCCTTGCATTTATACACGTGTATACGTCTGGAGAAAGGCGTGGGTTCATATCGCGAGCCCCAGAATTTGCTGACACTTGAAAATAACAGGCACGTGTACCTCGCTTCTAGCGCGTAACGTTGAAAGGTGGCATATTCGCTCCGAGCATCTGACATGGATGGACGTACTTTTTATCGCTCTAAATAAAACTATTCGACCCGACTGCTTCAAATTTTTAATTCCTTTCAGGCTGAGTCTAGCTCCAGCCATGTAAATATGAGCTAGTTTTCCTTTTCAGGTTGCATTTTAGGGAAGAATGTAATGGATATATTACACATATCTATATATATAAAACAGTTCCGTAACTGACTCACTGACTGACATACAACGCACAGACCAAACCGCTGGACCTAAAGGGCTGAAATTTTGCATGGCGATTCTTCTTATAGTGTAGGGGTGCACAAATAAAGATTTTTCAAAAAATTTTCTTAGATTTTTCAAAAAATTTTCTTAGATTTTTTTTAAAATTAAATTTTTAAGCTATTTTTTTTAACTTTTGTTAAGTTTGCATTTAAAATAATACTTTGAGGGTTATAAAATTTATATCACGAAAAAGATCATAAAAATTCTTTAAAATGCAATTTTTTCCGAATCTTTACCTCTATTTCCTGATTTTTGGTGAATTTTTAAAAATTAATTTTTAGAATTTAATTTATTAAATGCCGATCACGTGATTTTATTTTTCTGGTACTTTAAATAAATTTATCGTCACGTGCATAACAACTAATTAAACAAAAAATATTTTTTTCCTTGCTAATGCGGCAGATGATTGGACATTATCCAAAAAAATATTAAAATACAGTAAAAGAAATGTTCTACAAACTGTACTATATTAACTGTACTATATTCTTTAGTATTCTTTATATTAGATTTAATTTGAATATTTTCTTCTACATTATTTTGTCTATAAAATTATCCTGACGATTTTCTTATAAATATATATATATATATATATATATTACATCAATTGTATACATTGATCGTCGTATTTATCATATAATTAATATATATATATATATATATATATATATATATATATATATATATATATATATATATATATATATATATATATATATATATATATATATTTGGCATGAATTGCATACATTGACCGTTGTATTTAATTTGAATGTACTCCGTAGCTTAGTACAGGTTTTCAGCCAGTATATATATATATATATATATATATATATATATATATATATATACAGATGGAGTACAAAATAATACGAACACCTGTGAAAAAGTATGACGTATTTCACACCTGCAGTACAGCCGCGCCACCTGCAACAGAAGTCTGCCACCTAGTGAGCGTGAAGAGGAAGGTATCAGTCTCTCAACAGCAGTCACCTACGTTGCATGCTTCTATCGAACTGTCTGTGATAAGTTGAAATGTCAGTCCTGTCAGAGTTCCAAAGAGGGATGATAGTTGGAGCGCCTTTAAGTGGAGCATCGGTTACGGAAACATCAAACCTTTTGGGGTTTGCAAGGAGTACGGTATCAGCCGTTATGACAGTGTTCACGAAAGAGGGTAAGACGACGTCTTCAAAGCACAACAGTGGCCTAAAGTCCAAGCTTGCTGATAGGGATAGACGGGTCTTGAATCGCATAGTAGCCCGAAAGCACAAGCAATCGTTATCCGAGATAACATCCGAAATGAACAGTCATCTCCATGACCCCGTTTCAATAAAAACTGTCAAAAAGGGACTTCATGCTGCGAACATTTATGGCAGAGTGGCAATTCGTAAACCCAGATTGTCAGATCAATCGTCATTCACCCTATTTTAGACGACCGGATGCGTGTATGTCTGGAGAACGTCCAAAGAAGCGTTTCATCCTGAATGCCTCTTGCCGACTGTGAAGCATGGGGGTGGCTCCATTATGGTATGGGGTGCGATATCTTGGCGCGGTCTTGGGACACTTGTTATTATGCATGGGAGCATCATATCCAATCACTATCTAAGCGTTATAGGGGATCATGTCCATCCTTTTGTCCAGACTGTATTCCCTGGAGAGCGACCGCTTTTTCAAGACGACAACGCCCCTATCCACACTGCTAGGTGTGTTCAAGAATGGTTCGAAGAGCATGCCGATGCAGTTGAACATCTGTCCTGGCCCCCTCAGTCTCCAGACTTTAATATTATTGAACATTTATGGCAATATTTGGAGTCCAAACTTCGTTCCCGATTTCCATCTCCATCCGGACTTTCGGAATTAGAGACCGCTCTGCAGGAGGAATGGCTTAATATTCCTTTAAATATTGCCCATGACCTTTATGCATCTATCCCACGTCGCATTAAATCTGTACTTCAGTCAAAGGGTGGTCCAACCCCATATTAATAAATATTTTCCATTATTTCACAGGTGTTCATATTATTTTGTCCACCATCTGTATAATAAAAATCAATATCATAGCTTAAAAAGATTTCCAAAGACTTACTAAAATGCATGTAATACAAATATTTTTGAAAATTATACATATTAGTATAATTTTAATGTGTTAAAAGTATAATATATAAAAAAGTTGAAAATCTATGGCCCATTTTCCCCAACTTACCTTAGATCTCTACCAAATAAAACCCTTTTTCCCCATACAATACGGTTAATACAAAACATTTCCTACTTATGAATTTAATATTTATTTCTTTGATCAAATGAATGAATGAATCTCAAAAAGTTAAAGCTAGGATATGTTACTACGGACAGCGATCAATTTATGTCCTTCATACCCATAAATATTTTTAACTGCTATTCACATTAAAAGAAAAGGTAAAAGAAGGGATAGTGAATTTAGAAGAAATAATTTAGTGAGAAATATGCATCCTTCACACAGAGCGTTACTCCCTACCACTGAGTAAATTATATAAATTGATAAATTATGGGTCTGGACTTGTACTTGACAGGAGATCTGCCTGTGCACATGATAAATGAGATGCATTCATGTTACACCACACTATACGGCGCGGGATAACAGGTGTTACATTTGGAGGGCAGTTTGATGATATAACCCTAATATAGCAAAGAGATTAATTCCGGACATAAGTAGATGCCATATTTTTCCTTTCTTGTTCACGAAATTATGCGGTAGGGTATCTGTGTTCAATATAGGGATAATCAATATATTTATGTGTCTGAATAACAAAAATTTGATTTTCATCAATAAGCACTGGAGTATTAAAAAGTTTTATTTATTTGGGGTCTGTGAAGGGCATATCAACATCTTATATTGATAAGAATTAAATAAGTGGATTATATGAGTTACGCGGAGAGCTAATCTATATATGAGGCCGTGAAAGGCAAATGGTGTAAGTCACATTTTAACTTTTTTTATTTAAGGGCAGAAATGTAATCTCCATGTTCAATTTATAGTGGAATTGCAAATAATTATTATTTGAAGTATTATAATAACTATTATGAATTATAATTTGTTCAATTTATAGTGAAATTTTTGTAGTTTTTGGAGTAAAACGCTTCTGACACTTGACTTTTTGACTTATACCACTTTGCCTTTCACCGCCTGATATTAGTTGCTAAGCCGACTTTTTGGGCAGTCATGAGAGAAAACTAGTGCACCAATTTTCTTCATTTTGATCTTAAACGAAAGATTGTAATCTGTAGATTTGACAAATTTGGTTTTCGTAACCGTAATTTCTATTAATGAGCTATAATTTACAATTTAAATTGGATTTCTGCGCATGCTCAGTCGCATGTTTCAATCTGGCTTTAGAAACTCACTGTTTCTGCGCATGCTCGGTGACATGTTTTAATGCCGAGGAGTCTCACTAGATCTCTCTCTGCAATTTTTATTTTTATGATAATTATGTTTATGAAATATAAGATTAAACCTGATGGAAATTATTTATTTCGCGCTGCTTAATTCGCGATGATTTACAATTAAAAAATTGCTTTCTGCGCATGCTCTGTGACATTTTTAAATCTGGCTTTAAATATTCACTAAGCACGAGGCCGCTTATTGTTTCTGTGCATTATTATAATTTCAACATTTGGCAATGACGTTTTGAGTATAATTTGTGTATTAGTACATTTATTTACTATCTAGCCGTCATGTTTTGACTGGTACCAACTAGTTTACTTTTATATTATTTATTTATATACTGTCTGTCCGGTTCCCATGCCTATAGTAATTACCCAAACAGGTGCATAAACGTCGGCTGAGTTTGCCGGTATTGCTACGCAGCGACTGGACTTCAGGTTATCACGTTTATGCCTAACGGGCGGGAAACATTTCGTGTTCATGAATTATACAGGTTGTCCGGGCTAAAAGTATCCAAAAGTTATGGCTTATTTTTATGGAACTACCCATTAGAATTTAAAAATTATTTAAATAGAGAGAACATCTCACCAAGTTTTAATATCAATCAAAGATATCGATCATAGTATCATAGATTTCGATGTGTGCACCTTTTGTAGCACGACAAACGTCTAAATGGTAATCCAGTTCTCTCCAAGTGTTTCGTAGCATATCACACGAGTTATTACGCGAATTGCTTGAATGATACGCTTCTTCAACTCATCCACAGTTTCAATTTTTTCTTTATATACAACGGATTTAATGAATCCCCAAGCAAAACAGTCTAATAACGCCTGATATGCTACGAAACACTTGGAGAGAACTAAATTACCATTTTGACGTTTGTCGTGCTACAAGAGGTGCACACATCGAAATCTATGATACTATGACCGAAATCTATGATTGATATTAAAACTTGGGGAGATTTTCTTTATATTTAAATAATTTTTTAAAAATTCCAATGGGTAGTTTCGTAAAAAATAAGTCATAACTTTTGGGTACTTTTAGCTTGGACACCCTGTGTATTTATTTATATCTTAGTAACATATCACAATAAAGATGGGCTTCTCTACTCATTGGAATGTAGAGCTTCCTCAGTTTGGCCGGTTTACGAAAATCTATAAACTTTATGAGTAGCTTTCTACCTTTGGTAGAGCAAGACGCATTGACGAGCAAATTATTAGCTATGTTAGAATATTTATAAAAGGAAAGGCTCGTCTATACTTAAATTACGACTGTTTTTAAAAATTAGGCCTACGGATAAGAAAACTGTTCTGGTCACTACTTAATCATACCAAATTTTAAAAAAATCAAATTTCAGGTGTCTATTCTAACGAAACTACCGCGGGTTATTAGCGTAGGATTACCTCTTTTGTATGTATATACTAGCTGAAAACCCGCTCTTCGCTACGGAGTACATTCAAATTAAATACAACGGTCAACGTATGAAATTTATGCCAAAAAATAAATATATATATTTATAATAAATGCGATGATCAATGCATACAATTGATGTAAAATATATATCTATATATATATATATATATTTATAAAAAAAATCGTAAGGGATATGCATTTTATTTGGATAATATCCAATCGTCTGCTGCATGAGAAAGAGAAAATATATTTTTTTTGTCTATTTAGTTGTTACGCACGTGACGATAAATTTATTGAAAGTACCAGAAAAAGAAATCACGTGATCAGCATTTAATAAATTAAATTCTAAAAATGAATCTTTAAAAATTCACCAAAAATCAGGAAATGGAGGTAAATTCGAAAAATTTTCATTTTGAAGGAATTTTTATGATCTTTCTCGTGGTATAAATTTTATAACCCTAAATGTATTATTTTAAATGCAAACGTAAAAAAAAGTTTAAAAAACAGCTTAAAAATTTAATTTAAAAAAATCTATGAAGAATTTTTGAAAAATCTTTCTTGGTGCACCCCTACACTATTAGAAGAATCACCATGCAAAATTTCAGTCCTTTAGGTCCAGCGGTTTGGTCTGTGCGTTGTATGTCAGTCAGTCAGTCAGTGAATGAATGAGTCAGTTACGGAACTGTTTTATATATCTAGATGTATGTGTGATATATATATGTATCTATCTGTCTATCTATATCTATCTATCTATCCATATATATATATATATATATATATATATATATATATATATGTCAAAATTTAGAAGCATTTGGTACTTTTCTGTTTAACTGTTTACTGATTGCCCAAGCGATAGAGACTGGATTTGGCATGCTGCCAAAATTAAAACACGCGTCGCAGGACATCTGAATTTTTTTTCCGGAGGACCGTTATGGAGGAATGTAATCCTACGTTAAAAGAAAGTTTTGGTCAAAAATTTGAGTAACCCTTCAAGCTTACTTTTAAAAATTTCGTTCAAATTAAACTCAGAATCCTTATTGTAGTCGCACAGTAATTTTGTCTTGCACATAAGTTTACCACACTTGAATTTATGATCTAAATATTTGGTAAAATACTTATTATAAGTGTAAGAGTGAAGTGATATTCACAAATTGTTTTATTGTTATAATCATTACTGTTAATTGAATCGAGATGCAATATTATTTGTCATTTGAATCTTAATTTTGGCTGATTGCTTCATTTTTCGAATTCTGATAAGATACTTGCAAAAATAAAATCTAAAAGAATGATAACAGGGAGATGGAAACCGGGCAAAGGATATTTAAAGACTTAGTAAGACATTTTTGGAGCACTTTCCTTAAATGTATAATAAACTGTTTTAACGTAGGATTACGTTTCTCCATAACGGTCCTCCGGACAGCAAAATTTCAGATGTCCTGCGTTTTGAGGGATCGTAATGGCTCTCTCTTTATAGAGGGGTTAAGCGCTGCCCCCAAATTATTTATATAAAATATATTTTTGTCATCTATTTACAGCTACAAAAATGCGGATAATCAAATAAAATTGGTATTGTCAGATAACCAGAACTTTTCTGCAAAACGTTACAGGATTCATTTTATAAATTTCCTCCACTGAAGGAATTTATGAGCGTTTAAAACACACTATACCAGATTTTCGCCCGAATAATTTAAATTTTAAAATATTAATTGCATTTATTTAAAAAAACGAAAAATGTACACAAATGTAAAATTTCTTTCTCTATGACGGAGTACTATTTTTTTAGAAAAATCTTTGAATCCAAGTCGGCAATCCGTGGACAAATTTTCTCAATAGGTTAACACTGAGGTGAGCGAATCCAATGGGGTTAGTACATAGCAGCCTTAATCACTTTTATTAGAATACAGCTCATCTATTGTTGTTGCCTCCATGTCATAATTATTGGCGCTGTCGTAATATATATCGCCATCGTCATCCTCATTTGATGACACCTGCCCACCCTCCCATAATATGTCGTTCTCACTGGCGTCTCACGTTTAACAATTTATAATTTTTCTGCTGCCGTATAGGACAGTCTTGAAATTTTGTGGGAAACAAATAAAATAAAATAATAAATTTTTGCACTTTTAACTACCGGGAAGTATCACTATTTCAAGGGACCTTTTATTAAACTGACGCATGTGCGATACGAACTGCGAGTTCCGTTTGTTTAAAAGGATTACCTACTTAGTAAACGGGTGGATGAAAGACGGAGTGCAGATCCGCGCGTACCCGTGTTGCGACAATGTCTTACAGCTGCTGTACGGTCGTTTATTCAATATTTAATATATGTTTTTGTTTGTACATGAGTATAATACGCACCCTCATTTTTGCGGATTAAAAGGCAAAAAAAAAAGTGCGTATTATACTACATATTTTACGGTAATTCGTTTACAATAATCTATATATATAAAACAGTTCCTTAACTGACTGACTCACTGACATACAACGCACAGACTAAACCGCTGGACGTAAAGGACTGAAATTTCTTCTTAGATTTTTTAAAATTAAATTTTTAAGCTGTTTTAGTGACTTTAAAGTTTGCTTTTAAAATAATAACTTGAGGGTTATAAATATTATATCACAAGAAAGATCGTAAAAATTCCTTTAAAATGAAATCTTTTTCGAACCTTTACCTTTATTTTCTGATTTTTGGTGAATTTTTAAAGATTGATTTTTAGAATTTTATTTATTAAATGTTGATCACGTGATTTCATTTACTGGTAGTTTAAATAAATTTATCGTCACGTGCATAACAACGAAATAGACAAAAAAAAATTTTTTTCTTTCTAAGGCAGCAGACGATTGGATATAAAAAAAAAATAAATATCCCTTACGATTTTTTATAAATAAATATATATATATATATATATATATATATATATATATATTACATTACATTAATTGTATACATTGATCGTCACATTTATTATAAATACATAGATTATTTTTTTTTGGCATCAATTGCATACATTGACCGTTGTATTTAATTTGAATGTACTCCGTAGCGAAGCGCGGGTTTTCAGCTAGTATTTTCATAATATGGTTTATTAAACACGCAATTTCTTTTACTAACTTCTATACATTTCTAGTGATATTAGAAATTTTCCCCCCAAAAATGCATTAAAGAAACCACAAAGACAGAATATATTTCTATTCCTTTTTGGAGAAGTTATGTAAGTGTTTGATATTCCTTTCTTTGTCTAAGTTCCTCCTAATGTGTTCTCCCTACGGATCTTTTTACTGTTCACTTGTTAGGTAAGTGGTATACAGTGTTCTGCATTTTCCGCCGTAGAAAGGAGAAAAGCCTGACGGTGTAGAGTGAAAGCATTTACATCCATAATAAAGTTTCGGAAGAAAATATTTCTCTTATAAGTAAGTGAACAAAATTCTGAATATAAATAATATTTCGTGTTGTATTTAGTTTTATTTTATTTTAAAGAAGAATGTATATATACTTCCACTGTACATAAAATGAAAAGAATTATAAAGTGGACGAACAGTATATGAAAGCCTTATTTGAATAGTGGCCCAACTCCATTCTTGTTCATTTTGAGATATACAGAGTCTTAAAGTTTAATGAGTGCTAAGAACTGAATGCTGAAGTCTGGTTTGTAATGCCCTCTGTTCGCAGCAGAAATAAGCTTGAGTTGTACCAGTTTAAAAATAAGATAGCAATGACTTGTATGAACATGAAAATGAGGCTAACTCCATTTTTGTTTTTAAAAAGTGGAGTTGAACCACTATTTAAATAAGGCCTTGATATAATACTGCATGCGTATTTCAAATACAGCAATTTCACTTTCATAAAACTTATGAAATTAAATTAATCGTAAATAAAACCTTATAAAAAAAACCCCAATACAAATTCACTACAAATGTATTTTTGTGATTTCTCACTTCTAATGCTCTCCGACTGGAAGAACTATATCCAGCTAGAAACTAGTAACAACTAGTGTTTCTATTCTGGACTTTATAAAAGGGATGTTTACTGATTCACTGCTTCACTGATTGAAAATATATGTTTTCCTCATTAGGATAATATTATATCCCTAGAGTAAATCTTATTTTATTGGGGAGCAGAAATATTCCTGCGGCACTATCAGAAAATCCTTTCCAAAACCATTTCGAGTGGGAGAGGGGACAGTTATATAATTTATTACTTTTCATAGTGTATTGATTAATGAGATTAAACAAAATGAAAGTGGGGTAAAAAATATATATTTTGACTCATTAATTGTTTTATGTTGTTCTAGGTACAGCTGTCGATTAGTGGATACACTCAAACTTCTGAAAATGGTTCGCAATAAAGTAAAGCAATAATGAACGTTTCACGAGAATAAACCATCTACATTTCACCATATGATTATATATATATATATATATATATATATATATATATATATATATATATATATATATATATATATATATATATATATATATATAGCCACACATTTTATTCAATTCGAGCCAGCCCAGCATCTGCGTAGCGCGCGAATCTAGAATTAGGTCAAAGAGAGGTTGCCAGGAATTGGAGGAGAGTGTTAGTATTGGCAAAGGTGGAGCATCTCGCCAAGGCGTTGGAAAGGCTACCAGATGAGAAAGAAAGTTCAGAAAGGACGATTAAAGGTTATTAATAATATTATCATATATATATATATATATATATATATATATATATATATATATATATATATATACATATATATATATGACACGATGCTTACACCGCGTAACCTTTATCTGATTAATTAATCTAAAAGCAGTCATCATTAAGGCCTGTGAAAAGAAAGACTATTTAAATCACAACCAAGATCTTTATTAGTTAACATTAGTTGAAACTCAGTTTAATACGCTAAGCTGCTATTTCCCATCATCTCTCTTTCCCCACGATACGCGCGTCCCGCCTGTCAGTAAATAAAATCTAATCTATGCTTTGTTCTTTAAAAGCGCTTATGCCAAGTCGCGGGCGTTAATGAGCAACTCGTGATCTGGTGATATCAAAGTCACACGATTCCCGCCCGTACTTTTTCTGATGTACTCTCTGATCGAGGCCAGGGACTCTCTCAAACCACGAGATAGAATGCGTATCGCCATCTGTTGGCATTTTCGTTTCCCATCAGACTACTATCTCGTTTAATAATTATTTATTCATATTAATTCCTTTAGATTTAGCATCAACCGAGCTAAAAATGTAGTTAATTATAGTTTACGCTTTTAGACATTACACACACACACTCATACATATCTATATATATAGACAGAGAGAGATACGTTATTTAAGAGTGCTCTTTAACACTAGAAAGACGGCTGCCGTCATTTTGATGGTTTTGGGCATACTATTGAGCGCTATGTGTATATTTATATCCTCAAATTTCTATAATTTTACGACTTTTTCTAATTTTACGCGAAATATGCACATTTACAAAATTACATTCGATAGTAAAGAGGGTGAGAATATGTGTTGTATACCTGTAAGGTTTACATAAGATTCCATCCACAATAATCGAACCTTTAGGTGAATAAAGTTAAAGAAGCCGCTTAAGATATGCTAATTGCTGCATACGCGGTTGGTATAAATACCAAGAAGCTAGATTAAAGAATTGAGACGAAGTGAGAGGAAGTGAAAGGAGGAGTAGAGCTGACGAAACGAAGTATCGAGTTGGAGCTAGGCTTAGAGTCTGGTTTAATAATAGTTGAGTTTTGCGAGCAGCCGCTCGAGGCATAGCTGGGTTGCTTCAAACCTACGCGAATTCTTGTTCGGCCCAAAGTTTACGTGGCAGAACTTCTGGTTGACTTTCAAAGTATCTGTGAGTAATGCAAAGTGTATTTTTCTTGAATGAGAAGTTATGCAAGGGAATATATTGAATTGTATTTTCCTTGCATGAATGCTATATATATCTCGTACTAGTAGTACGTATGCTTTATGTTGAAAAGCAAAAATTGACTTGTGCAAATATTTAAATAAACATTGTTGTTATGTAAGAACTGTGTTTAAATGAAATTATTTAGACTGCCACTTCAAGATACTTCTACCCTAACTTTGGGTATGTATAACATATTCTCTATATACCAACTAAGACTGAAAACGGTCGATTTGACGGTAAGATATAAACAGGAAGAAATCTTTAAAATAATACCGGGAAAATGTTAGTTATTTTTCGTCTCTTCCCCCTTTTCAAATAACTTTGTTGAAAAATAAGGACAGCACAAACCATGCATATATTTTTACGAATAAACCATACCAGGTTGTCAGCTCGTTTCAAACCTGCATAAAAACATATCTAAATATATACTAATTTATTATATATTTGTATGAAAAAGTTGAAAATTTAAAGTCTTTAACCATTTAAAAAAATTAAATATTTTATATTCATGATTTTATTTCCAACCGTCAAAATGATGGCGCTCAGTCTTTTTAGCAGAGAAAAATTCCCGTCTTTCTAGTGTTGAAAATTTCAAATATGCATCTTGCGCAATCTAGTGATTTCTGTTAGCAATAAGGGAGAAAATGAAACAAAATTATCTTTAGATTTCCTTTGTTACTGGCGAACAAAAAACTAAATACGCTGAAACTGCTGTGAATGTCTTCCGCAATCTTTAAGATTAGAGTCTGAGAATATTGTGCAACATCTTCAAACTCGAGTTACGTTTTATTTTGCCCTTAATTTATTCTACCTCTGGCCTTTTCTCGACACCTACTTTATCGTAGAATGGCGACACTCTGAATGTTCAATCATATTACTTGCTCATTATGTCGTTCACGGACGATTTGTTGCTACTTGCTGATGTATGTTTTTTTTTTTGTAATAATGTTACATCATCTCAAAAATGTTGTATATTTAAATTTGGTGACAATATTAATGATTTAAATATAATTATAGAAGACTGAGGGCTAAATTATGAAGTAAGTTCTTTATTTAAATCTCAACTATAGTCCATCTCCCGCCAGAAGAAACTGGTTTTAGGGTTTCTGCCTCAAGGAGGTCGATTCTCGAAATGAGGGGTCGGGGATACTCAACATTCTTCACAGTCGCACATTTTCTCCCGTTGAGCTTCGCTTCTGTAACGTTCCACCCCTCATCAAAAAAGAACTCTCCCCGGGTGACCAGTTTCTCGGGGATCTTCTCTTCGGAGGAAGTCAGTACTTAATTTAAATTGATAATTCACAATATTCTATTACTTCTTTACTTAGTATACAACATCTAAATATATATTCAGTCTTTAAGTGAATGTAAACAACTCAAACGTACTTAGCAGTCTTAGGGCCTGTTCACATAGAATCCGTCAGTGTAAGTTCTTTTGACCAATCATATACCAATCATTGACCCATTCAACCAATCAGTGCTAAAAGAGTCTTTAAAGCTGACGCTGACGGAATCTATGTGAACAGGCTCTTAGACTTAGTTTTCGCCCTCGTTATGGACTCCACAGCAAGGCATAGCCGAAGAATACGTTGGGGGGAAAAAATTCCAAATGCGAAATATCTCTAAATTTTTACTAGTGTCTGACAAAATCGAGTTACCCTGCCCACAACGCAAAGAACCATCATTTATCATAACATTCGGTACAAAATTTAGAGTGTTTGAAGATGTGTATCAATACGGGGCACTTGTCCATGAGAACATTCGCCCTTAACCTGTGAGAATCGATGGTTGAGTTTTCGCCCTCCTTATGGACTCCACAGCAAGGCATAGCCGAAGAATACGTTGGGGTAATAATTCCAAATGCGAAATATCTCCAAATTTTTACTATTGTCTGACAAAATCGAGTTACCCTGCCCACAATGCAAAGAACCATCATTTATCATAACATTCGGTACAAAATTTAGAGTGTTTGAAGATGTGTATCAATACGGGGCACTTGTCCATGAGAACATTCGCCCTTAACCTGTGAGAATCGATGGTTGAGTTTTCGCCCTCCTTATGGACTCCACAGCAAGGCATAGCCGAAGAATACGTTGGGGTAATAATTCCAAATGCGAAATATCTCCAAATTTTTACTATTGTCTGACAAAATCGAGTTACCCTGCCCACAATGCAAAGAACCATCATTTATCATAACATTCGGTACAAAATTTAGAGTGTTTGAAGATGTGTATCAATACGGGGCACTTGTCCATAACATTCGCACTTAATCTGCGAGAATCGATTGTTGCTTCCAATGGGGCCATCGTATAGGTGAACCAATCCCCTGGTGTCACCTCAATTTTGACCAGGCATCCCCATGGGACACATATGGGGGCTTACACCTTCCCCAACTCAACTCTGAACTCATAGAAGGACTTTCTGGTCTACACATTTAACGTACTTATATCCGGTCTAGACACGAAGGTATTTAATGGCGTTCATTGGGATTCGAAGCCAGCCCCCCCCCCCCCGCCTCCAGTCCGAAGCCTAATGAGCTAGAACTAGGCTACTCTGGCGCAGACTGCTTGAGATTGAGAATATGAATTTTTTTTTAACTATAAGTGTGCGCTGATGGATTGCATTTAATGGCTGCTTCTTTTTCTCTCAGTATGTCATGTACTCAGCTGATGACAAGCTCTCAGCTTTGCTGTAAAATACAACAAATCCCTCAAAGGACGTGACCGGTGCAATTCCAAGAAATTCCTCGCGCTTAGCTCAAAACCAAGCTTAGCTCAGCTTCATAACTTTAATAACTCTTATTAAATGTGAATGAAATCAGTACTTAGACACAAGGGAGTAGAAAAGAATAAATGATAAAAAAACAGGAAAAATGTGCCATAAGGAGAAAACAAAATAAAAAGTGAGCATTTATAACGCCTCGAATTTTACACAAATTCCCTTATGGGCTTAAAAATTAGCATCATTTATGTTTGAAGAGGCATCGGTATGCGAAACAGAGCATATTACTCAAGAAAAAAAAAATAAAAATTCAGAATTATTTAAAATTGTGCAGAGCTATAAAAGAGTATTCTATTTGCAAAATTACGAGACCAACTATACACCAGATTTGAATGTATGAATGAAACATACTATTAGCTAGAATGTTGTAAGACAGGAATTCTCTTCTTGTTGTCATGTTTAAGTTGTATATTCTGAAATAACCAAAACAGAATTTTCAACTTTCTTGTATCGTACATTTTTTTATATAGTATTCTTTTTCTGCCAAATTCAAAGTAAATATATTTCCCTTACTCAACTTTCATTTACTTAGGCAGTCTCCGAAAACAAATATATTTTAATTAGAATACAACATTTGAAATATTAAAGGTAACTTTGAAAGAATACAAAAATACTCATTTCTTGAAACCCATTGTGAATACATGTATGTACAAATATGTGATATGATTGTCGTCAGACCTGAACAGTGAAATAATAACTTTGAAAGCTCAAAACAATTGAATTGATAACGTAGAATTCAGTATATTTTGAATTTAGGCTGACATAATTGAGATTGAGAAGCAACAGATGAATAATTATTTTCTTTCACTTTCTTTTACTCTTATGTGTCATTTCCAATCTCTCTCTCTCTCTCTTATATATATATATAACAGTTCCCTGACTGACTGAAAGATAAAGCACAGACCAAACCATTCGACCTAAAGGGTTGAAATTTTGCATGGCGATTATTTTTATAGTGTAGAGGTGCACTAAGAAAGATTTTTGAAAAACTATTCTTAGACTTTTTAAATTAAATTTTTAAGCTGGTTTGTAATTTTCTTTAAGTTTAGGTTTTAAATAATAATTTTACGGTTATAAAATTTATATCACGAGAAAGATCACAAAAATTCCTTTAAAATGAAATCTTTTCCTCCATTTTCTGATTTTAGGTGAATATTTGAAGATTAATTTTTAGAATTTAATTTATTAAATGCTGATCACGATTTCTTTTTGTAGTACTTTAAATAAATTTATCGTCACGTGCTTAACAACGAAAAAGACAAAAAAATATATTTTTTCTCTTGCTAATGCGGCAGACGATTGGACATTATCCAAAGAAATATTAAAATACAGTAAAAGAAATGTCCCTCAAACTGTACTATATTCATTAGTATGATCTATTAGATTGAATTTGAATATTTTCTTCTACATTATTTTGTCTATAAACATATCCCTTTCGATTATATATATATATATATATATATATATATATATATATATATATATATATATATATATATATATATATATTTGGCATTAATTGCCTACACTGATCGTTGTATTTAATATGAATGTACTCCGTAGTGAAGCACGGGTATTCAGCTAGTATTATCATATTTATTTTGTGACTCCAAATGTGTTATGATTTTATGTATTGAATTTATAAGGTTCTAATATTCATTTTAAAGTTTATAGCAAAATCCTTGGAAAACCAGAAAAACCATGTAAAGCATGACCCAATTAAAGTGGCGAAAAGTAGAACCGAAGTTTTCCCTTTTTTGGAGAATTAGCGACATGCCACAAATCAATACGTTAACATGACATATAAATTAGTAAATAATCTCTTTGCTAGATGTACCGAATATCTCCTATTTGCCATAATTAGATATGCTCCGAACTCATGTTTAGTTGTATCACGGATTCAAACAATGTGAAGATGAATCACTTCAAATTTCTACAATACCCGCCACGTATTGTTCAAAGACTAGTAGATGAACTTCATTTAATTATACACACATGATGTAGAAAATATTCATATTTCATACTAACATTGAAGAAAACACTAGAGAAAAATATGTAAGAGACCAGGGAAATAAAAACTACACCCATTGGTATGTCAACAGTTTTCATCGAAGAAAAATCCTGAGACTAATTAATATATGAAATAACAATGAAGAAATTTCCAGGTAAAAATAAATAAATGCTTCAGAAGAAAAAACTATTTGTACCAGAACAAATATAGTTTGCATTGAAGGAAACTAACAGAAAAATACATCAAAGAAAATTCTAGAGAAAAATATATAAATGACTCAAGAGAAAAACTATTTGTATTAGAATGCAAATAGTTTATATTGAAGGAAAATAAAGAGAAAAATGCAACACATAACATTGAAGAAAATTCTTAAGAAAAATATTCTTTTCGAGAAAAACTATATGCACTAGAATGCATAGTACATATTTCTTCAGTTTCATATTTTTTTAAACTTTCCAATAGCACCGTTCAGTCCCTAACAATATAATATTTTATATTGTTAATATATTATTTTGTATTGTTATAACAGTATAATATTTTATAGTTAAGCTATATCCATTTTTAAATTGTCAGAATATATATATATATATATATATATATATAAGCAAGTGAAATACATTCCTTTTAACATTTAGCTTACGAGGCCCATTTTTCCGATTCCCTCTTTAGAATGGGAAATTTCATACCCCCTTAGTAAGAATAGCCATTAAGGGGGTTATATATATATATATATATATATATATATATATATATATATATATATATATATATATATATATATATATATACGAAACAAAAACCTTTTACTTTCATTAAATAAAACGCCTATTCGAAATCCTTTCATTTTATCTCAATAAAGTATCGTCCCTTAATCAAAAGTTTGATCAAGAGATAAACTAAGTAATCGATTATATTTCGACTAATCCACGTGTAGATAGCATATCTTATATAACATAGTTCAAATCTTATATATCATGTTCCAGGCATCTGACGCAATATCACCTCATATGACGTGTGAGGTCAGATGTCTTGAACTGGCCAATTATAAGTTCAATACACCCGTACTTAGAGCGAGAGATCGGCGTCTTTTGGGCTTTTGTGTGCTCTGCCACGGTGCTGTCAAGATGTAATTTTTGGGCGCGCTGCGTCCTTTCGTCTTGTATATGTGTTCCGGCAAACTCCGGAATAAGCCATTGTGCACGGATTAATGTCCAGAAATGACGATTTGTAGCTCAGTGTAAGAAACGTATGATGTTTCCCGGAAGTTCCAAGAAATAAAAAGTTCGTATTTTATGCATAAATGTCATTTCTAAGCTTGATTTTACACGTGTACGTTGTACTTTTTGGATTACCTGATAAATTTATGAATAGGCTAATATTTCTCGCTTGAAAATTGGTGTCTATACCTTGTATCTTGCCTGAGAAAGAAGTAACTTGCTTTATTTTGAATGAATTAACATCACGCGAAACTAATTCATTTTAAATCCAGCATTCAGAAGAACCTGAAACCTGTAAACTAGCCAAGTCAGCGAAATAAAATGATGAATACTTTCCTACGAACATAATACAAACCAGACGCTAATGTTTTGACAGGAGTTCACTGTTTGACAAATCACGCTAACTTACCCATAAAATGAAGCATTCTTTACGTAAATGCACTTTCCATTACACGAAGAATGAAAAGAATGCAAAAGCTTATACGTATGCCAGATGGAGCCATTTTCTCCTGCCTGAATATCTAAGGAAGATATTTTTCCAGGAAGGTCAAAATACAACTCTTGTAGGAAGAATGCACAAGCTCAGTGTCATTACGATTTCATTTTTTCTAGTTTAGCTACCTATTTTTGTCAGTTATAGTAACCATCCCCCTCTATAGTTAAAATATATATTCCTGGATGTACATTCTGAAATATAATAGTCTTTCTATTCTCAAGAACTGTCGAGCTGGTTAATTGCTGCAATCTTAATTCTTCATTTTTTTAAAAAATTTGACTTATATGAGACATGGTGTAAACGACAGACATCCAGTTACTTAAAATCCACAGTTAATATCTATACATTGAAGTTGCTAAGCCGACATTTTGGGCAGTCCGTGAGAGAAAACTATTGCATCAATTTACTTCATTTTGGTCTTAAACGAAGATTGTAATCTGTAGATTTGTTAAATTTGGATTTTGTAACCGTAATGTCTATTAATTAGCGATAATTTACAAATAAATATTTATTTCTGCGCATGCTCAGTGACATATTTTTAAATGATAAACACGCTTATTCTAAGGAGTCTCTCTAGATCTCTTTCTGCCATTTTTATTTTTACGATAATTATGTTTGGGAAATATAAGATTAAACCTGATGGATAATGTTTATTTCGCGTTGTTAAATTAGCGATAATATGCAATTAAAAAATTACTTTCTGCGCATGCTCAGTGACATTTTTAAATCTGGCTTAAACACATTAATTTGTTTCTGCGCATTATTATGGTTTTCAACATTTTTCAATGACGTATTGAGTATAATTTGTGTACATTTATTTACTTTCTAGCCGTCATGTTTTGACGGGTAACAAATAGTAAGCATTTATGATATAAGGAACAGTATGTCCGTAGAAGCAATTATACCAAATCCTTCTGATGAAGAAAATATTAATTAGTTCAAAACTAGCGGTTTCGCTTTATTTTTATGGTTGGTTTTAAGAATCTGTGTATTATACTGTGAATATTCCACAAGTTTTATAAAAAATATTCAGGTTAATATTCAACTGTGAATGTAAATTTACATGAATACGAGTCACCTATTTTGCTCAGAAAATTCTGTTTAAAATTATTTTTACGCTGTCTATTATTAGAATAATTTTAATTTTTGAATCAAATGTTTCGATTACTTTCTTATTTTTGATCGATAGACGTTTTGAAAGTGTAAACAAAAAATGCGAGGTTTTAATGTCTTTGTTTTATTTTCTTCTAACCACTTTACCTGTATGCTTCGAATGAGATTTTTTTAATCGATATACAAAGTAGTCATTCATTCTGATCGTACATACTGTTTAATAGCAATAAAAGAGTCCTTATAAGTTTCAGATCGTATTTAATAAAATGTAAGGGCAATCAAGTTCTATTTTCGCAGAAAAGTCCTAACTTTCGTTTATATAAGTCTATCCAGACTGTAGGTAAATTCGATCGAGAATTTGGTTGTTTGATAACTATCACAAGAGACATCTTTTGGAACCCGATAGCTAAACAATCGATCGAAAATTTGGAATAAATCCTGGTGTGGGAACAATGAAACAAAATGCATTCTATACTCAGCTTGTTCATCTTAGGTGTTCTACAATAATATATTCTTCTTACACAAGCAAGTAATATGTTGCATGTACAGTTTAGAGAAGTATTTTTCCCAACTAGGGGCTCCTAGGCTCGCTACGCTCACTTTTAGAACGGGGCCTTCGGCCCCTAATAAGGCTTACTCGTAAAAAGGCTTAATAAGGCTTAAAAAGGTATATTTTACTCGTAAATGGCCGCTAATAAGGCTTACTCGTAAAAAAATATCTGTTATTGCAATGTGATATTAACGTGACTGACTACGTTGAAAACATCGATTTTCGACAATTGGTCGATATTTTTTTAAAATTTGTGTTTCTTATACTTTGGACCTTCGTCTTTCCAAAACTGTTTTTCTTTTTCCTCTACGTGATTTAAAAGAAATTTTAAAGCCATTATAAAACATGTTATCATTATAAAACATAGTTTGATTCAAAATCAAACCAGAAGTAGAACTTCCAAATTAAAAAATCAATGCTTTAGTAAAAACGGATAAAAGAATATAATATAAACTGAAAGCAAGAAATACTGAATATAATATAAACTGAATATAATGTATTATAAAAGGAATATAATATAAACTGAATTTGATTTTAGTTTCTTTTAAATTATTTTTACATCTTTCCTCTGTTAGGGCTAATAGCGAGATACTTAGGGGTGATTCTCGGGCAATGTAACAGCTTCCATCCATTTACTGTTGTCACCCTTATGCGAAGGGCTTTTCATCACTGTTGAATTATCAGCTTTAAAATTCAATTAAAATTTTAAGATAGACTCTTAAAATGAGGCTTATATGAATAAGAAAGCTTTTAACTTCCAGGTGATGCAAATATTTTCTTTGTAAGATAAAAACTTTAAGAGCATCGATATTACATCCACATATGGGACGATATTTCTTGAAAAACTGTGTTTCATTTTTGAATGAAAATATTAGTCTGTTTTAAAATATTTTTAAACAAATGTCTAGTTTGAAAGAGAAATGTCTGTAGTCTTAGACTGTAAAAAGATCAAAAATCTACGATCATTTTTTGGCGAGTTATCGTAATCTGAAGCTGACAAAGACAATATTTCCCCCCAAAACATAAAATTAAAAAAAACTTAAAGTCCGACGAAGATGAGACATGTCTTACTTTGGTCCCCCTCCCTTTTTCTGCATTGGTATCGCTCTGGACCCCATACCCCCAGCGGTTTTGGAGGAGATAGCGTGGCAAGAATTTGACAGCGGAGGCAGCGGGAGTTATTTTTTTTTTAGAATAGAGAAATACCGCAGGCACTTGTCTTCTGACGGCAAGTACTTCTTCTTGAGATTGTCCCATGAAGATCCGCGAAGTTTTTACTCGCTACTTTATTATGGTAGCACCATTTAGGTGAGCCAACATTGATGCCTATGAAAGGTACGACACGGAAACGACCAAAACCTTATTCGGGATTGGAACCCAAGTTCAGAACAGGAACCCCTATACTGCGTCGGCGGCAAGTTTAGAGATGTAGACCCTTTGATATCGGTAAATCGATCTTGTATTCGTGTATGATAAACATCGTCAGATTTTCGATGTAGAATACTAACTTCGGTTGTTCTACATCCAAGTGACGCAAAATGGCTGAATTGTAAAGCCGTAGGTTGATAATTCTCCGTGGTTTCTACATTCGTTGTAAATTAGTTGTAATAGGTGGTGCAAAATGTAAAATCAAAGCAAGAGCAGTTTAAAAAATGCTTTTGCTTGGCAATATTTTCGAACTTGTGAAAACAGTTCTTCAGTGGTATTGTCCGTGTGGACATCTACGAAATGTCCATTGAATACGTTCATTTCAAATGCCCCAAAAACAATGTGCACGTGGAAAAGTACTTGAGAATCACCTATTGAAACAAACATTCTTAATGCTGATGAAAATACCTTATGAAAAACTAACTAATAGTTCGAAACCAGTTCCTAAATTTAAATGTTGTTGTGTATCTTTAGACGTTATATGAATTTGTTAATGGCTTGTAATTGATTTTTTTCTTTGTACTCTCAACAAAGTTTTTGAACTTTTACCAGTGAAAATAACAATCCGACTTTAATTTACTTGAATTTGTGTATCTACAAATAAATTCATATGAGCTTCATACGCATATCTGCCTCAGTTGTCATCTAAATACGTTTCAGTGACTTTTACAAGACCCATCTACGCTTAAATCGAATATATATATATATATATATATATATATATATATATATATATATATATATATATATATATATATATATATATATATATATATATATATATATATATATATATATCGTAACATTTATCAGCTTTTTTAGACTGGATATATTCTATCCTTTTCATCATATTCACCATCTGAGGATTGTTCCCCTAAGAACACCTCGCATCTTGTAGATATGGATACGGCCCCGTCTGCAAGCCTTTTCAATTCAACAAAAATCCTCTTTTTGCGCGATTTTAGGCCCTGTGTTCATGTCTACACATTCCAGGATGCACGTGCAAAAGGGTTAGAATATATCCAGTCAAAAAAAGCTGATAAACGTTACGACATTTCATTCATATATATATTTCTATCGGAATTGATTGAAAAGAAAATAACAATAATTAGATCCCCTATTTCATGCTCCTTCATTCATACACCAGTCATGGTAAGGGCGAAAAGTATTTAATAAATCTGATTAGCCGCTTGCTGGCTAAACGTTTTAGTAAATAAGAAAATAATCGAGAAAATATATAAATGCTTTTAGACAAAACCCCCGATCTATTACTTTTGACATGAATAATGTTGGAATGTCCAGAGAAGATACTGGGGTCGAACAAATTATTTCAGTAGGTGTCTAGGTCAGTTTCTTAGGGCACACCATTTATTGGTTCAGTTATTTATGACCTTATACTGAAAGAAACACACATATCGCACCTCTGCTAAAAGAGTGTAACATCTCCGAAATTTTCGATTTTGAGATAGTTCCACCACAATGATAAGAAGTGCTTCTCATTCTCGAATAATGTTATAAGCCTAGTACCAACACAATCTCCTAGATGGCGCTCATTACCTCTTCCACAACTAGGAGGTGGGAACTTGCTGATGCGCGAAGAATGGAAAAAAGATTTTTGTCAGTGCCTAATGTTGTTATATTAAAATGTTCCTGTAATAAAAATGTTCATTAAATTTTATGTGGAAATAAAAATTAATTTTATTTTGGAAATTTATAAATTTGTATTTTTCTAACCTGCTGTGCATGTTATCAAGGTTTTTCTTTGTATTGTGAAAATTTTATATAGATTGTGCATTAGCATAGAGATATGACAGTATTCCCTCAAGCTTTTCAGTCCCTGTTGAGAAAATGAGGTTACTAGAAGAGGGTTATATCTTGTAATTAAAATTCAAAATCATGCTTTAAAAATTGAAAACAACTTTAATAGTATATAGTTTTGTCTTCTGAAGTGATTTGAACAATAAATTTTTCCAAAATTATCATAGGCATTCATAAAACAAAAAATGAAACTTCGATATACATCTTCTTTAGCTCTTCCTGAAAATATGGCTATTTTAAGATGTAACACTCTATTAGCACAGGTGCGATATATGTTAAATATCGAATTCCTTTTCAAAACCTGATCTTAATGATTTTTATTTCGGAAATTATTTAAGTTCTACTCAAATTACCTACTTAGATAGAACAGATGGAATATTTGCTCTTAAAATATAATAACATAGACTCTCACATTAGAAAAAATGGAAAGCATGCATGTCAAACACTTTTTATTACCTTGTTTTTATTAACTCGCTTTCTTGGTTGTGTGTGTGTTTGTCCAGTACAAAATCTTGCAATCGATTTTTAACTAACTTCCCGACTAGCTAGACATTTGAAACTTTTAGAATAGCTCAGAACACGATGACAATGCATTGTTTTAATACTTTTAGCCATCTTCAAAGAGGATTGAATTCCTTTTAAGTTAATTTTGTTTTGTAGACTGGTGCAGCCATCTATCGACCGGGAGGGGAACGAAAAGTTAAACGCAAGTTAACTTCCTATTAACTTCATTTTCTTTCAAGTTGATGGGATAATTCATCAAAAAAAATTTTTTAAAAGTATTTACTAATACACAGAATTGTGAAGTTAATATGATTCAACAGAAAATTTAAAAACATAGTATATAAAAAGTTATTTTTATCTTGTAATTATTGATATTTAGTTCAGGAAAAGATACCCTCTACCTCATTATTTCAAAGCCCGTGAAATAATTCATTTTCAAACTGATGATCGCCGTTTTTTTAGCAGTAAACCATTAGAGATGCTTATCGTAAAAATGTCGAGATACGCTTCATTTGTAGGTAATCTACAAGAAGGTAATCACCCTGATCATTTGCATCAGTTCGTTGACAGCAGCGTGAAACTTGATATCCATTAGAATAGCTCCAGGTATTGTTTAAAATCTAAGGGCTTTGCTTTTCTCAAGGCACGATTTAACGCAGACTTCAACAGCCCTAAGGTCCGAGGAATCAAGTAGTAATTGTACATCTTAGTTCACAGCAAAGCAACAGAAGTCTCATTCATCCCTCTTTCCCTTTAAGTGTAGAAATGAAGAATGGAGCGACCATTATTTAGTTGCTTATGGGCTGAATTTTATTTTCATTGGGGAAAAGCTAATAAGCAAGTAAGCTAGATAAAACTGCTTCCCGAAACACAGATGGCCGAAAAAGAAAAAAAAAGACTTGGAAATTTAATTTTTTTTATCAACCATTTAGATGCTCTCTAAGTGGCTAAATTAGTTGAACTTTCAAACAGATTTCAAAACCCCAACCTTTAGCTTGCAGGGCCCATTTTTCCGATGCTATCTTTAGAACGGGAAATTTTATACCCCCTATGTAAGAACGGTCATTAAGGAATATATATATATATATATATATATATATATATATATATATATATATTAAAATTTTATACTTCAGTTTGTTCCCCTCAAATCTTGACTATTGCAGTTTTATTTGGGATCCAAATTATAATAATAAAATAAATATATTAGAGCAGGTACAGTCTAAATTTATGCGATAACTATATTATAAAACTAATTACTATTGTCCTCTGGATTTGAATCCTTCTTTCCTAAGTAACATTTTTGATATTCCCAGTTTAAAATCCAGGCGCGATCTTTCCTGTATGTTATTTTTTAAAAAGTCATTGATAATATTTTTGATTGTGTTGAAATTCACAATTGCATTCAGCTTGCTGTGCCGAGCAGATGTCTTCGTGAGCGGCATTTATTTGTAAATGTATACAGGAAATTTAATTACATAGGTAATTTCTCTTTGTACAAATTTTATAAATTTTTTAACCATTTTTCAGAAGACTTTGATATTTTTAATATGCCTTTTATTGTTTTTGAGGCTAAATGTTTGCAACTTCTGTATTCGTAATTCATGTATTGTTTTGTGTATTGTATATGTATATATTGTTTATGTTGCTTTGTATGTTTGTTTTGGTGTTTCTTTTGTCTGTGTGTTTTAAGTTGTATCTTACATTCAACACAGTGAATGGAATTTTCTGTAGTGTGCATTTCGAATAAATAAAATTCAGTGTATAAAATTCGATGTATATATATATATATATATATATATATATATATATATATATATATATATATATATATATATATATATATATATATACAGTATGCCCACTAAAGTCCCTTCCCACCCTCTTAACTTCGGAACGGCTGCTGCTATATTCATAAAAGTGGTGTCTAGGTATAGTAAAGTAGCCATGCGCTACTGAATGAAACCTCCTACCGCACCACGTGGTGGAAACCTGCGGAGTTAATATTCCTATCTCGAAAACGGAACGAGATAGGGAAAAAAAGTGATTTACAAAGTTGTAGAAAATCATCGATTTAGTACGAAAAGATACCTTGTGGACATTAATGAGAAGACTACAGTGGTTAAAACGCGCAGTTGTTTTTCCGTGATTTCCTACACTGTGACGTGAAAAAAAACAACTAATTTTAACAATATACCTTTATTTGAGATTGAAACTTCTCACCGTCAGCTGCAATGCACATTTGGATCCTCGTTTGAATCTCACGTTGCACACGTTGGAGCGTAGAGCGTGACACGATGGCACAAGCGTCCGAAATGCATCGTTTAAGGTCCTGTAATGTTTGTGGAGGGGTCGCATACACCTGTTGTTTCAGGTATCCCCACAGGAAAAAGTCTAGTGGAGTCAGATCAGGCGAACGTGGAGGCCACTCTTCGAAACCGCCATACCCAATTAATTGGTCCCCGAATTCTTTGACGAGGTACTGCTTCGCTGGAGATCTCAGCTTTGGAATACTCAGACACGAGCACGAGTATCAACATACTACAACCCCAAGAAGATGACTCTTTTATAGCTGTATCAAGTGAACAAGCGTGACGTTTCTTACGTATTTGCATACTGCAAAAATTTCGAACACCAAGTGTAAGTTGCGTTGAGTTGATGCGACACTATTTTATGCGATCTACGTATTGTCTACTCTGTTTATAAAGACAATCAGTACAAGAAAGAAACCTTCAAGGTTTGAACCACGGTCCTTTTGATTGGGGATCAAAAGCGATATACCACTGGGCACATTGCGGTGTCGTGTTTTGCCCGAAAGATAATCATTTCTCCTTTCGTTCAAGTTTCGTGACGTCACAGTGTAGGAAATCACGAAAAAACAAATGCGCGTTTTAACCGTTCTATTCTTTGCATTAATGGCCACAAGGTATCTTTTCGTACTAAATCGATGATTTTCTACAACTTTGTAAATCCCTTTTTTTCCCTATCTCGTTCCGTTTTCGAGATAGAAATTCTAACTCCGCAGTTTTCCACCAGGTGGCACGGTAGGTGGTTTCATTCAGTAGCGCATGGCTACTTTACTATACCTAGACACCACTTTTATGAATATAGCAGCAGCCGTTCCGAAGTTAAGAGGGTGGGAAGGGACTTTAGTGGGCATACTGTGTGTGTATATATATATATATATATATATATATATATATATATATATATATATATATATATATATATATATATATATATATATATATATATATATATATGTGTGTGTGTGTGTGTGTGTATGTTCATTATTGGACCCGTATTTTGGGGATACATGCTAACCCACCCCGTAAGGACAAGGTTAAAGGAAATTTATTAGTTAATGTGTATTTTCGGAATTTTTTTCGTTTATAAAGGTAGAAGTTTCACTAAACAACTTGTAGTTTATTTTAAACTTTAAGTTAATTTTTTTACATCTTATTAAATTATTGACGTCTATAAACAGAAATATTTTTTAAAATAAGTTTAAAATAGGTAATTAAGAAAGACGTGCATTGCAAGTCAAGATCTGATTCGGAAGGTGGAAAAACAGATTGCAAAACTATGTATCTCTTCTATGTGATTACAAAAATACCGAGGAAAAAAGTTTCGTGCCTAACACGAAGGTTGAAGATTTGCGATGTCGTTTGATGCGAATCCTAAAGAATGAGAGTTTGGGCAACTTTTATAGATATGGTAAGTATTGACAATGGGATATAGATGAGTGGCGATTCTCAGAGAAAAATTTGGATCTTCGCAAGCAGTTTCTTGGAAGGAATATGCTCAATTAAACGATGCAAACAAAAGTTTAAAATGAATTTTTTTCATTTCTTAAAGTGAACCACACGTAATATAAAATTCTTATATCAATAAACAATAGACTATTTGAATAAAGATAAAATGAATTGTCTTTTTTTAAATATGAAATTTCGAGTTTAAGTTTAAGAGAGACCGGAAAGAAATTCTTATAACAAGTTAAGTGCGCATGCCTCCATGTGTTATATAATATTCTTGATAAAACGTGAGATCTTTTGATCACTCACATTTATATAAATACATATATGTATGAATACTATATACACAGATGATTTAAAGATTTAAAAATTAAAGTATTAAGGATGTTGTGTACTCGAACGTTAGCGGCTGAAGTCGGGGAGGGGGGGGGGGTTTCCAAGTGTCAAACGGACTGTACTGTTCAGGATGTACTGCTTCCCCTCTCTTCTACAAACACATTAGAAAGGCAAAAATGTCGACGAATTTTTTTTTAATAAAACTTCTTACACTATATAGTGATACAAACATGGATGATCAAATAAATTTGCATATTTGGATACCCAGAAATGTTCTGCAGATTTATATAGTTTCATTTCATTTCAGTTTTGTTTGCCAAAGAAATTTTTGCTTTTAGAGCACACTACACCAAAATTTTTACCGAATAATTTAATTTAAAAACAGTTTTCGTGTCTCTTTAGGGAAAAAAATCCATATACAAAGGATTTCGCGCTCTATTAACAATACAATTAAAAGAAACTGTAAAAGCAACTTGACAATTAGTGAGAAACTTTTCTCTATAGGTTTAGACTGAGCTGAATGAATCCAGTAGAGCGCCTATCCAGCACTTTTAACGTTACAAAAATACACAATAGACAGAGCAATAATATAATTTTATTTTAACAATCTTGATCCAACTGGTAAAAAAATTGTAATTAATGTAAGAATATAAAATATAAACATAGCTAATCAGTTTTAACTATATAATGTTAATTTTTCCTCAAAGTCAATGTTTAAACCATTTTGTTACATTCATAAAGTTTCTTTTTATGAAATCAATTAAGTCTTTCATAAAGCTATTTTGTTTTTTATAATACCTCCAATATAATTCATAATCGTGTTTAATTTTCAACCCATAGTATTTACCTGTGTTTACAATTCAGCTCTGACAACATCATTTTATCTTGACATACTGTGACATATTGTGAGTAATTAGAAGAAACATTCTTTTTATGGTGTAAATAATGGATAAGCTTAGAGATTAACACATGTCAATATAATTATACGCAGTTAGAACCCTAATATCGAAGTGTGATATGCAAAATTCAAAGGTTTGCGTGTAAGTACGAAACTTCTGAACATTAGGCCGTCTGCACACGGGGCAACTCAAAAGAAACTGATTACTGACTCGAATCACAAACCAGTCCGTGATGAGTCGTAACCTAACCGTCGTAACCTAACCGCCGTAAACCCGTCGGACGGGTTTGTAACCAGTTGCGCCGTGTGCGTGGCTCCATTCAATTACATAGGTTACGACTCATCGCGGATTTGGTTTGTGATTCGAGTCAGTTATCAGTTTCTTTTGAGTTGCCCCGTGTGCAGACGGCCTTACACTCAGGAATAATGTCTTTTCATGTACGAGCTGTCAAATACCTAACATGACAACTTTTACAAGATATGAAAAGATTCCTCAAAGATGACTACGGTTAGAGAAAAAAAAATAGAGCACGAAAATGGCAGAAGAAAAGACTTTTATCTTTTCACATGATTTCATTTATGCGTTGGCGTGCAGAGGGTAAAATATCCATTTGTCGTATCTTATTAGCTGCCCAGGGATACTCCTGATACATTTTTCCTCTCCGAGAAAAGAATCAAGGGGAAAAAAAGGGGAAATGCCTATTCAGAGGAGCGATGTTTTATTTCTTTCGACACGAATTACGTGTGCTTGTCTAGACAAGATACCAGGGTCAGACAAATTTTCTTTCTCAGCTTCTAGGCTATTTTTTCTTCGTCATTTAACTGGTCGAAAGGGAAAGATATTCAAGTAAAAAAATAAAATATTCAGTTTCCAATAACTGCAAAATTTGAAGGAACTAACTTATAAATACTTTATTTAAAAACCTATTTACAGTACAATCTGTCGTTTAAGAACACCTCCGGGGCATAAAACATTATTTCCATAATAGAGGCGTGACACCTAAAGAAAGGGTGTGGTAAAAACATTCAAATGTTACTCGTCGCTTTCGTTTTGAAAATGATAAGAATTTAGGGATACGGTTTAAAACGAAATAAGTACATTTACAGGAACACTGTAACGCGCAAAATTACCCACAAAATTAAATTATATTTTAATGTAAAATTAGTTTAATTGTTCAAAAACACATTAACCTTTCAGCGGGTGCGCCAATTTTTGGATCACCAGCAGGCGTGCTTCGCACAAAGTGAAACGTCTCTTTGAATCTTGATTATTCCTTTTGAAATAAACGTTTTTTTTCAAATTGAAAATAATAATTCTGCGTTTTATGACAAGATATAAAATGTTTATAATACTAAGATATATTTATAATTAAAAGCCAAAGAATGCAGATACAATCGCCTTATTTCAAAACTGTCCGGTTTATTGGATCTAAGGACATATTGCGAATGGATTCCCATTATGTCCAAAAACCTAAAAAATAATGAGATGGTTCATCTTCGTGATATTCAGGATACCGTGTTATAGCTACACATTTGATCGAGTACATCAACTCCTGCTTTTGTCGTATTGTAATCCAGTCTAATCACTGGTTTACCACAATTAAATCACGTGACTCCTTCCACTACCAATGAATGGAGAGGAATACAAGTGTCAGGAAATCAGACCTGCATTAGAAAGGGTGTAGCTATAAATAGAAACTGCTTAGAACAATCAAACCTTACATGTATAAACAAACCATTCAAAATCACGGCAATGCTACACTCTGTATACGGGCTGAAGGGTTAACACTCTGATCTCTCTCTGGAGTATTAACGAGTAGTACACGAGGGGAATGTGACTGTTAGTTTCCTGATATACTTTCCCTGTATTGTTTTCAATTCGAGATGTATCTTAGTGAATCAGGGAAATCCCCTGTCTTTGCAGTATACATCTGAGAACGTTAGGCACGAAGATAGTAAATCCATCTCGGTGTGTCTGCGCGCGTGGTATGAAGGGGAACTGACCTATTTCTGTGGCATTATGGCAGATGTTGATATGCCATTTTTTCATGTTTTCGGCAAATTAAAAAAAAGCAACTTTTGTTGTGAAATATAAAATCGCTCAATTAAGGTTTTCAATCCAAATATTATTTAGTTAATACTCAAATTCAACCTCAAGAATATGGTTGGTCTTCAATGAAAATTTTCAATTAGGGACAAAACTATTCAATTGGGGACCATGTATTACCTATTTTACACATAACAGCATGTAGGGTTCGCGTGTTGCTCAGATGCAAATTTCTGGTAGCTGCGCAGTGCAGGCCAGTCGAAGTGAGTTCAGAGCAGGTGTCTGGTCTATTTAAGTAACACACGCTGAGTTGGCAGGAGCCCAAGAAGGGAGTGGAGATTTGTACGGTAGGGCGTTACGCTATTAGTCGAGATACGAAAGAGTCGAGAAAAGTTAGATTGCAGGTGATAGCGGTATTTAACTGATAGAGCACGTATTAGTATTTAGCCTAGGTGGCTGCACGATTTCGATAGTTATTTCAGAGCCCGATGGTTACGGGTATTGTTAGTGAACGTATATTCTGCCTGAAAGGGTTCATTACGACTTTAAAGTTCAGTTTCTTAGTACCGCAATTTGCGGTACTGTTGTGTTATTATTTGAAGCCCAAAATCGGTCTATGTTAGTCTACCTCTACGTAGAAAATAAAGGAATTATTTATATTTATGCCTATTACTTTATAGTGTGCCTGGACCGTTAGAGGATTCACAGGGTACACAAGAAACAGAACCATATAAGCATTTGACAATACGAATAACTTAGTATTATTCCATAATTCCACTATCAGCTTTTGCCACGTTAAAGAAATAGTTTTAAGTGTCACATATCAACTTAAAACGTGAAACTGAATTTTTCGGACACATCAACATCTGTGGCCATAACGCCACGGATTTATAGTTTATATATTGTTACATATGAATGATCCACATTTTTTTTTGAGTGGATACATGGAGGTCCTCTATCTATCGTCTATACATTCGCTCTGCTCTCCCTCTGTACGTCTATGACCTACGTGATTTTGACAATAGCCACTGACAAGATATTTCTCAATCGCTGCTGTCTCACGACCGACATGGGGGAGGGGCGCATTTTCATTGAATACAATGAAACAATATCCATTTTTTCCCATGATGCGTGCATGTAAAATTCCAGTGACATCCCACAAGTTCAAATATTGTCCGTACGGCGGTTCTATGCCATTGAGAGAATGGTGAAATAAATGTCCATTTCCGAAGATATCCATAAAACGGAGGTTTGAAATTGACAGATTTCAATGCATACCTGTCGATTATTTTTTAAACGGGAAAAACAGGTGTCCACTAGGTGCGGTTTTACTTTACTTCTGTGGTTCCCAACCCGTAAAAGTCTGCGGACCACTAAGCCAGAAATTGAACCATGTACGGACCACTACCATCCCCCACCGATTTGATGGGAGGGGGGACCTTCCGGGGGGGGTAATGGGGGATATAGAATATCCCTCAGGCAAAAGGGATACAGGATTAACGCATTTACATTCTAACGTATCATATTCTAATAATAAAATAATTATGTTAAACTTTTATGAAATTTTAATTAACACCTGAAAGTCATCGGATATATTCAGCCCATCTAGTTCAGCGAACATTGCTTTCAAAATCCCGAAGGTCCGCGAGAGCACCTGTGGTCCACGGACCTCCGGTTGGGAACCATTGCTTTACTTTGAAAAAAGTCTAATGAACAGTATAGGCACACGCATATTTATGCGTTCGTAGATGTATTAGATGTATACATAGGTAAATCAACAAATGCGATTCACTCACACGCACAAAGTTGTGTTATATATCACTGACTACCACTGAATGTGCGTTCAAAGCACTCGACTTCCGAGAGTTGGTTCTTGAAGAATGCATTCCTGCTTTAACGAGAGTCATATGAACCACCAGCTCTGCGTTGAGTTATATAAAACATGCTTAAAAAAACTTCGCTCTTGTGAAATTAAATTGCTTGATAAAATATTAAATAGGTTATTTGAAAATACGCATTGCAAAGAATTTCAAATTTACTACCCGAATTTGATTGCTTGATGACTTTCAAAGTATTCGTGGCTAATAATTAAACTGCAACGTCAACAACAAACAGAACATTTTCGGCCACGGTAGCCCAGTTGGGAAAGGCAGCGAGTCAGTCATCTGAACTTCTCTGGTTCGATGTCCGTCGCTGACAAATCCACCGCCGTGTATACTAATGGCAGCTGATGCACAAAAAATCTGTCGTGGCTGCAGTGTCCTCTCCAAGTTCTCAAAATTTACCTCTGAAAGTGCGGGGTCAAGTGTACCGGTCTCGTCACTTGACTCGGTTCTAAATTACGGGACCTGTCTTTTAGCCAAGTCGGACTCCAATCCTGCCGGGGTGCGATTCGTTAAATTGACCGGGATCTACAGATAAAAGCCAATTATTCCCGGCTCGAAACACTCTTTGTTTTTAAAAATCTTCTAAATTGGTAAAATAAAATCGTTTTTATTTTATCTCGTTAAGTTATCTATTTGCAGAAAAAGCTGTTGAATGACGGAATCTAGATACAGCTTTGAGAGATAGGATAACTATTTATTTTTTTAAAGGGGTAATTAAGGAGGCTTTTTTCAGTACATGTATTTAGTATATAAAAAAACTACATTTGGGGGAAAAGAAGGATCAGACCCTAGGGTAACTTTTTGGCCAAGTCCATGGGTAAAGTATAAAATTGTGAATTTATATTGTGGAAAAAGGACCGCCTCAGATATAAATTCCTACAGAAAAATAATAAGTAGATATATCGATGTTTGAAAAATAACCTAGGCATTCAACTTATGTATCTGAATATTTCAGTCTAAGGATGAATAGTATTTGAACAAAATATAACTTGTTTGATAAATCAATGAAACTATATGAATTCATCTGGTTCTTCCCTTCTAATAAATTGTTTATTTAAAGGGAAAATGACGGGTAAAAATAGCTCATTCCAGCACAGATGAGCACAATAGAGCTTACAGAATGAGAAACCAACCACTTCAGTCTTTCAGACGCTAAAAATAATCTCTATTTCCATTTAATCAGTCTTAATTCCTTTTCTAATGACCTCCAAGCATAATTATTACTGTTAAATAAAACGTCCGAAGCATTCCAAACTGACGCACAGAGGTTTTACATTTCCGTGAACTTCAGAAAGTTTGATGGTGATGTAATTTTCCTTTTATAAGTGTTCCCGGAAAGGATTATGCTTCAACATTTCAGTTCAGACTGATCCATGGATAATAAGCCGGGCAGATATGCCGTAATCCTATTCCGCCAACCAAGTCGTAACGTGATCCAGAATAGAGAATGAGGCGCCCTATGTCATACAACCCGTAATTATGATTGTAGTTGACAACAGCTTTATGGTGATACAATAATAATAGGTGCAATTTCCACTGTAAGTACACTCAGATATCTATCAGCCTCGCAGTAACCAGAGATGATTGTGAAATGGGACAGATTTAAACCATTCTAATAAGTATATTATCATTAAGGAATGTCAGGAAATGCATAAAAATTTACAGTATGATTATTTGAATGTAATTACGTATTGATAAAATAGGATTGTGGCTAACTTAAGATGAAACTTTATTAAAATTCTCGAAGGAAATATATAATGACGACAATAATAATATGAATAATTGTAAAATATACAAAGTGTATTTCTCTTTGGTAAAATATATTTTCAGAGAGCAGCACGAAATGAAAACTGTCGAGGTGTTCTCATTATGTTCATGTATATATATATAAAACAGTTCCGTAACTGACTGACTGATTGACATACAACGCACAGACCAAACCGCTGGACCTAAAGGGCTGAAATTTTGCATGGCGATTCTTCTTATACTGTAGCGGAGCACTAAGAAAGATTTTTGAAAAATTCTTAGATTTTTTAAAATTAAATTTTTAAGCTGTTTTAGTAACTGTTTTTAAGTTTGCATTTAAAATAACAATTTGAGGGTTATCAAATTAATATCTCAAGAAAGATCATAAAAATTCCTTTAAAATGAGATCTTTTTCAAAAATTTACCTCCCTTTTCTGATTTTTGGTGAATTTTTAAAGATTAATTTTTAGAATTTAATTTATTAAATGCTGATCACGTAATTTCTTTTTCTGGTACTTTAAATAAATTTATCGTCACGTGCATAACAACTAAATAGACAAAAAAAATTTTTTTTCCTTGCTAATGTGGTAGACGATTGGACATTATGCAAAAAAATATTAAAATGCAATAAAAGATATTGTTCCTCAATTTGTACTATATTATCTGTACTATATTCTTTATGTCCTATTACATTTAATTTGAACATTTTTCAGCTTTCAGATATTTGAGGTAAAAATTAATTTTAAATCTTTCGTAATTTTACTCTATTCTTGTCATTTAGAACTTTTTATTTTCTCCAAACATCAAAATTTTTCTCTATATGGCAAACTCCCCTTACTTGGCACTACGTTATAAAAAACTAAATACGCTTTTAAAATATTAAATCTTTTATGGCGATGTTAGCTTTTTTATAGAACCTTAATTATATTCCAATACAAAGTTGATTAATAAGGAAAAACAAGAGTGATTCATCTTATTAATGATGGAATTTTTTTTCATACATAAAGAAAACCTTTATTGTTAGGAACTAAGCTACATTTTTGGCCATTTATAAGAACGCTATATATTGTTAGGTGCTCTTCGAGTTATTCAAATTTTTAAGTCAGTCACTGCTCTAATGATTTCAGGAAAGTTTTTTCTACATGAGAATTTTATGATTTGAAACACATGAATAGTATCGTGTCGTGATCTATTACAGCCATCGCTTTCTCTCGCGGGAATCTTTAAGAATGAATCAGTAGAGTATTTTTCTCAGAGGAAGAAGGTAAAGTGATTTATTTATGCCTACATGAGTGAAAAATTATTAAGCGCAGAAAAAATTCGCTAGTAATCCAATGCATTCGGAAGGACCAAGTTACATGTATTGTGGGCTGATTCGCAACATTAATAATTCTTTAAATACATTTATTTTATCTGCTTTTCATTAACATTAAAGAGTTTAAAAACCGTAAACGTACCGATTTTCTGGGGCAATATCTTTAATGGATTCGCTTCGACTGCTGTTTTTTAAACTAAGAAAATATAATTCACGAAGTTGTATTGCTTTGAATTTGCTTGTAAACCTACTCTAATGTTAATAAGCATTAAAATCTAATTGAAAATTAACCATAATAATCGCTCCTAATTCAGTTATGGAATGAAAATTTTTGTAGAATTTGTATAAAGACTTTATATTCGATAAATTTTTAAAAAATAAACTGTAAAAGAGCGTATAGCCTTTGCTTTTCGGATTTTCCAGGGCCGTTATTTAAACAAGTATTCAAAGGAGCAAAAATGGAAATAAAAAAATCTGGTGATATAATACTTTCATTTCCTTCAACGTTTCTGTCGCATCTCCACCATATCATATCAAATCTTCAGTTAAGCACACGAAAAACTCGTTGAAGCGTATACTACATTTTACAGATATATGAGATCTTACATTAATGTTTGATAAAATCTGTAAATTAAATATCATTATTCGTAAGTTGACACCAAGCACATCAATTTATATATATATATATATATATATATATATATATATATATATATATATATATATATATATATATACTGCTGTACAGCATATTGTAATTAAAACCTTTATACGTTCAATAATAACACATGAAATTAACTTGCTAGAACAGCTAAATAACTTTATAATTCTTTGTGTCCTTGGTAGTACACAGTTTTTCAACCACTTTAGATTTTTCAGCTCAGTTGCGAACTTAATTATTTTTTCCTTTGCGAATTGGCCTTGGGTCAAAAAGTTATCGATTGACTGCAAACGTCATTAAAAAGTAATTAAACGTAGCTCTGCGTATTCAAAGTGTATTTCGCACATAGCTTGAGAAACACTGGTGTCAAGATTTCATTGTCCGGTTACTTTAGGAATCCATTTATCTTTCTCTTTAAGCTAATACTTTGAATACATACAAGCTAAATGATTCAAAATAAATAGTCTTTTAAACGGCATGTTCATGCGTATTAAACTGTAATGTAGGCATAATTTAAATTCAAGAGAGAGGTATTTAATTTTGAATTTCTCTCTCCAGTTAGCTTTCAAACGATTTATGAAATATTGGCTTCAAGAAAAACAGGTAATTTAAGTACAACTCATAGAAGAACGTTCGTATAGGCATCAGATTAAACTGGTGACTTTCCTTGGCGACAATGTACAGCAGAACTGGATGTTTAGAAGCCTTCGTACTGACATCACAGATGTGTTTTATATAGGCGTCCATTTTTATTTTTACTTAAGCAACACTCAGCCTAAAGAGTGACCGTGATAACTTTATACAATATTTTTAGTTTTGGAATTCGTATATCATTTTTAATTTTGACTAGATTTATGAAAACGAATTCGAATTTGTTCTGCCGGGATGAATGAATGAAACGAAATCGTTGCAGCTATAGGCCTAGCCTCTGTGGGGAGGGATGGAAGGGTTGGAATTGAAACCTCGCGTATCTACACTTCGAACCTCATGCAGTGACCATTTCTGTGATATGAGAGCATCTCATATTGGGAATCTCCATACCCCCTTTTCAACTACAGTACTGCATGTTAGTTTTTTACAAACTAAGCGGGGTGTTAGCCCATTCTGACAATGCACATTATTTTACGAATAGTTTGCTTTGTGCTACATAAACGCTCGCCCAAAACAGATAAACCCGCTACCCAGAAACATTACACCCTGAAACAGGAAAACTTTTACCTGAAGCAGTATTTCGTTTTTACAGTGAGTAACGACCAGGCCCTGATTTTCCATTAGGCCAAGTAGGCCTGGGCCTAGGGGCCCCCCGAATGTTGGGGGCTCCCAAATTTTTATTTTAAAAGAAAAAAAAATTCCCAATTCAATTTTTTTAAATTTTGCTTTTTTTAAATAGCAATTTTTGTATATATCCTTTCAAATTTGATTGATTGGTTCATCATATGTATAGTGCTATGTATAGTTCTTCATATGTATGTTATAGTGTATATAGGGGATTAATAAGTTTTTTCTGGTTGCTTTGCTTTGGTGTTTTAATGATGAAGTTAATATGTTGTATTGCTTTTTGTTATTTGATAATGTTCTAGCCTTCTACGCTTCAAATAGCCAATTCTTGGTAAAATGGTACTTTCACAATGATTCATGATTATCTTTTTTGTGCGTCAATTTTGGAAATTTTAAGCCCACAGTGTTAGGGAGCCCCCATCCCGAGTTGGGCCTATAGTCAAGAATTTTCTAAATCGGGCCCTAGTAACGACCGGTTACCGCATGTGAAATTTGAATCTCGCACCACTAAACTTCAATGACAGCGATCTGAACAAAAGACTATTCAAACGATGAGAAGGAATCTCAAGTAGTCTCTGACCTCCAGACAATACCTTTGTTACTGATCTTACAATCAAACTACCAAATTACCAATCAGTATTGCAAAAAGGTTAAGTATTCTGATCCTTCACGGCTCCCCACGCGTTCTAACGCGTATCAGCCAAAAAATCTAACTCCTGACACTAGTCGCCATGACGACAACCCGCTCGACCTAGGCCCCATAAGTTCTTTCACAGGCCCAAGTCCTGGGCCGTAGCATCGAGCATTTCACTCCCCAAACTTCTAGTCAGTGCCACATAACACCGATCACATCGATGTCGTCTTACAAGCAGATAATCCAGTAGTTAGAGCCATCCAAAATAAAATTAATTTTCCTTTTGAAGCACGCAGCCACCCCTCTGCCAAATGTATCATTCAACCTAGTTTTATTATTTTTAATATAAAATACAAAGGCAATCACGACCCGTGCAGCCAACCAAACAAAATAGTTTGAAAAACAATAACCTAAACTTGCTCCACACGAGCACAAAAGTCGTTTACGAGCATAAATATCGAGTAAATCAACAAACAATTAAACAACGCACCCCTTGTGCAAATGCCGACACCAGCTTGAAGATCGGTCCTTTAATGTTGAAAAAGGTTAAATTCACGTACTAAATATTGTACCCAAATACTGATCTTCACTTCAAAAATTCAGTGAGATTATCAGTCTATAAATGGGAACAAAGGCAAAAAATTTACATCTTAAAATCTTTGTGATAACATACCGTAATACACTTGAAATATTTCAAAGGTTAACTGGCTTCAGTGATCAGAGACTTTAAAACAAAAACTTGTTTTTACTGGCATCAAGAAAAAGCAAATCCCGGCTTTTACAACTAGGTACTATAAGTGCGGTATTTTGTAACTTGTAGCAAATATTTCTAAACTCAAATATTAGTCTCTAGACTGTCAATCAATAATCTACATACGTATTCCTTTTGGTTTCATATCAGAATAAATTCAATTATATGGATGTTCTTACATATTCTCAAAACGCAAATATATATTCAGGTATGATATTTAAGATTGTTATTTTATTTACAGAAAAAAGCTTCGTTTGAACTGAAATATATCCCTTTGAGCTCAGTTTTAGCTGCTTTCCACAACAAAATTACACATTACCAGCAACTGCTCACGTTTGGTCGATTCTAAACACTTAAAACTGCCAAATTAATGGAATTAATTATGTCGTAATTAATTTTAATCAGAAATAGGAATAAAATAAAAAGTTGTCTGATTAATGGGATTACCTATTTATAAGCTTTGCTACTTTTCAGGACAAAGGATTTTAAGTCAAATGAATAAAAAAAACACATACCTGTGTAAGAAACCTTTTTTATTTTGGGTTTTCCCATTTTAAAAAATCTCATAGGAATCACTGTAAACTTTGAGGTTTTTCAAAGTAAATGAAACATCACTTCCATTTTTTTCAATATTTTTTAGTACTCACAAAAACATCGAATCTCAAAGGTAGATCTAAATTTCGAACAAAAATTATTAGCTAAGGTTTTTTAACAAGCGGCAGAATAGAATATAGTTCAAGAACTTTTATGGCAAATCTAATTATTTAGTAACATACCTATGTTTTTCCTCTAAGAAGAGACAAAGAAAAGATGCTTTTAAAATGACTTTTCCTATATCTTATTCATGCTACATCACCTAGCTATTTACCGTAAAAAGGCTGATAAACTTAGCTTGTTATCTCCGTTTAGTACCATGGACATTAGTAATCTGCAGTGTAGACTATCTTGAAAATCTTTTGTTTAAACAAATTTTTGCTTCACCCTAATTACGTTTTGTACAGGCGTTAATTAAGTCTCCAGAGATACGGGTGTTAATAAATAATCACTATTTATGTGCGTCAGAGAGTGCTTCTTAAATGCTATTTGGTGAATATAGATAGCTGTAGACAAAGAATTTATCCCCAATTCGGCAGGCACTGGCTAAAAAGATATAAAACCACTGATTTTCCTAGCTATAATATATCATTGGCAGACAAACTCTTTACGACTTTCTTTGCGGCTCTTTTGATTATTTTATGGCTCATGGTCCGATGATAAATTTTTGAAATAATTTATATAAGAATGTCTTTAAATTGCTCCCCGAATTTAAGTTATTTTATCTCGCACTTTTTTTCTCAAGGTTCAGTCAGCGTTTAACCTGAATTCCTACAAACTACAGCAGTTTTATATACACCAAATTTAAATGATTTGGCAAAAGAATTAACAGAAAAATAATCATTAAACGCTAAATATGTTAAGAATTTAGAAATATTAATTGTTATAACAAATGGAGAATGATATGTTAACCCTTCAGCGGGCGCGCCAACTTTTGGAACACAAGGAGGCGCGCGTGGCACAAAGTACAACGTCTCTTTCAACCTTGATTATTCCTTTTGTAATGAACTTTTTTTTCTCAAATTGAAAATAATAATTCTGCGTTTTATGACAAGATATAAAATGTTTATACTATTGAGATATATTTATAATTAAAGGCCTAAGAATGCAGATACAATCATCTAATTTAAAAACTGTCCGGTTTATAGGATCTAAGGTCAACTTGCGAATGGATTCCTATTATGTCCAAAAACATAAAAAATAATGAGATTGTCCATCTTCGTGATATGAGGGATACCGTGTAATAGCTGCACATCTGATCGAGTACATCAACTCCTGCTTTTGTCGTATTGTAATCCTGTATAATCGTTGCTTTACCACGGTTAAATCACGAATACCAGGAATAAAAAAGTCAGAAAATCAGACATGCATTAGAAAGGGTGTAGCTATAAATAGAAACTACTTAGAACATTCAAACCTTACATGTAAAAACAAACCATTCAAAATTACGAAACTTTTGCACTCTGTACACGGGCGAGCCCCTTGAAGGGTTAAAAAACATAACAAAAACAATGCTTAAAATTTCTTTTATATAAAATATAATCTTTTTCGGTTTTTGGTACTTCTGAGTTTGTAGACACTCCCAAATGGCTCTAAACGCTGTTAATCTTGGCTAAACCTGCTGTATAGATGAATTGGAGTTCGTACAGTCACCTTATTTATAAAGCTTTGGCTCAATATTTGGCCTTTTTAGAAACTTCATACCATGAGCCTTCGGACCATGAGCCATATTAATATATATATATATATATATATATATATATATATATATATATATATATATATATATATATATATATATATATGCATATACACTGAAGTGCCACTGAATTAGGGATAACAAAGCCTATGCAAATTGTGTAGCGCTGTGCATCATGTATGCGCAAGTGAGGGCTCTGTGGTAACTGCATATATAGCGCGTACTGTGGTTGTTCTGAATTAGTTGTTGGAATTGCCAGTAAGGCTAAACTGCCTGATTTAGCCGCCTTCGATCGCGGACAAATCGTAGGTGCGCGACGCATGGCCATTCAATTTCCGAAATCGTCAGACAGCTAGGATTTTCAAGGTCGACAGTGTCAAGAGTATACTAAGAATACATGGATGGAGGAAAAAAACTAGCGATCGGGCAAACTGCAAAGGACAATTAGCCTTGACAGTGCGTGGTGAGAGACGGCTCGGGCGTATTGTACGTAGCCAGCGAAGCCAAACATTAGCTCAAATTACCACCCAGTTTAATGACGGTGCCAGTCGTACAGTCAGTAAACGGACTGTGCAACGCTCGCTTCACCGTATGGGTTTCGGGAGCCGTCGACCTACGAGAGTACCATTGCTCTATACTCGCCATCGGGCTGCACGTCTTTCCTGGGCAAGAGAGCACAGAGACTGGAGTGTAGAGGACTGGAAACGAGTAGCATGGAGTGATGAGTCTCGATTCCGACTACTTAACGCCGACGGGAGGCTGAGAATATGGCGTCAGGCTCATGAAGCCATGGATCCTGCATGCCTGGCTGGAACTGTACAAGGGCATGGTGGCTCAATCATGGTCTGGGGTGTTTTTTCGTGGCACAGTTTGGGATCTTTGGTGCGTGTACCAACCTCCCTCAAAGCAATTCGGTACGTAGAGTTGCTGGGTGATCACCTCCATCCGTTTATGCTGTTCTGTTATCCGCACGGTAATGGAGTTTTCCAGCAAGACAACTGTACCTTTCACAAGTCCCGGTTGGCTACTGGCTGGTTGGATGAGCATTCCTCTGACTTCTCTGTCATGAATTGGCCACCTAGAAGCCCAGACTTAAATTCTATTGAGCATCTTTGGGATGTTTTGGAACAAGGCGTGATAGGCCATCACACAGCACCAAAGAACCTTACTGAATTATGGACAGCTTTAGCCAATATTTGGCAAGCCATTCCCGTGGAACGTTTCCAGAAACTTGTTGAATCTATGCCTCGTCGTGTGGCAGCCGTTATCAAGGCCAGAGGAGGCCCAACTCGTTACTAGGTAGGTATAGGTATCCCTAATTCAGTGGCACATCAGTGTGTATATATATATATATATATATATATATATATATATATATATATATATATATATATATATATATATATATATATATATATATATATAAAATGCCCCACCATTATTAATTTCATTTGAAAAGCTAGCACGTATTTTAAATTCGTTTCAAGCTCTATAAAGCATAATCCTTATTTCAGATGGTGACCTAGGAATAAACCAATTTACCGACTATTCTATTCTATACACTGCATGCGCGAAACATTTAAGTTATTTATAGGCATGAGTCAACGTCGCAAGTCTATCTCGCCACGCCACACCTGTTCAGAAAGTCTAGCGATGTTGAATCATACTTTCACGTGGTCGATTCTAACCAATTAAAAGAATTTTAGACTCCTAGCGCCCCCATGTTATAAAAACGTTGAACAGCGTTTTTCGACCCTTACTTCTTTGTCTTGCTCGTTTGGCTTCTGAGCCGTTTCATTATATATATATATATATATATATATATATATATATATATATATACCCTACTACTTTACTGAATTAAGCTTTCCATAACAATCAAGATTAACTCAACCTTTTGGATTTCACCTCAGAGTTCGGAATTTTCAATAGAATTACTATTCTTTTTCTCTAGTTCATGCGTCGTAACTATTTCAGACTAAGATAGCTGTAAAATGTATTATACATCATTCGACAGTTTTAGAATTTAGGAAGCAGAATAGCATTCATTACAATGATATGAACGATTACGATAATTACAATTTAAATCTTAAAATGATACATGCTAAGTCCTTGTACTGAAACTAAACGTATATTATCAAGTTCATTATAAAATTTTGTGTTTCATTCCAATTGAAAACCAGTCAATCTTCCAGGAAAATATATTCTGTAGGTGGACTTTTCTGTCTGCATCTGGAAATCCAATAATTTTTTCTAATGAACAAATACAGTAAAAGGTTGTTTTAATTTTTAAAAAAAAGACTATTAAATAAGAATTACTTAGTATTGTAATTTTCATTCATGAACAAAGTTATATTGTAAGATTTCAACGCACTTCAAATCAATTGTAATCTTGTCAATCGTACAAGAACTCAGACGTAACATGGCTGTTTTGTCATATGTCGCATGAGATTTGGCAAACTGTGAAAGATAGCGGATTACTGAACATATGAGTGCTCAATTTTCGTTTTAAATAATAACACGGTTCGCACTAACACATTTTACCGTGTTTGAGCTATTATTTTGCACTTATTTCCATATTTTACTCATCAAAAACTTATAAAAAGTTTACAGCAACATGAAAACTAATATAAGCAGTGAGTGATACGCGGTTTTACGAAGGTTTGGTGATTCATAAATTAGTTCTGATTCCTTGCCTACAGCCTTCAAAGTGATACAAGCAACATAACACAAAAAGAAAAAAAAGTACGATAATCAAGGAGAAAGTGAAGTAGAACGTGAAAATACTGATAACAACTCAAGCGAAGTCTGGATTGAAAATGACATTGATGAAGATGAAATAAGGTAACACTGTAAACATTTCAAATCAACTGTGAAATTGATAAAATAACATGCTTAGGTACCTGGCATCCTTAAAGTAACTCTTTAACACGAAATAAAAATACAGTACAACTATTAGTTATTTTCAAAGCATTAGTGTCGCTTTGTTTACGCTAAGGAGAAACCTATCAGTTGTGCGCAAATTATGGTTTAATCAACCTCCTAAAATACAGGAAACAAATTTAGCATAGAAATTCAAAATTAATGTATAATACCAGAGATAAATACGAAAAGGAACGTTTTATCTAGCGACAGAGATTAATTGATAAGCATATGAATAAATTCCCTCAACAATGATAGCAATATAAAATTTATTCGCAGTTATTTCGACGGCATTGATGTTAATAGAAATACCTATTGAAATCCTTTTCTGCAATGCCCTTTGATATATTTAGTTTTTATGCGTATGGATCAGAAAGATTCCTTTTAACGTAGGATTATGTTCCTCCATAACGGTTCTCCGGAAAGCAAAATTTCAGACGCTAAAACTGTCCGTCGTCGCGAGTTATAATTTTGGCAGCGCGCCAAACCCAGTCTGTATCGCTTGGGCAAGCGATTAACAGTTAAACTGCGTAAACAGTGAAATAGAAAAGTACAATAATGAGTTAAAATTTTAACTCTAACACACACATTTAAATATATATATCTATATCTATATATATATATAAATATATATAACACACATATACATACATATATACATACAAAAGAGGTAAGCAACGATAAGTAATCATTCGTTAATAATTTTCGGTAGTTTCGTAAGAAGAGACTACCTGAAATTTTTTTACGTTATTTTACTGAAAACTTTAATTCTTTTTATTCTTAATCCTAAACATTAAGGTGTTCTTTGATTCCTTTTAATACCTTAATTCCTAAAATCATGGGTTAAGTTTTCATTCAGATCCGATTAAATTGATTAAATATTTCGTTATGTGAATGCGACCGACCCAAGCACCTCTCATTTTAAATTCACATAAATTGCGAATTATAGTAACTACAACTACACTTAAAAAATTCTTCGTTCGAATTTCAGCTAGGGACATATACCACAATAATTAAAAGAAAAAAACATTCTGCATTTGATTTCGATGTGGTATATTGTATATCGAGATAAGACATTTAACCTTCGAAAGAAGAAGGATTCAGTAGAATTACAGGACATTCTCTGGAACAGAAATTCATGCATTTCCTTTTAGCCCTAACGACATGCATTTAAGTCGGTGGTAGTATTAAAATAAATGGTTACGAAGGGGCTTAAGAAATGAGAATTTTCGCTAACGACTTAGCAAAGTGAGCTTAATCACTTAAGAGAGATGAGGTGAAAAAAATTTCGAAAATGATAAAGCACCCTAACAGATAGGGGTGATATATTTTCGCCTGTAATAATGCGCGTTTCCATCTTACATAAGCAATTCTCCAAACTTTTAAATTTTCCTGTGGCAGAAGAATTGAAGAGATTCTGTGTAAATATTTATTATCAAGTTATATGTTCGTTGGGTTGATATCGTTTTGTTCATGCCTTCATCTGAAAGTAAATAACCACTAGCCGTTGTCACTAAAATGGATTTGAATATCCCATATTAAAAGTTTTATATCTTTTCTCGTATTAAATGTTACTTAACTGAAACTTTCAAGAAACATTTACAGAGCCATCTCAACAGAACAACCCGGTTATTTTTCTGTTATAGTTGTAACTACCAATCCACTACAAAATCACGACTGTGGGGCCAATTGTTTTATTAATATAAATTTAAATCTTATTGGACTGCATAAGAATCCATTAGCAAAAATATTTAATGTTCTTGTTAAGTGCAACTAATCAATCTTCTTACTTCTTTTAATAAAGATAATACTGGAATGGCTTACCTTTAACATCATCTGAATAATACTTGAATAATAAGTCAACACTAAAAATTTTAGTTCCATGCATGTATCCTTAAAATGCATCTAATAATCGACGTCATTTTAACACATAACTGTTGAATTCATGACATACTCAATAACCCTTCGGAATTAGGTTTTACAAAATGAATAATTGGCTTCAAAATGTCAACAGCTTAAACAATAATCTGCACAGAACAAAAAAGAATAAACGGAACCGAATCCAACATACCGATTTTTGAATTCTTACATGACATTGCTTAGCATCAAGCAGGGTGGTCGACCTGCAACGCCAAGCTAAAAAAACAAAATAGACGCCAAATGAATAAAAGCGCCAAGTACAAAAATTCGTCAGACCGCCTGCTGCTTATATACTGTGCACCGCTTGCTCGTATTCTCGCTATGTTAAAGCAGTTTGTGTAAATTATAAAATTCTGAATGAACCAAGCATAGTACAAAAGCAGAAGAATCTTATCAGCGAGTACTTTAAATTGAGATAAAAATGGACTTTCAAAGTTAAAAATTAACCGAGATACGGAATTTTAAATTTTCCGTAAAATTAGGGATTTTGCTAGAATCGAGGTGGCGCGAAGAATTATTTCGTCAACATTTTAAGAAGATCTATAGAGTTTAATATTGAACAGATTCGAGTGAGACTTTGTTTTTTCGATAAGTTATTCGCTAACTTAAAATCTTTTATATGTGTCAGTTAAAAAAAATAAATATTTCCATGTTTAATTAGCATAAAACTGTAAAATTAGCATCTCAGGGCGATAGTACGCCAAAATGGCAACCAATTTCAGCAACACCGCTATTTTCCCAACTGTTCACAATCATAGAAGAATTGCAAATTGTGCCCAGTGGCTTAGTGGTCAAGACATCAGCCTTCCACGCCGTGGGCGCGAGTTCGATTCCCGCGAAAGATTTCTCTTTCTTCTGGAGAATTTTTAATTATTTTGCATATGTGTGTCCGTATTTGTTTGTTTGTTTTAAATGTCCATAGAAAATACTAAGAATTGAATTCAAATAATAAGGATTAATTATTATTCATATTTCACTTTTTGCTCAAACCACATGGGTTTGCAAATTAGAGAAATATTAATTTCTCAATAAAATATACATATACGTATACAAAATATACATATCGCAACTGATTCATCTTTATATATATATTTCATCTGTCCGCGTGTATGTCACTGAACTCCTAAACGGCTGGACTGATTTTTCTGAAATTTTGTGTGTCCTATTAAGATGATTCGAGAATGGTTTAGATTCACAATAAGACACCCCTAGCACCCTAGGGGAGAAGGGGACACATATAAAAATAATTGAAAACGACTAATATCACTGTGGAATCCATATTTTTCGGGGTCGCTAAGATTAATAGTGACACTCCCGATGTCGTTTAAGTGCAAGTTCAGCACCCCATTGACATGGGGGCAGAGGGGGTGGGGAGAAGAGGGAATATAAAATCTCCAAAATGACCGAGAGTAGTGTCGAATCCATAGTTTTCGGGGTCGCTGAGATTAATAGTGACACTCCCGATGTCGTTTAAGTGCAAGTTCACACCCCCATTAGCATAGTGGGGCGAGGGGGGGGAATATAAAATCTCCAAAATGACTGATAGTAGTGTCGAATCCATAGTTTTCGGGGCCGCTGAGATTAATAGTGACACTCCTGATGCCGTTTAAGTGCAAGTTCAGGCCCCCCATTACCATACGGGGTGTGGGGGGAAGAAGGGGGAATATAAAATCTCCAAAATGATCGATAGTAGTGTCGAATCCATAGTTTTTGGGGTCGCTGAGAGGAACAGTGGTAATCCCATTGCCGTTTAAGTGAGAGTTCCCCCCCCCCCCCCATCATTGTTGGAGGGGAGGCGGGGGGGAGAATATAAAATGTTCAAAATGACCGAGAATAGTGTTAAATCCATAGTTTTCGGGGTCACTGAGAAGAATAGTGACACAACTGATGCCGTTTAAATGCAAGGTCAGCCCCCCATCAGCCTTGGGGGAGGAGGGGAAAGGGGGGAAAATGAAATGTCCAAAATGTCCGAGAGTAGTGTCAAATCCATTGTTTTCGGAGTCACTGAAATGAATATAGGAAACTAAAAGTATTGTTTATAATGAAGTTTTGAGTTAAATAATAGAGTGAATTTGCAATTTTATTTTATCATTTGCATACTGTACATATACTTTTAAATACCCGCGAATAAAATTACTTAGATTTTACACTATAGGTAGAATTCATTCCTTTTCCTGTGTAGTGAAAAATTGAGATTAATAAATACCTGGGCAAAGCCGGGTAAACAGCTAGTATATATATATATATATATATATATATATATATATATATATATATATATATATATATATATATATATATATATATATATATATATATAAAGAGAATGTTTGTGTGTGTGTCCTTTACGCGTCCCCGAACGGTCCATCCGATTGAGACAAAATTTTGTACAGATGTTGTTCTCACTCCCGCTGGAAACACTGGGGGGGGGAAGACATCCCTAGAACCCCTGGGGGGCAGGGGGAACATATAAAAATAATCGAAAACGACTAATATTAGTGTCGAATCCATAGTTTTCGGTGTCGCTGACATTAATAGTGATACTTCCGACACCGCTTAAGTGCAAGATCAGCCCCCCCCCCCTCAGCATTGGTGGGGGAGGCGGGGAGGGGAAGAAAGGTTGAGTATAAAATGCTCAAAATGATCGAGAGTAGTGTCGAATACGTAGTTTCTCGGGGTCGCTGAAATGAATAGGGACACTTCCGATGCCGTTTAAGTGAGAGTTCAGCCCTCCTCAGTATTGGGGGGGGGAGGCGGGGGAGAAAGGCTGAATATAACATGTCCAAAATGACCGAGAGTAGTGTCGAATCCATAATTTCGGAGTCACTGAGGGGAATATAGGAAATTAAAAATGTTGTTTATAATCAAGTTTTGAGTTAAATTAATAATAGAGTGAATTTTTAATTTTACTTTATCATTTGTATACTGTATTTACTTTTAAATACCTGTAAATTAAATTACTTAAATTTTATACTAGATGTCAAATCCATTCCTTTTCCTGTGCAATAAAAAAATTGAGACCAAATAAATACCCGGGCAACGCCGGGCAAACATCTAGTGATGTATAAATAGTGTTTAGTACGATATTTCCCATTGTGTTTATAAAGATTGACTAGAATAGAAAAATGCCATCCAAATTACAATTAAAACGAAAAAATAACCGGGCCTATTACAGAGATTCGAAAAACCAAAAAAGTTCTCCAATTAAGTTCACAAAGTGACACATTTGTAACTGACGATGAGACTCCAGGTATCAAGCAATTGTTTGCCCAGTTTGTGAATGGTTATTTACCTATTTCAAAACAATAATTGATATAAACTAAAAAACACTTTTAAAAAGTAAGAAAAACGCCAAGCTTCAAAATAAAAGTTACGACTAAAAAATGGTGTGATATCAAATATCCAAGCTTATTAAGTTCGAGTACTTAATTTCCTAATCACGAATTTTTCACATCTAAGTGAAGTGGTTAAGCATGACTTGTTGATAGAAACCCTTCTTCCCTAGACCAAACTCATCATAACCTGTTTCTGAAAATTTAAGTTTTAAATATTTATACATACCAGGCTTGGCGGCCGTCTTTTAAAAAAAAGTAAATAAAATAGTTAATGTGAATTTAAAACATCAATTTCAGATTTTAATTGCGCACTTCGGTGCTGTGTTAGACAGTATGTTTATAGCATCATTCCAACAAAAGGTACGATAAAACAAGGTGTTATATCCAATTTTATTAAGCGCTGGGACTCAATTACATTTCTTAACAGATTTTTAATGGGATATTAGTCATTTTAATCAGTCTTCTATTTGAAGTTAGTGCATGATGTCAAACAAAACAAACCGTTAGCTAGAAAGAAAAATAATAAATAATGTTGTCATTCTCCAAAGGAAAAATTTTGCATTAAACAACAAAAAATATGAATACCATGCTTTGGAGTTACGTTGCTCAAATGTAACGTGAAAAGAAATTTAAAATTTATAGAATAATTCGTGACCATCTTAAAATTTCTGCTACATTCATTTTAAAAGTAACCAAATAATAGGACACACATATGTTGCATAAATAACTTAAATGAATAATTTATACAACTAAATAACATGCTTTCAACGTTTCAACAGACAAAATTTATTTATTCCAAATACGAAAAGACGGCCGACAAGCCTGCTATGTATAAATATTTAAAACTTAAATTTTCAGAAACAGGTTATGATGAGTTTGGTCTAGGGAAGAAGGGTTTCTATCAACAAGTCATGCTTAACCACTCCACTTAGATGTGAAAAATTCGTGATTAGGAAATTAAGTACTCGAACTTAATAAGCTTGGATATTTGATATCACACCATTTTTTAGTCGTAACTTTTATTTTGAAGCTTGGCGTTTTTCTTACTTTTTAAAAGTTTTTTTTAGTTTATAGAATATACACCACAACAGATTAAACATTTCTTAGCCATTTTCTTGCCATTACTCAGAATCGAATGTGCAACAACAACAGAATAAAAAAACATTTTAGCTTGAAGTAAAAAAAAAGTTGCATAGTGATGCCACCTGTTGACCAGAAACACAATTGGAATACAAATTACAAACAATATGAGGAATAAAATGAAACAATTATAATAATGAATTATTTAAAAATTAAAATTAAAATAGTAAGTCATTTATGAGGAATGAACAACGACTCAACCGAGAAATGCGGGCTCGTTTACCCAAAGGCAAACTAGATTAAAAAATATATAACGTTTAATTTTGTGCACGATTTTCTTGGTTACCACGTATATATTTCGACGCATTAATATTAATCATAGGTTTCTGAATAAATTAATATTAATCATAGGTTACTGAATAAAATATTTATTCATCACCATCTTAAAGATGAAATAAGCGACAAATCATAGCTTTTAGTTGCAATTTAATCTAAGCAATCATTAGTTTAAAATTAGATTCAATAAACTTCTCGAAATAAATTTTAAAAATAATCATAGAAACATAAAATATATTGGTGTTCAAAATTAAAAGAATTTTCACATTTTATTGAATTTCTGGAAAACTAAGGGACGGATTTTAACGAAATTTGCTATGGATTAAGGGGACAATCGACCTTCAACCTCGAATTTTATAATTTTCAATTTTTAACTCTATAATCAGAAAGGGAATAATTAATATTATCCTTTGCTAAAATTAAGACCTTATAATTCAAAATAAGGAATTTTTGGCAGAAAAATGCCTTTTTTTTTCAAAAAACCTTTCAAAAACGCTGTCTCCTTTTCAAAATGCTCCATCCGCATCCCATATAATTTAAAAACCTTCAATTTTTTAATATAGGTTTACCATATATATATATAAGCACAATTGTGCATTGAATTTTTTTGAGTAAATCAAAAGTCAAAATGTGCCTGTTATTTTTTTTATGTGTTTGTATATCTCTACTTTATTTCATGGTCTATAAATTTTAAAAAAATGTTTTCAAAGGATAATACACAGTGTTGTGACAATCACTGTAATAAACAATCGTGAGAAATTCGGAAGAAATCAGAAAAAAAATTAAGGCGCATGGAGCTTTTTGAAAAATTCTAGTTATTTTGAATAATTATTTGATTAGTAGGTCTTATTCTTACACAAAATACTTATTTGTGAATTCTAAGTATCTTCATTGTAGTACAAAAAGTATTAAGTATTCTCATTTTGTTATATATAGTAAAATATCGAAAAAAACGGGGTTCAAAGTTCCTTGTCCCCTTAACAGTTATATAAGAGACAATTTTATACCATACAACGGGCATAGTACGTACTCATGATCGTCAGTTACGCTCATCAGCGCAGAATGTCCAAAACCCAGATTGCAAGATCGAACATAAAATGATTCTTATATAGGGTATGGACGCCTCTCGCTGTCATACAGCTTTCACAGCGTGTTGCTATACTCGAAACGAGGTAGTAATGAGTTCCCGTGGCAGTCAGTCCCACTCCTGCAGCAACGCAGTTTTCAGCTCCTGGAAGGTTCTCGAAAGGGGGATGGCAAGCTACAATTGCCCCCCCCAAAGACAGTCCCAGACATGTTCAATAGGGTTTAGGTCTGGATATATGGCTGGTCATTCCTTCTGGAGAATATACTCACTTTCAAGGAAATCGTTGTGTGTACGAGCCGTGTGTGTACGAGAGTTGTTGACCATAAAACGGAACCGAATCCAACTATACCTTAAAAGAAATTTACAATCTCATTACAATTTTAAAATTTTTTAAACATTTTAAAATTATAACCAAAATTTGAAAATGCTCCTTGCGAAATAAATTTTGAGATATTTCCTCTATTTTGCATTTTAATTACTTAAAACTGTTTAACAAACAAATCTGCGCATCAATTATTGAATCCCTTGAGAAATTAATTTTTGAGAAATTTTTTTAAAAATTCCAACCCGATTTTCCTCAAAATTTTGCCTTTTAATAACTTATAAATCGAATTTAATTACCTTAATGAAGTTGAATTGTAAAATGCTTGTCCAGTTTTTTTTTGTAAACAGTATCAAGATTCCTCCTTATCAATTTCAAGAATTTTGAACAAAAATTAAGTAGCATGGAACATTTAAATATTCTAAAAACCTTGAAAACTCTGTTTTGAGAAAAACGGATTTAAAGTTTATTACTACAATTACCCTTAATAAATTACTTCGTAGAAGCTTCATAAAATATTTTTGACTTGAAAAAAACTATTTTGGTACTATTAATTTACAGAAATATCTATATATATTTTTACAATAACACAATCAATATTACAAATAGTATATAACCCCCGTCAAAAATGACGGAATGTTGATCAGGGTTTCCTTCTCATAAGAGTTCATAAAAAAAAAAAAAAAAAAAAAAAAAAATCATGAAGATTCTATTTTTGAATGTAATGAAGAAAGATTTTACACATATTCACTCATGGACAAAAAAATTAGCGCACCAAGAAGGAGTCGTCAAAATGAAACGAAATTTTACATACGTAATGACTACTTTGATATAAGTAAATGATAAGAAAATCAAAGAAAAAGGATAATTTATTTCAGAGAAAAAGGCAAAAGAACGGAGGAGTTATTACTCCGTTGGACCCCCTCTAGCGCGAATGCACGATGCGATACGATCGGGCATTGAGTCATACAAGTTCTGTATGATGTCTTGAGACATTTCGTTCCATATTTGCTGTAACTTTGCCTCTAGTTCGTTCAAACTCGTGGGATGCCCAACTCGTCGTCCCAAATGATCCCAGATATGCTCGATTGGAGACAAATCTGGGGATCGGGCAGGCCAAGGAAGGGTAGTAACAGTGCGGAGACAGTCTTGTGACACCCTTGCCGTATGAGGCCGAGCATTGTCTTGTTGAAAAATGGCTCCTGGGAGCCGTTGCATGAGTGGCAACACATGTGGTTGCAGGATTTCATGAACATACCGCTGGGCTGTCATGGTGCCATGGAACAATACTAGGGGTGACCGTGTATTGTAGGCAATGGCACCCCATACCATCACACCAGCTGTGGGAGCGATGTGTCGCTGTACAGCAAAGGCAGGATTGAAGCGTTCACCACGGGCTCTCCACACACGAACACGATTGTCATCACTGCCGAGATTGAATCTCGATTCGTCGCTAAAGACGACGTGGTTCCATTCCGCTGCAGTCCAGTTTCCTCGTGCGCGGCAAAACTCCAAACGGAGGCGTCGATGGGTGGGCGTCAAGGGCAGCACACGTAATGGGCGCCGCAATACCAACTGTCCTTCAGCCAGGCGACTTCGTATGGTTCGAGAAGACACAGAGGCCCCTAGTGAAGGTGCTACCTGTGCCTGGATGGCGGCCGATGAAGCAGTTGGCTGTACGCGTGCATTTCTTACGATGTGGCGGTCTTCTCGACGACTGGTCTGTCGAGGGCTGTCCTGAGCCTGGTCTTCGTGTACAAGACATCTCTCGGGTCCACTGGTCCCAACACCTCCTCACAACACAATCAGAGCGGCCTAATTGACGACCTACCTAATTGACTGACCACCCAGCTTCCATCATCCCGACGATTCTCCCCCTCTCAAACTGAGACAACTGCTTATATTGTCTTCGAACACGGCGTAATGGCATGTCTATCTCAGCTCTTCCTTTGTAAATGATTCAGCACACTCAAACAAGCTTTGGTTACCTGTTTTATACTCCACAGAGTACGATGTTCAACGCCCTCTACCGGCTATACGTAATGCGCAATCACGCTGCATTTCTAATCATTTGCATATCTCCCCGACATGTACCTTCATTGCAAGTTTCGTTACGATCCCGCAATTATTTCTTGGTGCGCTAATTTTTTTGTCCATGAGTGTACTACGACGAATACAGGTACACAATGCTATATAGGTTCCAGAAAAATATCATTTTCCTTAAAGTGTAAAATTCTGCATCAATATTAAATAAATAAAAATACAAAAAGTTAGCCAATTAAATAACACAAACTGTACTTAAACAGCAGTAAACAACAAAACAAAGCTAAACTAAATCAAAACTAAACCAAAACTGTTTCAAAAGTGAATGACTCACCACACAGCAGGCATTGCTGAAAACGATACTTAAACAGCAGTAAACAACAATAAAATAAAACAAAGCTAAATAGTTTCAAAAGTAAATGACTCACCACGTAGCAGGCATTAATTTATAATAATTACATAATAATTAGCAAAGTGAAACACAATTTAATTAACATTAAAATTAAACAATAAAAATGTAGTTATTTAACCTTTAGCTTACGGGGTCCATTTTTCCGATTTCCTCTTTAGAACGGGAAATTTCATACTCCCTTTGTAAGAACGGGCATTAAGGGGGTTATTTATATATATATATATATATATATATATATATATATATATATATATATATATATATATATATATATATATATACATTCATTCTTGGGCCAGCATTCTTGGGATACATGCTATCCCACCCCGTAAGGAAAAGGTTTTAAAGGGAATATGAAAGACCATGGAGTAGAATGAATTCGAAATTCAAGTGAATGACTCAATTGAATAAATGATTCTTTTCAATGGATATTTTAATTTGAAGATATTTAAAAAACTAAACGGTTTTGAGCTAGGGTGTTCACTTGAAATTTTCATATTTTTTTAAAGGGCTTTCAAAATATGTAACTTTAGTGGTATTATTTTGCAAGAAAAATTTCAGAAAATGGCGTGGCAATGTTAAGATGTTCCCGACTTGGTCCGTCCCGGAATGGTTACCCACATTTTACTACTCTAGGCTTTTATATAAGTAAAGATGACAAGATTTGCTCAAATAAAGGTCCACTGTCCCCTTAATCACATGGAGAAGTGTGCGGCGTATTCATCTGCCCGAATCCGACACCTGATCTGATATATTCCGGTCCATCACAATCACATCAATAACAACAGAATCTGTTTGTGGCCTGGAATATCGAAAATTTATTTGACGATTTAATTTCCTGAACATTCCCCTTAAGCTTTTATTGCAAATCATTTATTGTAATTTGTGACATCAAATTTTCAATTTCCCTTAAATGGGAATTAAATGACATTACGCTAAAGATATATTTTTTGCTCCTAACCAGAATCAAACTGCTGGTTACAAAATTTTTTAAAGCTGTCAGTCCTCGTATATTCAAATTGTAAAGATTCTATGAATCATTACTTTTTTTTAAATCGGAAATTCATGAGCTTGTTTAAACTGTAATTACCTGCTTAAATAAAGCTCAAATCACGATGCTATTGTTAGCTTTCATAAAAAAGTTGTTAGTTGCATTTCCATTTTTTATTTAATAATTACGCTCAAAATTGTGTCTTTAGAAGCACGAATTATTCAAATAATTTAATACTTATAAAATAACACGTTGTTGATAAACATCATTTTATATTTAATTAAATTTTATATATTTTGTAAACAGTTATATTTTGTAAACAGTTAAACGAACCAATCCCTTTTTTTTTAAAATATCTTCAACACGTGACAAAATGTTTTAGAGCTCATGGTATGTGCATTAAAAGAATTTCAGTTTCTTTATTTGAGCTCATTTGATAGAATGCGATTACAAATATAAAGCCCCAAAAATGCATAAACCAAAATGCGTAAATCCAAAATGTAATGTACTGAAATTCAAACTTATTCCATTTTATACTTATTATAACTTATTATATTGCTCTGTATATTTGATATTTCTGTACTTTTTACGCAAGAAAAAATTACAGATTTTTTTTTTACTCAATTTAGGGAAAATTTACACACTTGCATCCAACGTAGATACCTTTGGGATAAGTGAGTATGTGTGCAAATAAAGTAATCCAATTTCCAAGAGACTGTAATTGGCACTTTAAAATCACTGCTTATGATTAACATTTTAAGCTTGGCTTAAACAGTACATAAGAGAAGAAAACGTAATTGTTGACATTAATTATTCATTCAAGATTTGAAATCCCGTAAAACCATTAAAAATATCCATTATAGGAAAATTAGTTTTTTTTGTTTAATTTCCTGAATTCCATGCATTTGAAAATAGCTTGAAAATGCCCGGCCATTTATGAAATTTATTTATAGATTTTTCGAAAGAATAAGTTAGTAGATAACGTAATATTTATGAGAAGAATTTTAATATATTTACTTAGGCTCCTTTCTGTGGAATGTGATTGCCTTTTAATTGTTCATCTGCTAGGAAAATATTGATCTTAGAAATCAATATAACGTAATTCCAAACAAAAATAAAGTCGCTATTCCCCTATGTCTTCCACTGCGTAACATATCGACCTTTTTGAAGCAATTTAGATTATTATATCAAAAAAGAGAATAACAGGCAGATTTATGTACAGTAGGAGTGAAATGAAATATTTTATTTTATCAACCATCATCCTACCAAAAAAAATCTGTTTTGTTCACTTTAAAAGTTCAAGCTTTGACGATAAAAAGTAAGTCATATCTTTCAAGTGTTATCCTTTCAAGTGTTCCATTAATAATTACCTTTTCAAAGTAATTTAGACTATTATATCAAAAAACGAGAATAACAGGCAGATTTATGTACAGTAGGAGTGAAATGAAATATTTTATTTTATCAACCATTATCCTACCAAAAAAAATCTGTTTTGTTCACTTTAAAAGTTTAAGCTTTGACGATAAAAAAAAAAGTCACATCTTTCAAGTGTTCCACCAATAACTACCTTTTCAAAGTAATTAAGCATATTATATTAAAAAACGAGAATAACAGGCAGACTTAAGTACAGTAGAAGTGAAAATAAATACTATTATTATTTTATCAACCATTATCCTACGCAAAAAAAGAAAAATTGTTTTGTTCACTTTAAAAGTTTAAGCTTTGACGATTAAAAAAGTCATATCTTTCAAATGTTCCATCAATAACTACCTTTTCAAAGTAATTTAGAATATTTGTAAGGTATACACAAGATTCGATTCACAAGAATCGAACTTTTGAGTGAATTAAAGAAGCTGCTTTAGATATGCTAATTTCGGCATACGCGCTTAGTATAAATACCACGCAGCGTCATTAATAGAAGAGGGGAGGTTGTTAAGGTTGAAAAGGTGTTATCCTGCGCTAGTGCTTAGCGGGCCAGAAGTTTACGTGGCAGTACTGCTGGTTTGACTTACTGTTCGTGAGTATAAAAATATATTGTTCTTGAAAGCTGTGTTTATACATTCCGTACAAGTAGTACGCATGCTTATTGCTGTAAAAGACAATTATATGTGCAACGAATTCAATAAACATTGTTTCATGTATAAACTGTGTTTGCTTCAAATTCAAATAGAGTGCCACTTCAAATTATATACACCCAAGTCTGGGTAGAAGTGAGCATAGATTCTCTATACTGGCGCCCGAACAGGGACATGTAGTGACTAGAAAAAAAAAATACATACTACACAATATACCAATTAACCACTAATGTACTAACTTCACAAATCATGACACATGTGCATTATAAATTGGGGGAGAGCAGATACAAACAGTCAAGAAATGTCATGCTGTGCAATTGTGTTGTCACTTTTAATTAAAATAGATATTTTAGGGCGCAGTTGGCAGCCCAGTATCCGCAACTCTGCAAATCCACTGTTTGATGGTGTCACCTGGACCCTTCGGGGTTAGTTTTGTAAAATGGTAGTGGCGTTTTTCCTCCACACAACGTGTGGAAGGTTTTTTTGACTTTGCCACCCATTATGTCAAAAGTCAGACCAGCACGCGTTTTCAATTAGTTAACTGAAGCCGTTCAGACCTCAGTTACCTAATTTTTTTTTCGAGGGAGGCCAGTGTAAGGTATACACAAGATTCGATTCACAAGAATCGAACTTTTGAGTGAATTAAAGAAGCTGCTTTAGATATGCTAATTTCGGCATACGCGCTTAGTATAAATACCACGCAGCGTCTAATACTCCATGTTCAATTTATAGTGGAATTATAAATAGTTATTATTTGCAGTATTGTAATAATTGTTATGAATTATAATTTGTTCAATTTATGGTGGAATTTTTTGTAGTTTTTGCAGTTAAACTCTTTGACTTACACCACTTGATTTACTGACTTACACCACTTTGCCTTTCACCGCCTCATATGTGAAAAAAGCCTTCTTAAGGCCGCAAGCACACGGATCGTCTCGTACTCGGCTCGAACTTGAAGCGATTTCTCCCACCACTCAACTTCCTACGTAATTGAATGGAGCTCCACTAACGGGGCTATTAGCAATCGGCTCGAAGTCGAAGCTGTCTCGATTCGTACTCGTTTCGTTTCACTCGAACTGTTTGGAACGGGAAAAATCGAGCGTGACGCGCGAAATTTTTGATTATCAATGGAAGTGTTCAACGTTAAATTTGTAGGAGAAGAGGAAAAACACCCGTAGCTTTATGACCACACCCTCCGTGAATATTCTATAAAAGATTGTACAGAAAAAGCGTGAAATAAAATTGCACGAGATGTCAACTTGACGGGTAATGTATTTAATTACAAACTTTATTAATGTTACATAGTTTAGTTAAAAATTTATTACATTATAGTATTTCTTTATCAATTACAAAAACTCATTACAATCATTCATTAAAAAATCTTACTACAATTTCACGAAATCTATTCTGATTAAATACATAAAAAATACGATTGAAAACGAAATTTAAATTAATTTTATAATTAACAAAAAAATTGTATTTTTATAACATTAAAATATACTGATCTGATTTTTTTATGACATTCTTTTAACATTCTATAGAATGCTAAAAATTTTGCATCGCTTTCTTGTAATTAAAGTGGCGCAACAAGCAGCCGATGGTGAAAATTCCGTTCCAAGTACGGATGTAATTGTACTCTCCTCCGAAACCTCCTTTTTACCAATATAACATAAGAATGTCGTCCTCATAACTGGAGCTGCTCATTTTAAACAAATAAAAACAAGAAGTTTTGTACTTTGCACTTTGAAGACATTCAACCTACTGAGAAAAATATGGATTCGTTATCCCGCTTCGAATTCGAGACGAAACCACTTCGAGTGCGATTCGACCCGTGTGCGGGTAGACTTCGTATAGTTCTTCCAAGACGCACATCTCGCTTCGAGTTCGAGCCGAATACGAGAAGACGACCCATGTGCGGATGGCCTAAAAGTTAATCAGTTTAAAGTAGTTAATGAACATATGATATTAACTTCACATAAGTGGGGCGATTTGGAATATAACGTGCGACCACACTCGTATCATTTAACTGCAACTATATTCAAATTTGTATGCTGATTATGCGATAGTGGACTATTCTCAGTAACGGTTCTATTCATTGAATTATTCAACCAACCAATTCTTGATACACTATGATGAAGATCCTTCTGGGTCCTTTTTTTCTTACGGAGCCATAAAAAAATCTACAATATCGCCTTCATACATTAGGGCGGACGCTTAACATGTGATGACTACGAATTACAACGCGGATCGCATGAAGGAGTGTTTTTAAGGATTGCAAAATGTTTGGAAATAAAGATACAGAAGCACTAATGACCAGGTTTAGAATCTTCGATTCCTATCATGGCATGGTTAATGCTGCTGTATTCTATCGGATTCGCTCACCTCAATGTTAACCTACGGGGAAAAAATGTCTGCTGTTTACAGATACACTACAGCTGCGATTGTCTTTGGCATGGACTCTGTGATATATTGATGGCTGGTATGTGGAATCTCAGGTCATATCCAACGAACTGCACTTACCAGTTCTCCGAGATTTAGTGGTTTTGGATCCAGCTGCTTGATATCCCTTACGATCTCACCCTATAAATGTTCAATCGGATTGAGATCTGGTGATTGTGGATCCCAACTAACATGAAGTTTTCGTCATGCTCTTCAAACCATCTGTGTGAAACGTGTATCATGGCATGGTTAATGCTGCTGTATTCTATCGGATTCGCTCACCTCAATGTTAACCTACGGAAAAAAAATTGTCTGCTGTTTACAGCTACACTACAGCTGCGATTGTCTTTGGCATGGACTCTGTGAGATATTGATGGCTGGTATGTGGAATCTCAGGTCATATCCAACGAACTGCTCTTACCAGTTCTCCGAGATTTAGTGGTTTTGGATCCAGCTGCTTGATATACCTTACGATCTCACCCTATAAATGTTCAATCGGATTCAGATCTGATGATTGTGGATCCCAACTAACACGAAGTTTTCGTCATGCTCTTCAAACCATCTGTGTGAAACGTGAGTGTTATGGCATGGAACGTTGTCCTGCTTGAAGTACTATCTCCAGGGCGATAAAAAATTAGCATAACTGCATGTACTGCTCAACGACACTATTTAAATTCAATATGCGATTCAGACATTCTTCAAAATTCCCCAAATTTTTTATTGGATTTTCAGACATGCTGATAATCCAATAAAAATGGTATTTTCAGAGAGCCTGAACTTTTCTGCATCTTGCAACAGGATTCATTTTCTAAATTTCGTCCACCAATGGGATTTCAAAACACACTATACCAGATTTGTTTTCGCCGAATAATTTAAATTTTAAAATATTGTTTGCGTTTGTTTTGAAAAATGAAAAATTCCCCATGGTGTAAAAACTTTTCCTCTATTATGTATTACAATTTTAAAATAAAAATCTTTCAATCCAAGACGGACACATTTTCTCCATAGGTAAGCTAATCTAATAGGGTTAGTGCACAGAAGCCTTAAATGGTTTAAAGGAGAAATTGCACACGTACTATTACAGAAAAGTAGTCCTAGGCTGTCTTTCATAGGAGATTTCCATACTCAAATACCACTGAAGCTGTCATTAAAGAAAAATATTTTTCGCCGTAAGTATTCATCGGACATTCTCGTAAAATAAACCTAACATTGGGTACCGAATGACTGAAACTAACCAAATAAAAATGATAAACAGTTTAAAGTGAAATGAAAAGTTTCAATTTGACCTTATATATCAATTTCCTCAAGTGCTGTCATTAATTTTATCTCGATTTCCAAACCTTCCCTAGCATATCATGAGAGTAATTAACTTTCCATCGATAAAATAACTCGGATCGTCAAAATTTCGGTTTAAAAAAAAAAAGACAAATTCTTCAATATTGCACCTTTTACGAAAAACTGAGATTAAAATTTGATCGACGCAGTAGAGAAATCGATCTAATTTAATATAATAATTTATGTATTGCTAAATTAGAAGATATGCATCAATTGAAAGTCAGTATATTGTACAAGACTTACGATCATCTCTCTCACACCTTTATGTACGCTTTCTAGTATTCAAACGTCGTAATTATCAATCCAATTAATAGTGATTACATGATACACAATCTAAATAGAATGTTTACTCATACACGGATGGTACCTCCAGCTTACACAGCAAACATGGACTTTAAATGGATTTGCCCTTAACACTTTGATGACGGTATGCTGTGAAAAACATATAGCCTGAATTCCCGCATATTGTTTTCAACTGTATTTAATAAGAAAGGTGAAAATATTCAAAAGAGTGTGTAACATTTCACTAGAATTTGAATTGATCGAGTGTGTCTTTCCTTTCGGCAAGCCTTAGAAAAGAAATCATCACTGTCATGACTTATGTTATTTCCACTTTCAACATCAATTTGTAAATCTGACAACGCATCTGCAAAAATTTCCGTGCTAAATTCGAAAGACTGATCTGTCATTTTTTACTGTCTTCTCATCACTAAATGATAGATTTTCATTGAAATTTTATAATATTCTAAATAAACTCTAATCACGGTTCCTTGTTATTCTATTATAAAAGTTCCAACCCGCATTCACCCCGTTTGTTTATGACAAATATGTTTCGTTATAATGTTTTATTTACTTGTACTTGCGGTTTCTTGCACGCCATTGCATGAAGTGCCAAATGGCGTGAATTCAAATCTTCCGTCGCCAAAAGTTGGAAAATAAGAGCCGGCAATTCTCCCCTCATCAAAGTGTTAATATGATGCTCCCCAGCGTGATACTCGCAAAGAGTATTTCGGAGACAAAAAAAAATCCAAATTATTTCCCTCTTCTGTGTATTTCTGGTCTTAAGAAGCCCGGAATGAAAGCAAAATCTAGGTCCACTAAGAACAGATACGATGGAGTTAGCTATCTTTTTAAATAATGAATTCCTTAATACGTTGTTGTTGTTGTTGTTTTGGTTGTTTATCTCACCTGACGAGATGGGTTGCAGACAATTTCCATATAAGCCTGATGTCTGATGTGTGCGACTCTGATATAATGACACCAGAAGTGTCGGAGCCCGAATTAGCCAGGTGCCACCTCAATTTTACCGAGCAACCCTAAATGTGACATGGGGGAGGGGAAGTAATGTCCCCACCCATTGAGTTCAAAGAAGGACTTACCAGTCAACGTATTTAACGTGCCCACATCTGCCTTAGACACGGAGGTATTTAATGGCACGTGTAAAGATTTTATCCGAGCACCTCAGTACCGAAAGCCAGCACGCTACCACTAGGCTACCTCTGGCCCTCCTTAACCCTCCAGCGGGCGCGCCCGTGTACAGAGTGCAAAATTTTCGTAATTTTGAATGGTTTGTTTTTACATTTAAGGTTTGAATGTTCTAAGCAGTTTCTATTTATAGCTACATCCTTTCTAATGCAGGTCTGATTTTCTGACCCTTGTATTCCTTTTCATTCATTGTTAGTTCCTGATTAAACCGTGTTAAACCAGCGATTATACTGGATTACAATACGACAAAAGCAGAAGTCGATGTAGTCGATCTAATGTGCAGCTATTACACGGTATCCTGCATATCACGAAGGTAGGCAATCCCATTGTTGTTTTAGGTGTAGGAACATGATGGGAATGGATTCGAAAGTTATCCTTTGATCTAATAAACCGGACAGATTTGAAATAAGGCGATCGTGTCTGCATTCTTTGGCCTTTAATTATAAATATATCTCAATATTATAAGCATTTTATATATCGTCATAAAACACAGAATTTCTATTTTCAATTTGAAAAAAAAAGTTTTATTACAAAATGAATTATCAAGGTTGAAAGAGACGTAGCACTCTATGCACATGCGAGCCTGCTGGTGTTAAAAAAAATTGGCGCGCCCGCTGAAGTGTTAATATGTTGCACAAGTAATTAGACTAGGAGATAATTTATAGTCAGTGGAATTATGTAAACCTGGCAATATTTTAAAATCTCAAAACTGTATTATTATAGACTGATACTACGAATAAAACTTATTTTCACGAAAGAAATATATTAATAATTGAATTTTAGAACATATCGAAAGTCCCTATTTTTATTTGGAAATTATTTGCGCAGCTAGAATTATAAACTATGTATAAATGTCAAATGTGTATAAAAGGATAAATTATACTATGTCACTTCATGAACCATGGTGAGTAGATTACATTTTAACGTAGGATTACGTTCCTCAATAACGGTCCTCCGAAAGCAGAATTTCAGCGTCGTCGCGAGTTATAATTTTGGCAACGATCCAAACCCAGTCTGTATTACTTGGGCAATCATTTCACAGTTAAACAGAAAAGTATCAAAATGATGAGTCGGCAAAGAGGTAAGCAACGATAAGTAATCCTACCTTAATAACTCGCGGTAATTTCGTTAGAAGAGACTACCTGAAATATTTTTTTACTTCATCTATATATATAAAACAGTTCCGTAACTGACTCATTCATTCATTCATTCATTCATTCACTGACTGACTGACATACAACGCACAGACCAAACCGCTGGACCTAAAGGGCTGAAATTTTGCATGGCGATTCTTCTAATAGTGTAGGGGTGCACTAAGAAAGATTTTTCAAAATTTCTTCTTAGATTTTTTAAAATTAAATTTTTAAGCTGTTTTTTAAACATTTTTTACGTTTGCATTTAAAATAATACAATGAGGGTTATAAAATTTATATCACGAGAAAGATCATAAAAATTCCTTCAAAATGAAATTTTTTTCGAATTTTTACCTCCATTTCCTGATTTTTGGTGAATTTTTAAAGATTAATTTTTAGAATTTAATTTATTAAATGCTGATCACGTGATTTCTTTTTCTGGTACTTTAAATAGATTTATCGTCACGTGCAGCAAAAAAAAAATAGACAAAAAAATATTTTTTTCTTGCTAATGCGGCAAACGATTGGACTTTATTTTGTCTATAAAAATATCCCTTACGATTTTTTTATAAATATGTTTTTTTTTGCATCAATTGTATACATTGATCGTCGTATTTATTATAAATATATATATATATATATTTTTTTAATTAATTGCATACATTGACCGTTGTATTTAATTTCAATGTACTCCGTAGCGAAGCGCGGGTTTTCAGCTAGTCTATATATATAAAGCAGTTCCGTAACTGACTCATTCATTCACTGACTGACTGACATACAACGCACGGACCAAACCGCTGGATCTAAAGGGCTGAAATTTTGCATGGCGATTCTTCTAATAGTGTAAGGGTGCACTAAGAAAGATTTTTCAAAAATTCTTCTTAGATTTTTTTAAATTAAATTTTTAAGCTGTTTTTTAAACTTTTTTTACGTTTGCATTTAAAATAATACATTGAGGGTTATAAAATTTATATCACAAGAAAGATCATAAAAATTCCTTCTAAATGAAATTTTTTTCGAATTTGTACCTCCATTTCCTGATTTTTGGTGAATTTTTAAAGATTAATTTTTAGAATTTAATTTATTAAATGCCGATCACGTGATTTCTTTTTCTGGTACTTTCAATAAATTTATCGTCACGTGCGTAACAACTAAATAGACAAAAAAAATACTTTTTTCCCTTGCTAATACGGCAGACGATTCGACATTATCCAAAAAAATATTGAAATACAATAAAAGATATTATGTTCCTCAAACTGTACTATATTCTTTTGTAGGTATTAATTGCATACATTGACCGCTGTATTTAATTTGAATGTACTCCGTAGCGAAGCGCGGGTTTTCAGCTAGTTCTTTATAAACCGTGAAATAAAGTTTTCCGCTTGTATCGCCATATATAAATCTTGAGCACTAAGCCGGGAAAACTTTGATCAAAAGTAAAATGTTAAAAAGTTCCTTACAAATGACCTGTGATTTGAATGTTTAATTTTAAATTTTTAGCGCACCGCCTAGTTAAAAAAAAAAAAAAAAAAAAAAAAAAAAAAAAAGATTCTTTTGCAGAAGAATCTTTGAATGCAATGCACTCACTGAAAAATCATTCGTATAAAAAGCATTTCGAAAGAAAATATTTCAACTTATGTGAAGACCATCTAAAGGAAATCTGAAGTTCGAATGAATGCAACTGAAATCAATTTCTAAGCTCTACTTGAGCTTATTTTAGATTTTCAGTGGCTGTTCACAGAGAGAAATAAGAATAGACATGCGCTGGTCGTATTATGTAATAAACGAAATTCAGCTTGTAGAAGAGCAAAAGCGAAAATGTATCTTTCCGAAGAAATGTCGAAGGAATAAATCTCAAGGGAAATCTTTCACCGTATCCGAAAATTAGAATTGATTGCGTTCGGAAGCAGCATTCAGTGCCATCGAACTGGAATTGATTGATAATTGATTTTATCACGGGCGGCAAATAGCTCCCTAGAAAGGTAAAATCTAATAATTTCTTTACTTTGTATATAAGTGGACGAATTCAGCCGCAGAAGAATTTAGGTCGGATGATTTCGAACTCGTAACAGGAAATAAACAATTTGCTGATGTTTGTTACAGTCATTAGGTTTATTTATTTTTTCTTCCGATCCAGAAGTAACTAACATGCAGTCGAATAAAAAACAATGTGTCTTTTTTAGATTATCCAATTAAAGGAAAATTGATCTATTGAACTGTTACTAAAATCTTAGCATGTATTTATAATCCCTTTTATTATCCACTAGCTGAAAACCCGCGCTTCGCTACGGAGTACATTCAAATTAAATACAATGGTCAACGTATGCAATTTATGCCAAAAAATAAATATATATATTTATAATAAATGCGATGATCAATGTATACAATTGATGTAAAATATATATCTATCTAATATATATATATTTATAAAAAATCGTAAGGGATATTCATTTTTTTGGATAATATCCAATCGTCTGCTGCATTAGAAAGATAAATTTTTTTTTTGTTTGTCTATTTAGTTGTTACGCACGTGACGATAAATTTATTGAAAGTACCAGAAAAAGAAATCACGTGATCAGCATTTAATAAATTAAATTCTAAAAATTAATCTTTAAAAATTCACCAAAAATCAGGAAATGGAGGTAAAAATTCGAAAAAAAATTTCATTTTGAAGGAATTTTTATGATCTTTCTCGTGATATAAATTTTATAACCCTCAATGTATTATTTTAAATGCAAACGTAAAAAAAGTTTAAAAAACAGCTTAAAAATTTAATTTAAAAAAATCTAAGAAGAATTTTGAAAAATCTTTCTTAGTGCACCCCTACACTATTAGAAGAATCGCCATGCAAAATTTCAGCCTTTTAGGTCCAGCGGTTTGGTCTGTGCGTTGTATGTCAGTCAGTCAGTGAATGAATGAATGAGTCAGTTACGGAACTGTTTTATATATATAGATAAACAATCTCCTTTCGTGGCATTTATCTTCAGAGGCTAATCTCAACTTAATACCTAGAAACGCCTAAAATTCATAACATATTTTATCTGTTATATAAAATAATTTCACATAAGTATGGTAAAAAAAAAAAAATTCAGTAGTATCGTCTAACGAAACTATCGCGGGTTATTAACGTAGGATTACTTATCGTTGCTTACCTCTTTTGTATGTATATATGTATCTATATATATATATATATATATGTACGTATGTATATATGTATATACATATGAGGCGTTGAAAGGCAAAGTGGTGTAAGTCACATTTTCAACTTTTTTCATTTGGGGGCAAATATGTAATCTCCATGTTCAATTTATAGTGGAATTGTAAATAGTTATTATTTGCAGTATTGTTATGAATTATAATTTGTTCAATTTATGGTGGAATTTTTTGTAGTTTTGGAATTGTTGTGAATTATAATTTGTTCAATTTATGGTGGAAATTTTTGTAATTTTTGCAGTTAAACTCTTTTGACTTACACCACTTGACTTACTGACTTACACCACTTTGCCATTCATCGCCTCATATATGTATGTCAAAAATTTTGACGCATCTTGGTACTTTTCTGTTTAACTTGCAGAGCTATACAATCTGGGTTTGGCGCGCTGCCAAAATTTTAACTGGCGAGGACAAACGGGCGGACAGTTTTAGCGTCTGAAATATTCCTTTCCGCAGGACTGTTATGGAGGAACGTAATCCTACGTTAAAACATATAATTCTTACTAACTTAGCTTTTTGAAACCAGATTATAATGTTAAAGTTCCTCGCCTGGTTTTCCAGTGATAGTGGTTCATGTCAGGACTGCGTGTCTATTTTCCTTTCAATGGTAAAAATAACATAACTACATCAGGGCATTCTCTCTGTTCACCATAATAAGCAAGGTCAAGGTGAAGGTAAAGGTAGAAGGGTTTACGGCGTTCCTATCAATGTAAAGCATTGCACTGCTTTCACCTCCGAACGGATAATCTATATATATAAAACAGTTCCGTAACTGACTCATTCATTCATTCATTCATTCACTGACTGACTGACATACAACGCACAGACCAAACCGCTGGACCTAAAGGGCTGAAATTTTGCATGGCGATTCTTTTTATAGTGTAGGGGTGCACTAAAATTCTTCTTAGATTTTTTAAAATTAAATTTTTAAGCTGTTTTTTTTAACTTTTTTTAAGTTTGCATTTAAAATAATAATTTGAGGGTTATAAAATTTATATCACAAGAAAGATCATAAAAATTCCTTTAAAATGAAATCTTTTTCGAATCTTTACCTCCATTTCCTGATTTTTGGTGAATTTTTAAAGATTAATTTTTAGAATTTAATTTATTAAATGCCGATCACGTGACTTTTTTTTCTGGTACTTTAAACAAATTTATCGTCACGTGCATAAAATCTAAAGAGACAAAAAATAATTTTTTTTCTTCTTGCTAATGCGGCAGACGATTGGACATTATCCAAAAAAATATTAAAATACTGTAAAAGAAATGTTCTAGAAACTGTACTATATTAACTGTACTATATTCTTTAGTATTCTTTATATTAGATTTAATTTGAATATCTTCTTCTACATTATTTTGTCTATAAAAATATCCCTTACGATTTTTTTATAAATATATATATATTTTTTACATCAATTATATACATTGATCGTCGTATTTATTATATATATATTGGCATTAATTGCATACATTGACCGATGTTTTTACTTTGAATGTACTCCGTAGCGAAGAGCGGGTTTTCAGCTAGTGAATTTATAAACTTATAATAATTTTCCGAAGTAAACGAGTTGCCAAACATGAACTTAGAAAAATCGCACGGTTGCCGCCTGGATCTCTGATCGGTCCTAGCTTTGGCTAAAGAGCAGATACCTTGACGATGACTCTCGCTTAAATGAAACGGAATGACCGCTTCCAATCATGAGATTGGGTATTGGACCACTTATAGGCAGGGTAGGGAACTAAAAAGTGTTTCCCCAAAGGGGATGTTTTGCAGTATTAAATCAATCCTGTTAAGGTAAAAGAAGGAATTTTAGGATTTTAACTTGAAAGATGTGCAGTCTAGCTTTGTAAGATTGTGAGGGGGAAATAATTTTTGGAAAGTATTTATTAATTAATTAATTATTAATGTAAATATAAAAGATATCAATATATTCCGTATAATCAAGATAAACCCCCTTTCGTATAGTGTTAGTACATCGATTAATTCATTGTGACGTTCACACTATCACTCTGAGTTCAATTAACAAATTGATTTATTGAACACTAGCTGAAAACCCTCACTTCGCTTCGGGGTACATTCAAATTAAATACAATGGTCAATGTATGCAATTAATGCCAAATATATATATATATATATATATATATATATATATATATATATATATATATATATATATATATATATATATATATATATATAATAAATACGACGATCAATATATACAATTGATGTAGAAAAAATATATATATATTTATAAAAAAATCGTAAGAGATATTTTTATAGACAAAATAATGTCCAATCGTCTGCCGTATTAGCAAGAAAAAAAAATATTTTTTGTCTATTTACTTCTTATGCACGTGACGATAAATTTATTTAAAGTACCAGAAAATGAAATCACGTGATCAGCATTTAATAAATTAAATTCTAAAAATTAATCTTTAAAAATTCACCAAAAATCAGAAAATAGAGGTAAAGATTCGAAAAAGATTTCATTTTGAAGGAATTTTTATGATCTTTCTCGCGATATAAATTTCATAACCCTCAAATTTTTGTTTTAAATGCAAACTTAAAAAAAGTTACTAAAACAGCTTAAATATTTAATTTAAAACAATCTAAGAAGAATTTTTCAAAACTCTCTCTTAGTGCACCCCTACACTATAAAAAGAATCGCCATGCAAAATTTCAACCCTTTAGGGCCAGAGGTTTGGTCTGTGCGTTGTATGTCAGTCAGTGTGTCAGTTACGGAACTGTTTTATATATATAGATTAAACACATAGATATACACTTATTATATTTCATGAAAATCATCACACTTAGTTAGTATGAATAGATTTAACACAATCAATTGATAATTATCATTCCAATAAATACATTTAATACACTCAATCTTTAATTATCCTCATTGCGCGCACTATCGTCCTACATATGCTTAATGATTATTTAGTATTACGTCAATATCTATCAATACCAGAGTTATCACTAAATAAGTAGGACAAGGCAGCATGGCTTACGATTGGGAAATAACAGAAATTACCTCCGTTTGGTGTTTCGTCGAGACCTGGGGTAAATATTTCATCTGGCAGTGGTATCATGGTCTTTGGAACCTCAATGGTTGATTCCTGGGGTGGCGGCTCTGGTTGACGCTTCGCTATCTTCTTCGGCACTCTAGACCTACCACTCATCTATCTTCATCGGAGTTTTCTACTTTAAATGTCACTATCGCCTATCATCTCAGTTCTCAGCATCATTTTTAATACTTTTCAATATTTTCTATTTAGTGTCTACAACCATCCTTTGCTACGCCGAAATCGCCGACTAACTTCGCTTATAATCTGTAGAGTCATCTAGTAAAACCAGCCTCATTACGTCAGTCCATCTCTATCAACGGTCAGTTCATTTCTATGTGTAAAAGCAGACTTCTTCTCTCCTCTTTTAGGGCCTGTTCACATAGGAGTCCGTTGCGTTAAGGAAAAGATGACGTTGAGACGAAAATAAACCAATCATAGGCCTCCAAACGATTAGCAATGAAATTTTTAACGCCTATGATTGGTTTATTTTCGTCTCAACGTCATCTTTTCCTTAACGCTACGCAACGGACTCCTATGTGAACAGGCCCTTACTCACTATTTCTTCCTTTTCTTAATCTTTCCGTTCCGCCACTTTTTCTCCATTGGTGTCTCCATTCTAACAACATCCAAACGCATTCATTCGCTTGGGTTTTTAACTATAAATTCCTTAGTGACCATTCCTAGTTAGGGGGCGTAGCTATCCTCGTGACCCCTGTTTCATCGTTCCCACGGATTTGGACCCTTTTACAACCTGGTCCGGTGCTGGAAGCTCCTGTGTGTGGTCCATTCTATTACGGCCATAACCTTTCTACCCTTTTTCTACTTTTATTGCTAGCCTTTTTGCTTCCTTGCCCTGTTTCTTTCTTATATTGTGCAATTATTTTAATTCGTCCCGTAACTTTCAACTCTCCTGCACTTGGCCTTGACGCTATTGTCATATCCCTATGACAAAGACCATAATAAGCAACTGGCAGCAATCCTTATATACGAATGAACAGAGAGTACAAAAGAAATAAGACGTGAAACATCTCTGTATAAGCGACACCTCTGCATGGGAATACCAAGATTGCCACTCACGGAGGAAGGAAACAATATTTAAAACTTTGAGAGGCGCCGTTTGTTCAGTCCAAAGGCCTAAATCTAGTCTTTGTTTCACTTACATTCAATGTATTCCAGTTAAATGAGCAGGACATTAGCCTCGTAATTTTCTAGGCGTACAGTCTTATGACAAGGATCCAGACTTGTTGAGTATGAACTACCATAATCGTTACTTCTGACTCCCCTCAAATATTGTTCAGGGTAACAACCGGCAAATTACCCAATAGTAGCTATCGAGCAATAATAAAGGAGATTCCAGAACTATTTTACAGTTGCGTTTACTTACTAACGTAGTTTCGAAATTGTGATCCTCGTCCCTTGAGAAGGTTATCCATACATTAAAGTAAAGTATCAATGGGGATGATCGATCCATGATCGAAACACTCTCTTCGAATCTGCAGATGGGGCTTTATCCAGTTATATTATCCAGTTATACCTTAGCGATATAAAAAAAAATGTCTCATATTCAATGCCCTTCCTTAGAAATAGGATCATTTATTCACAAAGTGGGTGGAAAAATAATTTATATATTTAAGTTCCTAAGCCGACTTTTTGGGCAGTCCGTGAGAGAAAACTACTTCCTGATTTTACTTCATTTTGGTCTTAAACGAGAGATTGTAATCTGTAGATTTGTCACATTTGGTTTCTGTAACCGCAATTTCTATTAATGAGCGGTATTATACAATTAAAAAAATTTATTTCTGCGCCTGCTCAGTGGCATGTTTAAATCTGGCTTTAGAAACTCACTGTTTCTGCGCATGCTCAGTGCCATGCATTTATTTACTATCTAGCCGTCATGTTTTGACGGGTGCCAACTAGTGTATATTAATAAGCAGCAAACAGGTTAGAAAATAGAATGCATGTAAAGTTTCATTATTTGAGTTTTTTAAAAAAGCTATTTTTAGCACTTTCGCGTTCCCTTTTACTGCTAATATTCATTTCACTTTATTCGAATAAAACTTGCTGCTGGCAACAAGTTTAAATAAAACTCTTACACAACAAAGGTTATGTAACTTATGTTAATGTTAGCATAAGCCTCAATCTGTTACTTTAAGCGTTTATTTTAGCTATCCTAGAATTTCAGGGAACAAAGAAATTCAATTCTCTTAAAAGACATGCTAAACCTGCTTCCATATATTAACATATAGTCTAAAATACCCCTTTAGGTAAAAAAAAATTATACATCAGTATGTTCGTGGAAATTTTACACTAAAGAACACCACATGATAATTAAATCGTTAAATCTTTTAAAACACACACTTGCTTCTGGAAAGCTTAAAAGATTTAGGGAAAGGTGAAATGTGATCTTCTGTAACTCAATTCCTATTACAGACTTAACGATCAGCATTGAGTGTTTTTCACACTTTAGAAAATGTTATTTGCTTTTCTAGAAGTTACAGTTAAAATTTCTTCTCTGGATAAAAGAAAATTACGATCAAATGAGAAAATAAAAGTTGCTAGGAATTCTGGACAAACGAAATTCTACTAAGAACTGAAATTCTATATTCATTTAAAATCTCGCAAGATTATAAGGTGGTATGAAAAGCGTATATATTTACATGAAAATATAGGTGTTAATCGATCTGCCAAAGCTTTCAAAGTTAAGATATTTGATATTAGATTTTTATAAAAATGGCATTTGTGTAGATTTATTATCGTGTTTCTTATTAAAATATATGCCATAATAATCGTCATATCTTATTACACAGAGGATAAATTAAAGCTGCTGTGTACTAAACATACTGGATTCGTTCACCTCAATGTTAACCTATGGCGAAAATGTTTCCAAGTATTTTAAACTTAGATTTAAAGATTTTTTTTTAAAATTGTACTCCATAATAGAGAATTTTACACTTTGGGGAATTTTTCATTTAAAAATATGCAAATAATATTTTTTAATTTAAATTATTGGGGGAAAAATCTGGTCTACTGTGTTTTAAACACTTAAAAATTCTTTTGGTGGACCAAATTTATAAAATGAATCCTGTTGCAAGGTGCAGGAAAGTTCAGACTATCTGAAAATACCATTTTTACCTTGTTTTTATTTACTCGCTTTCTTATTTGTTTGTGTGTTTGTCCCGTAAAAATCTTGCAATCGATATTTAACTAACTTCCCTGCTAGCTAGACATTTGAAAATTTTAGAATAGCTCAGAACACGATGACAATGCATGATTTTAATACTTTTAGCCATCTTTAAGCAGATCTAAATTCATTTTCCGTTATTTTCAGTTAATTTTGTTTTGTGGACTGTTGCAGCCATCTATTGGCCGGGACGGGAAAGAAAAGTTAAACGTCAGTTAAATTCCAATTAACTTCATTTTCTTTCAAGTTGATGGGATAATTCCTCAAAAAAATTTTTTTAAAGTATTTATTAATACATAGAATTGTCAAGTTTATATGATTCAACTGAAAAGGAAGAAATCACAATAAACATAATTGCTGCGAACCTCAAAAGAGAAAAACAGTCCAAAATATGTTACAAATCTCCCCACGGAATCTAGAAGCCTCTTGTCTCTGATTGATACAAATGTTATTCAAAATACGATTGATTTATTAAAAAGGCGTTAATTTATCATATTCTGAATACATAAAGGATTTTCGGAAGTTGTAAAAGTGACACAAATTATAAACGCGATCTACGGAAAGTCTACTTAAAATTGTACACCAAAAACATATTAATAATGAAATAATACAATTTTTAGGTTTCTTAAGACTTCTTAAGTCATCTAAGCTTCTTTTGTGATGAAGAGCCAAATAAAGAAAAAGACAAAATTGTTCCCCTAAAAAGGGAAAGCTTGTAGTGCAGTTGGCGTCGTCATGGTAAATGGGAGAAAAGAACTCCAATTTTCAATTTTTTTAAAAAGTCTCGCCAGAAGACGAAATCAAATCTGTATATTGTAATTTAGATCTTCGAAAATAGGCACTTATGCTACCGTGTGTTTCAAAACTCGCGCACATCCACATGGCAATCCTTGTTGCTTAAAAACCAAAGCGGGTGGTTGAGATTTCTGTCACTTGGTGTGTGGTGTTCTGTGTCGAGCAGTCGAATTGTGGGGCCTCTTTTCTTCGGTAGCACTGTCGATTCGGCCATGTACATAAACATCATTACGGAATTCATATCCTTGCTGAACAGTGATGAACGGTTGCAGCAAGACGGCGCAACGTGTCACACATCACGGGACAGTATGGAAGTTTTAACTGAATTTTTCCGATGATCGTGTCATTTCCAAAGGACTTTGGCCACCACGGTCACCGGATTTGTCAATTCCGGATTTTTTTCCTTTGGGGATATCTGAAAAAAGTCGCCTACGGCAATAATCCCCATACGCTTGATGAACTTAAGAGTAACGTCCTTCATGCAATATCGGACATTACTTCTCACACACTTCGTAAAGTGTCGACTAATCTGGTAAAAAGAGTTCGATTGTGTGTCCACGAAAACGGACATCATTTTGAACATTTACTATGATTTGACCATGTCTGACACCTGACAATAAAGATAATCGTTCAACCTTTGTTTGTCCTTTATTCTGTTTGTTAACATAATTCATCAGTCTTTAACCCTTTGAGGGGCGCCCTTTGCACAGTGCAAACGCCTAAATCTAGTCTTTTTTTTCGCTTGCATGCAATGTATTCCAGTTAAATAAGCAGAAAATGGTTATTACTGCCATCTGTTATCAGTTTAAATAACTAAAAACATTTTCCAACTTTAATTTAAAATTTTTCAAGATTCTTTATATTAAAAAATTCGGGAAAATATCTTCACCGTGCAAACGGTGAATGTTTTTTGCCCCTGAAAGGGTTAAAACTCAACCACAAAGGTTGATGTGCGCGAGTTTTGAAACACCCGGTATCAGTCAGATTAATTTTTTAAGAAAAAACATAGCATAAAAAATATTCTGCAGGATTCAAAACATTTGAAAAACTCAGGAGTCTGGTAAAATTATACATTGGCTATGTAACATAAGAAAGTTACTTGAGGAAATCCACAGTGTGAAAAAAAGTTTGAGGTCTCTTCTGACGAAACTACCGCGGGTGATTAACGTAGGATTACTTATCGTTGCTTACCTCTTTTGTATGTATATATATATATGTGTTATGTATATATGTATCTATATATATGTACGTATGTATATATATACACATATGTATGTCAAAATGTTGACGCATTTTGGTGCTTTTCCGTTTAACTGTTTACTGATTATCCAAGCGATACAGACTGGATTGGGCACGCTGCCAAAATTATAACTCGCGACGACGGACATTTCAAATTTTGTTTTCCGGAGGGCCGTTATGGAGGAACGTAATCCTACGTTAAAAGTACTACTAAAATGAAGTAGTTTAACGATTACTTGAAATAAAATATAAATTGATCATTAAATGGATGTGTAAATTTTTGACTAAGCATGTGTCTATGACAATGCAGAGAGTAGGCAAGTTATTTTTTTATTCAAGTATTTATTTACTTATTTTCAGTTCTGCTTATCGTTCATGTAAAATATTTATGTAGTCTTAAATGTAATACTTTATGAAATAACTCGACATTCTCCTGAATAAACTTCATTCACTTTGATAGTGATCTCCCAAAAGAAAGAAAGAAAACTTAAATTCTATTACATGCAAAGAATGTGTGTGAATTTGGTTATAAAATGTTAAATTAAATTTAATGTTAACATAACTTTTGTAATTCTTTACCGCATACACAGAGAATACAAATTAAATACTACAATAAAATATATTCGCAAATATTATATGGAGTTAAAAGAATCAAATTGTTTTACCGAGAGGTAAATAAAATCTTCTGCGTTAGAGCCATTTATTTCCCTCAAACCTCTTTTTCAACATACAAAAATAGAGGAATAATTTGCTCTGGCTGTGCATGTGTACGAAATATGAATACTTTAACAATAAACAATTTCACCGAAACTACATATAAAATTGGAAATATATTTCTGCGAGTTCTATTGAAGATCAATTTTTTCCCCTTTCGACGTGAAAGATAAGAATATTTTACAGTGTTTTTGGAGTTGAGTCAAACCTTCTCAGATGAATTAAAGTATAACTTTAAATGTTAGAGTTTTTTTAGGTTAATTTTTTTTCTGAATTTAATCTACATTTGGGATGTAAAGGTGTTAGTATCTGAATGTGTCGTAAGTTAGCAAATACGAACAGTATAAAATAGTTGCACAAGGCTGATTTTGAAATGAAGGCTGTTTTGTTGTTGTTGTTGTTGTTTCTAATATCCCATAGCCGGAATCGATTTCAGATCATACAGGCTAACAGACAGAGGGTTGATGATCCGGATTTATAATGGAACCACAAGGGTCGGAGTCCGAATTAGCCAGGTGCCATCTCAATTTTGACCGAGCACTTCCAGGGGAGACATCTGGGGGATCCGTACCCTCTCCCACCCTCTCTGACTCATAGAGGAACTTTTCCGGTATACGGATTTAACGTGTCTTTTTCCGGCCTAGATACGACGCTATTTAATAGCGCGTGTCGGAATTCGATCCGAGCACCCTCAGGACCAAAAGCCAGCGCGCTACCACAAGGCTACCTCGAGCCCTGCTGTTTTCTTACTAAGCAGATAGAAATCTGCACTGGAAATTATATTCGCTAAATAATATATGTCAACGGCCATACCATGCTGAAAACACTAGTTCTCGGTCGATCACCGAAGTCAAGCAGCATCGGGCGCGGTCAGTACTTGGGAGGGTGACGACCTGGGAACACCGCGTGCTGTTGGCATCTCTTTATGGGCGCTGTGGCCCGGTTGGCAAGACCAGCGGGCTAGTGATCTGAACGTCTCTGATTCGAAGCTCGTCGCTGCAAATCCACTGCTGTGTACACCAATGGAGGCCGGTGCAAGTAAAATCTGTCGTGGCTGCAATGTCCTTTAAGTTCTCAAATTACCTCTTGAGGTGCTGGGTCAAGTTCATTGGTCTCGTCACTTGCCTCGGTTCTAAATTGCGGGACCGGCTCTTTAGCCAAGTGGTCCTCGACCCTCGCGGTGCTATTAAAAATCGGAGCCGTAAAAATCTGCCCAATAGCCATAATTCGACTTGAATTTATAGATACTATCGGTCAAGGGGCATCGGAAACACCAACAACACTATATACGGATTAAGATTAGCTAAAATATATTTTTAAATGATATATCAATGGCACATATTATATAAGGGATTGTAGATGAGTTACTAACAGCCTTTAAAGCATATATTTTATTGTTTTAATTTCATACACTACAAGTCGGCAGCTCGCTTTCAGACACTGATTTGAAAAGAAATTTAGGAATAGATCATTATAGTAATGAAAGTCATGTTATGCTGGTTTTCCGAATTGTGAAAAGAAGTGCGCTGAAGTGATTGAAAGGCTCTCATAAACGTTGCTAGCATGATCGTGAGTCGCAGACTGACGTCACTCATACCACGCAAAAATAAAGGGCAGGAAATGGATATAACTCGTTTTATACGTGGAGCTGTGCTATTCATTTCCGTGCGAGTTTAAATTATCTATTTGTTTAACTACACAACGTCTTAACGTTCGTTTATGTTCGAGTTGAAATGTGGTGTACTGCGTGAAACTGCCTTATGACAGTACAGAGATATTCTACCGGGATTTCTATTTCAAAGGAAATTAGAATTATTGTGAGATTACTTCAAAGTGTAGAGCTAAGAGACTAGTAGGATAGCTTTTTTTTTCAATTCCTACTACTAGTTCACACTCTCACTATATATATTTATATATCTTGTTCAAATTTTCAATCGTTAATAAAATACTTTTTATTCATCCACTCAAGTTCAAATACATTTTTTTAAACTTGTAGTGGATGACACTTGATGTTAATACAGTTTTTTCAAATATTAATCCATTAATTAAATTTAATTAATTAATTTTAGTTTTATATGGGAGTTTTATATCTTGCTCTTGAATGGTAATTTCACTCTTCTTACTGTGTAAACGGTAGCACTGCGGTAGCGCGCGTTCCTCCCGTACTGTAGGTTGCGGGATCGAATCCCAACCTGACAAACTTTTTCTCTCTCTTCCCCCCCCCCCTCCTAATCTCGCACAGTAGGCAAGGTTCTGGCAGGCAATCCTTTTATTTAAATTCTTACTATCAGTTCACACTCAAATTTTTCTTTGTTGACCTAAGTGACTTTAAAATTTTTCTTTTTATATTACTTGTTTTAAATATTATTGTGTTTCCCCCCATCAATCGCGCTTAGTGTTAAGTTTTATCCAAGAATTAAGCACATGTGGAACAGAAATGTTAGAACTGATTCAGCATTTTTTTAAAAAGAAAATAAATTACTTGTTACAGTTTAACTGATGTTATCAATTTCCACTTGGGATTGATAACAGCGGTTTAACTGTAATAACTAAGTAACAAGTAGTTAGCAGTAAGTAACTGTAACAAGTAGTTTCCTGGGGATGGTAACAGAATATTCCCATCCGCAGGAGTCTTTCTGTATGTCTTTCTCGGTATCATTCTCAACGACTCAGCTGCGAACTGAACTTTACAAAATAATTCTATCTCTTGCAATAAAGTAGCCCACAGTACGAATTCAGTCAAACGCGAGAGTTTAGTTGGTTGGTTGGTTGTCGTGTACATGGACAGTAAAGCTAGATGGAACCATGCCACAGCCTCAGCTATCTGGTGGCAATTGTTGGCATAAAGGTTCTCTTGGGGACAATCACTAATCTGCTACATTGCAGCCATTATTGCAGGGCAAGAGAAAACATGATTAGGTCCTAGTTCGGTGTCGGGACAGTTTCTGCCAGTGGCGCAACCAGGGGGGAGGGGGGCAAGGGGCCCTGGCCTTCCCAAAGAAATAGAAATTGCATTATGAATATTGATTTTGCGTTATAAATAGTTTTATCCGTTCATCTCTGCCCCCCTCCCCGAGAAAAAATCCTGGGTGCGTCACTGGTTTCTGCAATTAGTTTAGGTCCTGGTTCTCACCTGTTGAATTCTCATCCCTCTGAAGTGCCGAGTTCTCAGTCTTGTTAAGGTTTTTGCAATTTTTCTGTTGGCGTTTAGTTCGGTGACCCCATTTCTGAATTTAGACACACGGGAGTTTACGCAGCATTTATAAACTTACATTTCTGTTTCGAGAAAGTATCTTGTAGATCGGTTTATCGCACATTGCTTTGCATGCCTAGGCTAATGTTGTGGAAAAATCGCGGAATCTAAAAGTTTCTCAGTTTTAAGAAAGTTGTTTTTTTTTCTATTTTTAATGGCAAGCAGTAAACAAAAACCAGAAATAAAGGTACAATAAAGCAGGCAAAATATAAAATAAAACGAAGATAGAAAAAGGAACGCATCAGTTGCTCAATTCTCTTGCCTCTCTACCAATATCGGCATCAGAGATCGGGATCTGGCAGTGCCTCACAGGTCTGGAGGTGGGAAATGTCCATAACCTGTGGTTTTCTAGAAGTAGTGAATAAAGTACTCTCTAGAATTTTCAAGCCACTTATATGTCGCCAAATCAGCCAAACAGTCGTGACCAGTTAAAAGCCGGATCATGGCTACGGAATCCTTCCTTTGGAAATCTGGGTTGTATGAAGATTAACAAACTATAACTTTTAAAAATTCGGGTTCTTTGGTAAATGATTTGTCAAGCACCCCTGTTTTTCCTCAATTGTGGAAAGGGATTATTTAGCTGTGTTGGCTTGTTTCTTCAATTTTTCAATTTTTCCCCTCTTTTTGCCACTAGATGGCGCTGCTTGCCCTATTTCGATCTCTCCGCTGTTTCGTGACTTTGCACGTGCGGGTTATTTAAGTGCTTGTGCACTGGTCTGGTCGCTTAATCTTCGGCTTTTTGAGCTGCATCTAAGTTCGTTGCACTGATGAAGAAGCTTCTTTGTAGCTTCGAAACGGCCGTATGCAAAATAATTGCATCTTATTGCTATTTGTGCTTTATTTTACGTTGGTTTTCCTGTTTAAACCGTAACTTATTGGTATCTCTTGGAAAAATAGGTCTTTGCATTTCTTTCGGATAAATTGCCTTATAGAATAATATGCGATCGGCCTACACGGGTTCTGCATAACTGCAGTACCTCTCTTTGCCAATCCGTCCGCAAGTTCATTCCCTGGGATTCCGCAGTGTGCTGGAATTCAATGTAAAACAACTCTGATGTTTTGAGATGACAGTATATGAATAAGGGACTGGCACTCGAGAATTTCACTGGTTTTGTAAGCGTTCCCAGGAGACAAAGGCTTCAGTGGCATGTCCGGAATCAGAAAATATCACACATCTTTGGAACGTGATTAAATGGTTATGTCAACTGGGTCAAAGCCGTTCGTATAGCCTCTGCTTCTCCATCAAATGCATTGGCATGGTATCCTATAGGAATATAAAATCTGAGACCTCACTGAAGACTCTTTTTTTACGAAAGCTAAGGCAAGCTAAATCCCAACAAAAACTAAGATAGTACTTTCGATGATAAATAGGGGTGTATCTATATTTTAGTAAATACCCCCCCCCCCAAAAAAAAAAATAAAAAAATAAATAAAAAAAAATCAAAAAGGTTTATGAAGTTTGTTAAAAAATTTACAGAACAATTACTGTATGTAGAAAAAACCATTTTTTTTTTTTACCTGAATACTTTTTAAGGAATTTACTGGTTGAGCCAAAAGTTCGTAAAAACTTAAAAAATTCATAATAAAGGAAGAAATTATGATAAGGAAATGCGGTTTGCAAGAAATGGCTCACTAGGAAGTCGGATTTTCTTTTATCAGTAACAAAAAAAGAGTTTAAAAAAGTCACCGGTAGATGGCGCTGACATGCGAGAGATTCAGCAGAATTATGCAAATCATTCTTGCAATAAAAGACCGTGATACACGAGAATTTCTCATTCAAATTTCAGAATGTTATCATTACACGATTGAGCAATGTTGGTAAATCTGTTAAGAGTCGTCTTAGTTGTGCCGTACAATGTTCTGAAGGTCATGTTCAATAATTGTTATAGCAAGAATAAATGAATGGAACGTACTATTGTCCTGTTCATTGTGTTTCGGGTCGTCAGCGCCTTCTACCGGTGACTTTTTTAACTAATTTTTATTTTGCTGCTGAAAAAACTCCTTGTGAGCCCTTTCTTGTAAACCGCACTTCTTTATCATAATTTCTTCTATTTTTTTATGAATTTTTAAAATTTTTTCGAACCACGGCTCACCCGGTATTTTCTGTGAGAGTTTATTTAAAAAGCATTTATTCTTTTCGCTGCTAATTCGAAAATAATCTCTCAGAATCACTCTCTTAAGTATTATTTATTACACACGTAAAGTCCCTATTGTGTAAACCAAGAAAAAAATGCCCCTCAAGCAAATTTCTTCAGGATTTTATGACCAACACATTGTGGAAAATTTTATACCTAAACCTTCGCATTCTAAATTTAAATTCTAATCCAATTTTGTCTTGAATTAAAAACAAAAAGGACCTGAATTAATTCTGAAAAATGTATTTTTTAAAAGAGAAAGTATTTGTTATGAAAACATGATCTGCTTTCACGCTGTTTTTTTTTTAATAACATTTTTGGACGTATCTCTTTTTGCAAATTTTCTCGTTCTTTTGTGTATCATTCGTTAATCTTCTACGGAAAAAAACTTTTGTTCCCGTTAAATAAAAATTCTCTTTATCATCTTAATAAAAGATGCAATATTTATGGTTAACATGCTTCATTATCCAGAATGATAGGGCTGGGAAGTATTTTTCTGCGTGAGACTTTTTCCAGCAAATGAAAAAAGAAAAATGCTACGTCAATAACTTTGCGCTAACTGTTTTATGCCAGGAATTTATCATTCACGCTTCAGAAATATGTTTAACATGCCAGCAAAGATTATACACTCTTATTTAAACTTTTCTAGCAGATTTGTTATCTGATGATTTTATTTTAATGGAGTTTTATATTAATTTAACAGGGATGCTGTGGTCCCATTTAGCAAAGGCAACGAGCCAGTGACCTGAACATCACTGGTTCGTTGACCATCGCTGATAAATCCATCTCCGTGTACACTGACGGCGGCTGGTGCACGAAAAATCTGTCTTGGATGCAATGTCTCCAAATTCTCAAATTTACCTCTGAAAGTGCGGGGTCATGTGTACCAGTCTCGTCACTTGACTCTGTTATAAATTACGGAACCAGCTTGTAGGGGGTAGTGCTGGCCACCTATACGGGTTCCCCTTAATTGAATGGCCAGTAGTCTCGCAGTGTACACAGAGGCGAAAATGTCTAGCGACAAGTGCCTCACCGTTCGAAAACAATATTAATTTAACAAATTTTCGGAAATGAAATTAAACATTTTTCATTTGTGCATTAAATTTGAAGAAAACAAATAAGTTTTTTCATAGCCAATATTAATTGACTTACGGCAGGGATTCCTAAACTTTTAATGTTTGAACACCCTTGGGAATGAGCTTAGAAACTTGGAGCACCATTCTTATAGTTTTTGTTTTTTCCAATTTTTTACATATTAAATCAAAATGGAGTGTATATCAGGAACATTGTTAAATTTAAGTTCAGATATATACTACACCATTGCTAATTTTATTCATTTATTAAAATATATAAATAACAAATAGTAGAATAGAACATATTAATATAGTTTCAAAAATAGCCATTAGATTTAATATAGTATTATACTAGAAGACTACAATGGAAATAGTTAAAATTTCAGGTAGTCTATTCTAACGAAACTACCGCGGGTTATTAACGTAGGATTACTTATCGTTGCTTACCTCTTTTGTATGTATATACGTATGTATGTGTTATGTCTATATGTATATCTCTCTCTCTCTCTCTCTCTCTCTATATATATATATATATATATATATATATATATATATATATATATATATATATATGTACGTATGTATATATATATATATATATATATATATATATATATATATATATATATGTCAAAATTTTAACGCATTTTGGTACTTTTCTGTTTAACTGTTTACTGCTTTTTTCTGTTGTTTTTAAAAATAAATTTAGAAAATAGATTGGAAAAAAAAGGAATATAAGAACTAGAAGATTGATGCGGATATTAGATATAATCGTACGATCTGTGGCTTCATCGCTAAATTTAGTTTTTCCACAACGAAGAATGTGGGCAAAATTACGAAGCTCTGTTTGGTGGGAAGAAATTGTTTTAAATTCCTGGAGTAATAATGACTGGAAAGAAAATTTTCCAATCGATAGGTACATTTTTATAAATTATAAGATTAATTGTAAGATACTTATTGTTTTAATAAATCATTTCATAAAATCAAAATGTAATTTTGATTTCAATTTTGTTTCAGTAATTTTTAGTCATGTATAAATAAATAATCATAAATAGATATAAATTAATTTTCATCTGTGAATTCTAAAATAATTAATTTATAAATAAATTTTAATGTTACGTTTAATTATTGATTACACTTATTAAATTTATTAATTTTACCATAACGCTTTAAATGAAAATGTTATTGAAATTTTATTTCTTATTTTACATACCAGATGGCAGTAACAGTCTATTTATAATGTAATTGGGGATGGTTTTTTTTAAAACTAGATGTGGCAGATCAAGAAATAAATGAAATCCTCCGGGGAAAAAATAGGCACTTTTCTACTGTTTTCTTGAAAATTATGCGATCGTTAAGGGGTTCCAGATCCCTCCATCGTTAATTTGGCAGCATTTTCATGAATTCACACATGTTCAAATCCGCCATGTTTGTTTACTACTAGCTTCCTGCTTGCAAATGCATCATGGGTAATTAGCGGGTTTTATCCTAGTTCGAAGCACGGTCGAAATTCCACCCTGCATTTTTCCCTATCGTAGGGAAGAGGAGTGAAAAAGCAAGAAACAACCCTGCTTTGACCCGGGTTTTTGGCACATGTAAACGGCATTTTACTGTAATACGTAGCCATATAAGAAAAGTCCTAACTCTATACTTTAATTATAACTAGCAAAGTGTAAATAATTCGACAGAGAAAGATATTAAATAATAGGAAGAATGCAATGAAAATCAGACGAAATAAACATAAATCCTGCACTTAGATCTAAACGCACCATAAATACAAGATTCTGTAGCAGTATATAAACAAAACCATATAAGGAGGCAACCGACCAGTCTCTTCATCGGGAGGCTTAACCGAATCAGCTACCTCAAGGGGGAACTTTCTGAATAGGATGCAGGTCTAACCAAAAGAGACCCCAAGGCCCCGATATCCCCATGGAAACAGATAGTCAAATCAATAAAAAATAAACGGAAATCCTGCACTTAGAGCTAAACGCGCCATAAATTCAAGATTCTGTAGCAGTAAAAAGAAAACATACAATCCTAAAAAGAACACAAATGAAAGACAAAATACAAAAAACCTTGTGGCATCACACACCCTAACCCAATAAATTATTTACATTTTACTAGTTATAACTGTCTGTGTTTTCAGTATGAAGATTTGTTGCAACTGCGTAATCTTTTATTGAAAAGTTTTAAAATAATTTAACGCTAGAGCAATTTTTCTATTAATTTCTTTCGAATATCTGTGTCTTCTTTACGTATATTAATTTCTTATTTTGTGTTGAATTATTTACAATATTGAATTATTTACAATATTGAATTATTTACAATGTTGAATTATACCTATAGATTGATTGTTTTCCTACACAACAATGCAAATAAAAGCTTAAAATGCATCATAAATGCAGAAAAATGAATTTAACTGCATTTATTATACGTATGGGTTCTGTAATACTGCTAACTTACACTTCTAGAAGGAATCTTACAGAAGGGAAGAGGACTATGCATTTGCTGTTACCTTTCTTAGAAAACGTCTTTAATAGATAACATAATACCACTTATTTTTTGTGACTACTCTTCTTAAGGTTGCTTAAAAGGTATGCTTTCAGTGAAGAGTGTTATAATTTCTCATGAACATTTCTGGAAGATTTAACTGGAATTAAAAAATAAGGTACTTTTTTATTCAATTAATTATAAACTGGTATTCAATTAATTATAAACTGGTGTAGAACTGGTACAATTTAACTGATAAGTGAAAAAGGCATCGATGTGCTGACATTACAATTAAAAAAGATATTGCTTACGTTTTTATTTTTAGTAAAATATTTTTTTTTAATTTAGCCAATGCTCAGCTTTTTTCACCTGTATACCATAAAAAGAATTGTCGACCTTTCAGGGCTAAAATCTCTGTCACATTTAACTGCATTCACGGATGAATGGCCATAAAACATTTCTGTAAACTTTTTTTTAAAAAATCTTTTTTCAGATTTTTGAAAGCCGATACGAACAGAGTCAGAAAACGACGTGAGGGTTAAAGAGGGAAATACGATGTATAGTTAAATTGTTTCAAATTTGGTCGTTGTCACTAGATGGCGTACGCGATTTCTTTACCTCGGACTTTGAAACTGATATCATACTTTTTCCATGCCATAGTTCATCTTTTTCGCAAGCTATAAAAATTATTTTTCCTTGACCGTATTAAATGTAAAGAAGTCTTAAATTAAAGAATAGCGTTTTTTTTTAAAAAAAAAAAACATTCTGATCTAAATGATTTTTATCAAAATGAAAAAAAATCAGCACATCGTATACGTTTAAACTAGAATATGAGTTCATGTGACAGTTCAGTATAAATTTAACTTTAAACGAACTTTTTCGAACCTGTAAACATTCGATTCAAATCGTTAATAAGTTGCTATATTAGTCCAATCTGCATTTGAAAAGTAATAAAATTGCAATAATATAAAACTGTAAAAGCTATTTAAAATTAACTAATAATTTTCGGATTAGCATCTTGAATTTTATAACTACAAGATCAAATCTTTATCTTAAAATGATTAATTTACAGTAAGACTGAAGTTATTACTTTCAAGTTCGTAAATAACTGGTTACCACCTGTCAATTATAGGATCTATAAATAAAATAAACGACATTAATCAAGACAAAATTTTACATATTGACAAAATATGAGTTTAATTGTTCTTTAAGCAAAAAGATTTCGCTGCATTTTTTACGAAGATTTTCCCGAAAAAATTTACATGCAATATAATTTACACAACAATTTTCTCACACATGATAAAACTATTTACAAAAAGAACAGAAATACTAATCTAAATTGATTTAATACTGATTTAATTCAATATTAATTTAGTTTGCAAATCCAAAAAATATAAGGAACAGTTTTTATAATAACAGAAAAATAGTTAGAAGACATTAAGTATATATTTTATTAATAACTAAGACAAAAAAATATTAATTTCAAAAAGTGGAATAACTGATATCATCATTTCATTTTTGTTAATGATTACAAAAAAATGATGAGCTGAAACCAGTAACTTGATTTCGCATATCACAAAATACAGTGAATAAATTTTGGTGAAAAAAACTCCAATAAACTTATGGCAATTTTTAAGACAGGAAGTAACAGATTACGTAACTTCATGTCTGAGAAATACTTGTAGAAATAAATTAATTAGCCTCAGAATAAACATATCTGACCTAATTTGACATATTCCCTCCCCTGCTTCCCTAAAAAACAACAAAGCTCCTCTACACCCGAATGGAACTTACCTTAAGAAATAATTTTCTTATATGTCAAACTAAATGTGTTGCAGTTTTCCTTAAAAAAATATTTAAAAGTCTCTTTCATAAACATTTTTCAGAAAAAATTGCAATATATTAAACACCAGTTTTGACAGATATTGATAACATTGTTTATATATATTAACTAGCTGAAAACACTCGCTTCGCTACGGAGTACATTCAAATTAAATACAACGGTCAATGTATGCAATTAATACCAAACAAAAAATAAATATATGTATTTATAATAAATGCGACGATCAGTGTATACAATTGATGCAATATATATATATATATATATAAATCGTAAGGGATATTTTTTTTGATAATATCCAATCGTCTGCTGCATTAGAAAGAAACAATTTTTTTTGCCTATTTAGTTGTTACGCACGTGACGATAAATTTATCTAAAGTGCGAGAAAAAGAAATCACGTGATCAGCATTTAATAAATTAAATTCTGAAAATTAATCTTTAAAAATTCACCAAAAATCATAAAATTGAGGTAAAGATTCGAAATAACTTTCATTTTAAAGGAATTTTTATGATCTTTCTCGTGATATAAATTTTATAGCCCTCAAATTGTTATTTTAAATGCAAACTTAAAAAAGTTACAAAATCAGTTAAAAAATCTAAGAAGAATTTTTCAAAAATCTTTCTTAGTGCACCCCTACACAATAAGAAGAATCGCCATGCAAAATTTCAGCCTTTTAGGTCCAGCGGATTGGTCTGTGCGTTGTATGTCAGTCAGTCAGTCAGTCAGTGAATGAATGAGTCAGTTACGGAACTGTTTTATATATATAGACAAAGGAATCACTCAATAAATTAAATAAAATGATAGTTTAAATTAATTCCGCAATTCGTTTAAAAATATATAAAATGTAGCTTAACCAAATTATGAAATGGGTATTGTAATAATGTTATGCAAAAATAGGCTTAATTTATTTTACTTTGAAGCTGCAAATTTGGTTATTTTCTTTACTTTGATGGTAAATGAATACGAGTTAATAAATAAAGTTTATAATTTTTTGAGTGAAAAGAAAGTTATGCTACTAATTCTTGAAAGTTTATTTAGTAAATAGCGGTTACATAAGCACCGTCACGTCTAGGATCAATGTATCAAGGCTAGAGTATTTTAAACTAGTGAAGTAAGTTTGTAAGAAGTATCTCATTGTGAAGTAAGTTTTAAAATATATTTAGTAACTTTCAAATATCGTTTTCCATTGCATAAATTCGATAAACCAATAATGAAATAGTATTTGTAGCGTCATCTACTGACTGGCAATGATTTCTTGGCCATATTTCCTAGGAATTCTCTTTAAAAGTTGAAACTTATTTCACCTTTAAGCAAGGCGCCTGCAATTCAAGGAATGGTTGAAAAAGTGACTTGCAATGAGAGTTGCCATTCCACAACTGAAAAACTGTGAAATTTTGAATTGTCAACAGGAGAAACACAGAGGAGTTGAATACAAGCATTAGCGCCATTTACACGCAGGAGAGTGCATAGGGTTTTAGCGGCCCTGGGCGAAACACATTTACTGGCAATCAAATTTCTCTACGTACTGAGTAATGGATCTTGTAAGACAACCCGATCCCCCCCCCCAACCCCGAAAAAAAACTGCCTCCACTACTGATTTTACTAATTATTACTTTTAACGCATTACGTTTCGATATTAAAAAACCTACATTATAGCTACGTAAAAGAAAATTATACATAAAATTACAATTGGTCCACAAAAATATAAAATTAACACTCCGTCGGGCGCGTCTCGAAACCTACGTCATCGGGCACGGTGTATCTGTCAGATACATATCTGTTTTATGTGTTTTCTGTTAATTTGTATTACTTTAAATCTTCTATTTTTATTCTTTTTAAGGCTAGGCTTTTGCACCCGGACCTTTTTTTAGCTTTTTTTAGAAATTTTTATTTTTCACAAAACACCAGCTAATAGAAGTAAACCGATAAAGGCTTTTATTTCAATATTATCTGTTAGTCTTGCATCTCTTTCTCTACTGCATAGATTAGAAACTGCATAAATGTATTCTTTAGTGCATTTCGCAATTATTTTCAATATTTCGTCAGAAAAGAAAACTGTTCCAATAGCCGTATATAGAATTTATACCTATCGCACTTCCGATTATTCCAGGTAATTTTGTGATAATATTCTGCGATCTACCTTTGACATTTTTTTCTTCCGATCCATTTTGCCCATTTAGTACTATTGTCTTTTCCTACATAAAAATCATCATTATTAGCATCATCATCAAGTTCTGAGTTATTAGAATCACTTTCACTGCTATCAGAATCAACTTCACATGTTTCTAAAATATCTTCTTCGTCATCATCACTTTCATCAAATTCTTAAGCATTTAATTCCTCATTTCCATCACTAAATAGAATACTATGAACTAGCTCAAGGTCTTTTTGATTACTCAAATATAAAAAGCGTTTAGCACTCATCATGGGAAAAGATAAATAAAAAACGTACAGGGAATCTTGATACTTCCGTAAAGCTTCAAGAGCCAAACGTTATCGGGCGCGTGTATCTAACAGATACAAAACTTCAAACAATCTTCAAAACGGGAAATACTACTACACGGAACTGGTCGTTACTACATTCCAAAGGAGCAGGTGGTCAGAGGGACAGATACTGATAAGGTCAAGGTCGTAATAATAAGTTTTAGGGGACAAAAGCAGAGATATTGACACGAGTGTATCTGTCAGATCAACGTACCCAGGGAGTGTTAATCAATTTGAATGAATAATGAAACAATGGAAAAATTATTTACACGATTTAGAAAATGTAAATTGTTAAAAACAAATACTTACATGTATGAATTTGTTGGTTATAAAGCAATTTTTCTTGCTTTCTGAGCAGCAAAATTGTTTATCATACGTGAAAAGTCCAAAGACGAGAGATCATTTTCATTAGATATAAGTGCCAAGGAGGACAGATGTACAATCCGTATTCAAAGCATACTGATTGTACCTGCTTTGTAATATTTTCAGTTCTTCGAGAAGTAGGAAATAAAATCCATTATAATGATAGAGAGAACAAGCCTTTTTTTGTTTATCTCACTCCTTCAGTCTTCAGATCCCTTTCTTCCCGATAGGTTTGGAGCGAATTTACTTGTCTTACACTCATTTGAGAAATCTCTTGTCTATTGTTTGCTTTGAACATGCCAAACATTTGACCAAATGGTATTAGTATTCGTTCACAAAGATATGTTCACGTTTTTCTCAGGTTGCAACTATTCCGTGAAAACGATCAGATTCCAACAAAACGGTTTATAATTCTTCAAATGACTGTATGTAGTGACTGACAGATAGTAGAATCTGATATTGAAAAAAAAGGATTGATTATCGAGGTTTTATTATAATTGAATTGAAGATAAATCATGTTTTTCTAACCGAGAAATTTTTGAACCAAAAGGGTAGTATCTCAATTAAAATTCTTTCTACGATTCTTTTCAAAAAATCGAAACATATATTTTTTTATAAGTTGAATTATAGAAACCACAAAAAATGAGGGATTTCTTAAAAAACCCGTAATATTTAGAAAAGTGTTGCGATAAGGAATAAAAATTGTCGGCTCTAAATTTTTAGCGGCCCTGGGCGGTTGCCCAGTTCGCTTACCTCTAAGCACGGCCAGTTTACACGTACGCTCTTTCCCGCGTGAAACCACAATCCCGCGCGATTGAGTGTATGTGTGAAGGTGTCGGAGAGGAAGGGAAAGCTGCCTTGGAGCATACTGCAAGTTTTCCCGCGCTCAATCCCGTACGCTCCAAGCACTCGCGAAAGAGCGTACGTGTAAAGTTTTGTTTTCGTGTAAAGTATTGTTTTCTTCTTAGATATTTTCTGTTCTTTTATGTGTCTAGCACTGGCAAACCTTTCATAGTTTTTTTTTTCTTGGAAGCAGCAACATTTTCTGATCGTTGCTTTGTAAGCTAGAGCACGCCAAATGATAAAGAATAGAAACATGCTACAATACATTACTTAAATGAAACTTGTGGAAGACTCTGAAACAAAAACACGCTGTTTTTAATTGCGCAATATAAGTTAAATTGGCAACTAGATTATAATCATAGCTCTTCAAATTGTGTGTTACTCCACCTGAAGGATAATTAGTAAGTTCTTCTTAAAGTAAATTGTTTAGATCTATTATTATTATTTTTTAAACTATAGTTAAATATATTGGAAAATGATTATATTAAATTTATATAGTTATGAGAAATCCCAATGCCTTTCTTTAAAAAGCTATTTTGAATCACTATACTATTATACCTAAAGATACTAAACATTTCAATCTGACCCCTGAACGTTTAGTTACCGGTTTTTAAAGGCAATATTTCAAATAAAATTGTAAGACACTAAATACGATTGTTCAAATGTTTGCCATTTAAATTGATATATTACGTAGAGAAAAAAATAATTAAATTCGTGTGTTCAAGTCAAATAAAAAATTAAAGCAAAAAATTCTTTGTTTTCCTTACACACCACATACATAACATACATTTGCATACTTGAATACACATAGCCCGCCTTATGTAAACAATAAGGCAGGTACGCCTCCGGTATAAGACATGGGTATTATCTTATCCGATAAAATCCCTTGCGACAGGATTTCCATGCCATCAGTTTTCGGATCGCTGAGTAATGCAACGATAACAAGAAAAAAATTCGACCTTGATTTGCTAATCACCTCCTTCGATTTCTATGGAAAATTCCCATTTCTTCTGCCCACCCAGAATTAGGAGGGCGAAGTTAAGTGTGAGGGCTTTTCCAGGAAATAGCCTCGCGTGCGTGTACGTATGCGATCTGTGATTCATTTCGGGAAGGGAGAGAAAATAAGTGAGAAACTAGGACAAGAGTGTCAATAAAATCTTATCTAATTTTGAGAGGGAAGAGTGCAAGGACGAAACGTTTCGCAGAATCTAGAGGAAAAAAAAACACATTAACAAATTAGTATTTTACGTAGTGTTGGGTATTAAGAGGAATTGAAGAATATTGACTTTCTGGTAATTACAGTTTTTTTAATAGGTTTGTCGACGAGTTTTAAATGGATCACAAGGAAAATTTCTTATTTAGAGCAAATTATTACTCTTCAGTATTTTTTGATTAAAATTTGTATTTATTAAAATAAATAGCTAAATAAGAATCTGATGGAATTATTTCATATATTATAACGCTATTTAATATCAATATATCGATATGTATTTAAAAGGCTCGCATGCAAAATAAAAAATTAGAATACTTAGATCAATAACATAATTTTTTAAAAGAGTACTATCTTTATATAACACCATTGGGTTATAATAAACTCCCTCAAAGCCAAAATTTAAAAAAAATCATTAAACTCCCTCAAATCCAAAAACATTTCATCTAATCTCTTCTATCGAAACTACCGCGGGTTATTAACGCAAGATTACTTATAGTTGCTTACCTCTTTTGTATGTATATATATATGTATGTGTTATGTATATATGTACGTGTATACATTATATATATATATATATATATGACAAAATTTGGATGCATTTTGGTACTTTTCGGTTTAACTGCTTACAGCTTGCCCAAGCGATACAGTCTGGGTTTGACGCACTGCCACAATTATAATTCGCGACGACGGGCGTTTTTAGCGCCCGAAGTTTTGCTTTTCAGAGGGCCATTATGGAGGAACGCAATCCTACGTTAAAAAAATCATTAAACTCCCTCAAAGCGATAAAAGTCTAAAATCATACTATATTCCAGTTACAATAGGGAAGATCCGTGTATTATGGAGCATCGTGTAATATAGACCATATGGAAATTTATCTGTTCACCACTAGATAGCATAACCATCCCGTTGCCTTTAGTGAATATTACTGTTATCCAAAGCAGGAGGTGACTTGTACATGTGTGCCTTCATTTGGACGATTATGAAATTGTGTTTTTGGTTTATATGCTGATTGATGTAAGAGGTATGTTAAAATTAATGTATTACTTTCTGCTGTTAGGTAATTTTAATATAATTTTCCCGTTAATAGTAGCTAATGTACTTATTTTCTTAACAATCCATACATGTGTTTTATGCGCACTATTTTGCATAGCTATATGCGATTGGAAACAACGTTGCTTCGTCCACGCGTGTAATATGAACCCTGCGCTGTTGTGTAATACGGATCACTAGTCCATATTACACGTTGTAGACACGTTGGATCCATAACATCTGCAGAGAAGGGAAAGAACGTCACATTTGTCTGCACAATGAGTGCTGTTGGTCACTTCATCCCACCGTTGGCGGTGTTTCCTGTAAGCGATGGAAGCCGAAGCTAGAAGCCGGAGATCCTCCAGAACTCTTTTCAAATGCCAGGAAAAAGGTCGGAGGACGATCGAGCTCTTCAGTGAATCGATGAAACATTTCATTAGTTTCGCTAAACCTGACAAGAACAGGAGGGTTTTGTTGATTCTCGACGGACATGTGTCCCACACTCAAAATATCGAGGCTATAGAATTGGCCAGAGAAGCAGGGCGGATCATACTATCACTTCCTTCGCATACTACCCATCGAATACAGCATTTGGACCTCGCTTTAGTCCGTCCATTAAGCGTCTACTATTACCAAGAGATGGACAAGTGGATGAGGGAACATTCTGAACGGGCCGTTTTACAATCCCAAGTGTGTAAACTGTTCGGGAAGGCTTGTGCACGGTTGGCATCTCTTAAAACCGCTGCCAATGGTTTCCGTGAAGGTGGGATTTGGCCTGTCAATCACCATGTATTTCACGATTTCGACTTCGTTCCATCCGAAGTGTCTGATAAAGCCCCACCACGAGTCACACCAGAAAACGAGACCAACGACCACTTGCCAGAAAATGTAGCTCCCATCGACCCAACACTTGACGCTACAGTCCAGCAGAACACGTCTGTTTCCGAAAAGCCAACTTCAGAAGGTGCAGTCCAAGAGAACATCCCGGTTCCTGTTAGTCATAAAATGTTCTTAGTGAACGACATCAGTCCCCTTCCTCATTACGTACAAAGAAGCCCAAGAAAGAGAAAGGGAAACACTTCAGAGGCCACTGTTCTGACTTCATCCCGTTTCAAGAATTGCCGTTGCAGAAAAACAAAAACAGAAGCGACCAAAGCTGGACATCCAACAGCGTCGAAAAGAGGAAAGAATGACAAAGAAATCTCAAAAAGAGACGCTTCCAAAGAAGAAGACGACAGAGCGAAACGTCCGGAAGCTCCAAGGGTCTCAGTAGAGACATCCCCAGGAACCTCCGGCTAGGGGACAGCTGCGAATCAAGTTACCGAATCATTTACTTTCTGCGCATTCTGCTAAGAGAGTACGGAGGAAGACTGGATCAGATGCGGCAAATGCTGCTCATGGGTGCATGAAGCTTGCGCCAATATAACCAACCCAATACACTATTATTGTGATGATTGCTGTACTTAATATAAATTTACGAAAACTACTTATTATAAACTTACCAAAAGCACAGCTTCGTTCGTCCGTCTTTCATTCTATATCACACTTTTTATTCTCGTGTGAGATGGACCGAGTAGTTCATATTACACGAACGTATGTGAAATAGGGACCATTGACGCAAAAATTAAAAAAATTATTTTCTGCAATTATTAATAGTTACCAGACTACGTTACCAAGTTTGAACCATGCAGCAATGCAATTGTAATGAGCTGCCAACAAATTAAAATTTTTTTGACAATTTAAGTTTTTTGAGCATTCTTGCTTAGGGGGTCCATATTACACGGATTTCCCTTATATATATTAATGGCCCTTGTAAAGGCGTGACTTCCACTGAACTTTGCATATTGTACCACCCACATCATACAGTGGCTAGCGTGGTAAGCTTCAACAAAGTGGTTTCGAATTCGAATCTCGTTTAATGCATGGACCTCCTGTGCTGTCCCCTCATAGGAAGTAGCGTTGGCTCACAGATATTGTGCTCTCATAATAATGTAGAAAATACATTCGTGGAGTGGAGAGACAAATTTCCCCAGGAAAAAGTTTCTGCCTCGTTGGAAAAAAGGAAAAAAAATTAAGAAGTCCTACCTTTATATAAATTCTGTTTAAACTTTTAAAAAGTTATTAATATTTTGCACCACATAGTTTTGTATGTATCTGTGTGTAACGACAACATTCATGCACGTACATAACTCAATTTAAAGTGATTTTGTAGATATATGTATATACAAGCATAAGGAGATCGTAACTGATTTATTGTTGCTTAGTTCACTAGAGATCGTTTCCCTGTCATCGAATGCTGTGAAACTATGCACGTACTCATTGTGTGTCATGGGGTAGCGACGACTGAGAAAATTATTAGTTCTCAAATTATACACCATTGAGAGTTGTAAATCAAAAAGTTCACGCATTTGCGTATCTCCCATCGCCTGATTTTGAAAAAATTATATTACCTTTGATACTTGAGAACTAAACGGACCAAGATCGGGAAATAAAAGCTTTTTCTTGCCATTAAACATTCTTAAACATCATTCGGACTTATTTAAAATATCTTCAAACATCCTTCCACGGACTGTGAAAACTGAAGGCATTAGAAAGCCTTTTAAAAATACGTATCTTATGATTTCTAAATTTTTGACTACATTAAGACGGGCGACAAAGTGGCAGAATGAACCCCCCCCCCCCTTTCTGAAGGTCACTGATAAGGGAGTGATGGTAACAGTTTGGGAGAATTTTCTAGTTGTTAGTGAACACCATGAGTTGGTTCGGTGAACATCGAGGTTTCGTTATCGAGGCGTTCTTTAAAAACAACGATTCTGTAACCGCGACACAGAGGGCATATAAGACGTGTTTTATGCAACTGTTGCCTTTCCTGATAGAAAAACTGTTGCCTGATCGAAAAACTGTTCTGCAATTGGTTTCGAATGTAAGAGTAAGTGAGTTTACATTACCAAGGAAACCAAGTGGTCGTGTTCGGAACATTAGAACATCTGATAATGTTCAACGAGTACGCGAATCAGCTGTTCGGCAGGAAATTTCCGCCATTCCCCCAAAGGTCATTAACAAAGTGATGGAAAACTTTAGAGAATGGTTTCGGCAGTGCATCGCAAATAATGAACGCCACCTGGGTGATGTTATTTTCAAATAATAGTGAAAAAAGCTAGATTATACATAAGAAAATAAATTAACAGTTTTGGATTGGCCTGGTAATTCTCCAGATGTAATCCCATCGAAAATTTGCGGAGCATTGTAGGGAAACGTGTGGGTAAGATGGACTGTTAAACCCAGAGAAAGATGATTGAGAATATCATAAAAGTTTGATTTCATGATGACCATGTCAAACATTTATGTTCTAAACTAGCTGAAACCCGCACTTAGCTACGGAGTACATTCAAATTAAATACAACGGTCAATGAATGCAATTAATACCAAAAAAATAAATACTATATATATATTTATAATAAATACGACAATCAATGTATACAATTGATGTAAAAAAAAAATATATATATATATATATATATATATAAAAATCGTAAGGGATATTTATTTTTTATTGGATAATATCCAATGGTCTGCTGCATTAGAAAGAAAAATTTTTTTTGTCTATTTAGTTGTTATGCAAGTGACGATAAATTTATTCAAAGTACCAGAAAAAGAAATCACGTGATCAGCATTTAATGAATTAAATTCTAAAAATTAATCTTTAAAAATTCACCAAAAATCAGAAAATCGAGATAAAGATTCGAAAAAGATTTCATTTTAAAGGAATTTGTATGCTCTTTCTCGTGATATAAATTTTATACCCCTCAAATTATTATTATTTTAAATGCAAACTTTAAAAATGTTACAAAAACAGCTTAAAAATTTTATTTAAAAAATCTAAGAAGCATTTTTCAAAAATCTTTCTTAGTGCACCTCTACACCATAAGAAGAATCGTTATGCAAAAGTTCAGCTCTTTAGGTCCAGCGGTTTGGTCTGTGCCTTGTATGTCAGTGAGTCTGTGACGGAACTGTATTATATATATAGATTAGTGGAATCCATGCCAAAACGTGTACAGGATATCATTAAAGCTAGAGGAGGTCATATTTGCTACTTGATTGTTATACCATGCATGGAAGTGAACATATGTGTTATATTTTTGAGGTTGTCCCAATTAATTTGCACAGTACTGTAAGTACTTTTCTAAAATATAAAGCTTTTTTTTTCTCTAAATTGCTTCGTTCACTTTTTATTACCCTTTGAAATCTGGGAATCCATTCTGCCACACCCTGTACTAGCCACTGAACAGCACGACCGAGTGTCTCTGATCAATCGCCATTATGGAAAGGTTTGCTTGAGAAGAATCATTCATGGAGGAAACACATCTTGCGCTTATCCTGATTCGTCGACTTAGAAGAACGCGTAGAACATCGTGGGTGCCTTAAATTACAGCTGAGCGATTGACATTTATACAGTTCTACAATATAATAAATGATTTAAAGGAATTCATTTGTTGAAAATCTGGCGTGAAGATGTTGCACGATTCCTCCAATACCATTTCTTTAAATAGTTTAATACTGTACTCGTTGCTCTCAAAGGCAGGCCATTGGTCCACTTTATTAATAAATTTATATGAGTCAAAATTTGTCAAGTTTCATCATTTGCCTGAAGGGATTCTAGAACCATCATTGATGTTTCTCTTGAATTTAGTTTTAAACGGTAACATATAGAGACGCAGGCCAATAACTAGCTTTAGGACCACAGTAACGCGGTCTATTTACTATTTATAGTAGTGAAAGAAATTAAGTATTTATGAAAACAACTATTACGTTTCTCCCTAGAATTATAAAACGTATCCACTTTAAATCTAATCTAATCACAGCAATTAAAGTAATGAAAATATTGCAACGACCATTTACCAAGAGGGATCGAACCCAGATCTCTTAACCTAGAGGTCAGCGTTCAGCAAATGGACCTTACGGTGTGAGTAAATCCTTACGGTGTGAGTAAATACTTTTTAAAACCATTTCTCTCAATGTTAGATTGTGTATTGGTCTATGAAATCCATGGAAAATAATATATGTGTGGTAATATTTGTACGCATTTATAGACAGATAGCGTGAAGAAGTTATAGAAAATTTATTTATCTACAAAAACATATGAAAAAAATTTCAATTTCTTTCAATATTCTTAGAGAAAAATCATGTAAATGTTCAGTTTTTCATTATTGTTGCCTAGCTTTCTATAGTAAAAATGATTTTTAAAAATGATTTAGTAAAAATATTTTTTTAATTACTTTTTAAGCGTTTTAAGAACCTAATTCAACTATGCTTTCTTTTAAATATTAATTAATCTTATCCATATTCAGTACTGAAAAGCAGAATATTCAGTTATAAGCACCATTTGAAGAATTTTTTAATGCCTGGGTACAAAGCTGTGGAATACTTTATGAATAGTTTTCTTGTGTTTTATTTTATTCCTTCTTTTTCAGATATCTTGAGTGTTAAAGCAAAGGTCCTATAATAATATGTTGAACATGTCGTTAAAAATTAAAATTCGACTCTTATTCCTTTATTTCTGCTTTAATTTAACAGAAATACTAAGTAAAAATGAGAGAAATGCCAAAAGAAGACTTTAGAAAATATTGTTTATCTTGTTATAATCATTTGAATTACCTTCGGGATTTAAAAAAAATTATAGTTTATCGATACATACAATTAACATAGCAGCCTAATAAAGACTTGACGACGTAAAAGTTTAAAATATAGTGACATACATTCTCTATATGATAATGATTCCAAAGCATGTAACAGTAATTAAAAAAAAGAGATAAAAACCTTTTGCTTTACTGAAATGAATTTTGAAGGTAGTTAAATTCGTCTTTACAAATGTATATATATTTTAAATGCTCCAGGATCAGTCCCAGAAACTGATGAAGGTAAGTTACATCAAGTATGCTGACTGAAAATGTTTACTTCACTTTTATTTCAATACTGATGATCTCATAATATCGTAACTAATTAGAAATCTGCTTTAATTTTTATATAAAACGTAAAAATAAAATATGAAAAAGGGGAATTATTCGTATATATGCTTAACCCTTCAGCAAACGCGCCAATTTTTGGAACACCAGTAGGTGCGTGTGTCACAAAGTACAACGTCTCTTTCAACCTTGATTATTCCTTTGTTAATAAACTTTTTTTTTTCAAATTAGAAATAATAATTTTCTGTTTTATGGCAAAGTATAAAACGTTTATAATATTGAGATATATTTATAATTAAAGGCCAAAGAATGCAGATACGATCGCCTTATTTCAAAACTGTTCGGTTTATTGGATCCAAGGACAACTTGCGAATGGATTACTATTATGTCCAAAAACCTAAAATACAATGAGATTGTCCATCTTAGTGATATGCGGAATACCGTGTAATAGCTGCACTTTGGATCGACTACATCAACTCCTGCTCTTGTCGTATCGTAATCCAGTATATTTGCTGGTTTACCACGGTTAAATCACGACTAACAATGAATGGAAAGGAATAATAGGGTCAGAAAATCAGACCTACATTAGAAAGGGTGTAGCTATAAATAGAAGCTGCTTAGGTCACTGAAACCTTACATGTAAAAAAAAACCATTAAAAATAACGAAAATGTTGCACTTTGTACACGGGCGCGCACGCTAAAGGATTAAAAACTTGAGGTAAAATAAAAGGTAAATCTTCAGAAAATGGTATTAAGAAATGTAATTGACACTCCGAAGTATCCAGATCGGACAAAAATTGAATTTGTTGTATTTTCATGGGGCAAATTCTGCTGTGCTCATACTGTTCTAAACAAATAGACGTTCAGTACATAGGTGACTAGCATAAGGTGAAAATTTGCTAAAGTGTATGAAGCTATTTGTATAAAAATTTAAAGTAAAACAGAAATCACCAAAAATAAACGTCTTACGTTAAGGACAAAAACCAATGATTAAAACCTTGCAGAGAGTAAGATGCAAAGTACATTTTCAAAATGCTTATATTAAGTCAGAAATATTCCATTGGTCATTATTGGGGGAAAACTGGGACGCCACTGTCTTTATTGGAAATAATGATACAAGATACTCTGGAGTTGCTTAGCAACAGACGGTGAGAGTTTGTTTACTGTGAAAAGAAAGGTTCATTCTTTGCAATAAAGATACGGCTCTTAGAATTCAGATGGGATTATCAGAGATAAACATTTCGATATTATCTTCCCATGTTTGATTGGATGTTGGCGTCACGCAAAAAGTTCCTGCACGTAACCGAGGAACTTGGTATATTTTGATTAAATAATCAAAACAATAAAAAACCCCAGATCCTTGATTTAATAGATGCATACATGAAACTGAATTGATTTCGTTTATATTAGATGTTACGGCAAAGTCACAATATTTTGACGTGTGACACAATTTAGTAAAATCATATTTTGTTTCTAAATTAAATTACATAAATAAATTGTAAAGCTAAGAAAGAAAGCCTCCTATATGTGTAAGGTTAATCGCCTTAAAATTTAATTTTTATATCTGTTGATATCAATTTAATATTTGTGGCTCCAAAATATATATTATCACTTCTCGATCACAAAATTCGCTTTTTAATGCTTCTTCAATCGTTTAACGACCTTTTCTTAAGTGTAATTTTTCAACTAAAACATTGAAGTCTTTGTGCAAATAGTACAATTCTTTGGTGCAAATAGAAACAATAAGATCATATTAACCAATATATAATTCTCTAAAGCATTAACTTAAGACTTCGGGATGCAAAATACAATTAACGTACATAAAGCCCATGTAAAGGACATCTTCAAGTTCCTTTCGTAAACCCTTTGAATTTATCCTCAAAAATGCTAATAACAATACATTTTGACCCAGCTCTCTTCCGTACACTGACAGAGGCGAGCAGGTGTTGATGCGAGGCGCTTTTATACCAGCCAATCGTCGTCAGTGAGTTGGGAATAGAAAATAAAAACAACAGCAAGGACTAGAGTGAAATCGAGTGAGGTGAAATAAACTTTACTTTAAAGAAATCTAAGATTGTTTTAACACCACTGCTGACTCAAACTTTTCTTTTATGACTCACATTGACTTCTAAGGACCAAGTGTCAGTCTTTAACAAAACATAGCTTAAGGGGACAATGGACCTTCAACCTCGAATTTTTTAATTTTCAATTTTCTAATTCTGCATACTGAATGAGAATAAATAATATTGTTTTTTAATACATTGAAGACACGTAGAAATCAAAATAAGAACTTTTTGGCAGATTAATGCCTGTTTTTCAAATTTTTTTTTTCAAAAATCCTAGCATTTTTCAAAATGCTCCATGCGCATTCCATATCTTTTAAAAACTTCAAATTTTTAAATATAAGTTTCCCATATATCGGGTGGTTATAATTAAACTTCCCCTATAAACGGCATCCTTCAGCGCAAACGAGTGAACAGAATGCAACGAAATTTTGCATATGGGCTATACACGAGATGCGCTCACGGAATTTCGAAAAAGAAATTTAGTTCCAAAATGTCCACCAGAGGGCGCCTTTTCAGGAAAAACATGAAATTTCACACAATAAACGACCAAAACGGAATACAGAAACAATATTAGCAATCCAGAACAAGAATTAAGACAGCGGCGAAAAAGATTTCATTTTAAAGGAATTTTTATGGTCTTTCTTGTGATATAAATTTTATAACCCTCAAATTATTATTTTAAATGCAAACTTTAAAAAAGTTACAAAAACAGCTTAAAAATGTAATTTAAAAAAAATCTAAGAAGAATATTTCAAAAATCTTTCGTAGAACACCCCTACACTATAAGAAGAATCGCCATGCAATATTTCAGCCCTTTAGGTCCAGCGGTTTGGTCTGTGCGTTGTAATGACTTAGCGAACATTTCCCACGGGAGAATTCGGAGAGACAGCTAACGGGCAGACGTCCATTATCAATCTACCGGATTCATCGGTGACAGTCGCTTTGTCACCAAATTGGGGCACACACCGCGTCGCCCGTTGGACACTTAGCAGGCCGCTACCTTTTAGAACTCACCCTGCTTGCAGACAAAGCCAGTCCAGAGGATAATCACGCAGCCATTTAGCTAAAGACGCGGAATGGTCTGAAGACGGTTTCTGAAAGGGTTCAAAGGGGGCACGCTTTCGACCACCCACAGAGATGGGCTAGGATATAGACTCACCACCTAAGAGCTGAGGGAGCAGTTGACAATTTTTTTGGAAGGTGTAGACACTCTTCTGAGACGGATGCGCGCCTCGCCAGGGATCGTGAATCGAGCGTCTTCCTAATGACATCCTGAACCCGCGAATTTTCTTTAGATAATGTTTAATTTGTAATATTTGTAAAATAGCCTATATTTAATCTAGAATGCCAATAAAGCATTATGTAAATATTAAAGGCTGTCAGTCTTGTGTTAGGCAAAGTCCTTACAGCGTTGTATGTCAGTCAGTTAATTAGTCAGTCAGTGAGTCAGTCAGTTACGGAACTGTTTTATATAGAGAGAAAAATTATTTTGAGACTAAAAATCCGTATACGCTATTCCTACAAAGGACAAAAACGGACCCTGGGGTCGGTTAGGCCTCGTCCGGTTAGGGTTCTCTTTCAACCAACCAACCAACCCACCCTCCCACCCACACACACTATATATATATATATATATATATATATATATATATATATATATATGAACATAAATGTGCATTCAATTTTTTCTATGAATCTAAAGTCTTAAATAATTTAATTTTTATTCTGCCTGTTATTTATTTATTTACTTTATTGCTTTTACTTTATTTCATGGTCTATAAATTTGAAAAAAAAATATTTGTGGTTTCAACGAACTGTGCACAGTTTTATGGCAAACACTTCAAGTAACAATTATGCGAAATTCGTAAAAAAAAATCAGAAGAAAAGGAATGCAGCATTTTGAAAACTTCTAGCATTTTTGAAGGATTTTTTAAAAAAGCATGTCTTATTTTTCCACAAAATACTTATTTGTGATTTCTAGATGACTTCAGTGCAGTAAAGATAGTGTTAGTTATACTCATGAGGAAAATATTCAATATTTGATTAAAAAATAAAACACGTCGTTGAAGGTCCCTTGCTCCCTTAAGCTTCTCTTTGCTTTAACTAAAAAAGTTTTATAAACCAAAAGTATGCGAATTTCTCTAAGTAACGGTCCAAGAAAGATTTAAAGATTTGTTAATGGACTCGAGTATTACGTAACACTTACATTCATTATTTTGTAACTTTCATTTATAGATAACTTTTTCTAGCAAAATGTTTTAATCAGATTTTCAAACAATTTCTATATACAGGGTGTCCAGCGAAGAAGTCCCTGATTTCAAAATTAAAAATCTCGAAAACAAAGATCTGTAGAAGAATGCAACAAACGGTATTTTTATCTTGAAAGCTGTAAGAATTTCACACACACCAGTTTTTTCGAAATAGTTACAAAAGCTGCTAACAGACGGCGCTGTTAGCAAAATTTATTGCAATTTACTGGCGCAGGCATGGATTGGTCTCCATATTCGCCGGACCTGAGTCCTTGTGACTATTTTTTGTGGAGCACATTAAAAGATACTGTCTACAGGACCCATCCCACCACGTTGGACGAGCTTCAGTCGGCGATTTGTTGGGCATCTGAATCTATTTCTGTTGAGACACTACAGGGTGTGATGGCAAATTTTATCGTTCGTTTGCGCCACCTCCGCACAGCGAATGGTGGACATTTTGAAAAGATTCTGATGTAGTGATTACAAAGACTTCTTGTAAAGAGAACGAGTTTTTTATGCATGCTGATACGAATTGTAGAGTGCCATCTGTTAGCAGCTTTTGTAACTATTTTGAAAACTGGTGTATAAAATTCTTACAGCTTTCAAGATAAAAATACCGTTTGTTGCATTCTTCTACAGATCTTTGTTTTCGAGATTTTTAATTTTGAAATCAGGGACTTCTTCGCTGGACACCCTGTATATATATATATATCTATATATATAAAACAGTTCCGTAACTGACTGACTCATTCATTCATTCATTCATTCACTGACTGACTGACATACATCGCACAGACCAAACCTCTGGACCTAAAGGGCTGAAATTTTGCATGGCGATTCTTCTAATAGTGTAGAGGTGCACTAAAAAAGATTTTTCAAAAATTCTTCTTAGATTTTTTTAAATTAAATTTTTAAGCTGTTTTTTAAACTTTTTTTACGTTTGCAATTAAAATAATACATTGAGGGTTATAAAATATATATCACGAGAAAGATCATAAAAATTCCTTCAAAATGAAATTTTTTTCGAATTTTTACCTCCATTTCCTGATTTTTGGTGAATTTTTAAAGATTAATTTTTAGAATTTAATTTATTAAATGCTGATCACGTGATTTCTTTTTCTGGTACTTTCAATGAATTTATCGTCACGTGCGTAACAACTAAATAGACAAAAAATATATTTTTTTCTCTTTCTAATGCAGCAGACGATTGGATATTATCCAAAAAAAATGCATATCCCTTACGATTTTATATATATATATATATATATATATATATATATATATATATATATATATATATAGAAACATATATATTTTACATCAATTGTATACATTGATCATCGCATTTATTATAAATATATATATATTTATTTTTTGGCATAAATTGCATACGTTGACCGTTGTATTTAATTTGAATGTACTCCGTAGCGAAGCGCGGGTTTTCAGCTAGTATATATATATATATATATATATATATATATATATATATATATATATATATATCTAGGAAGGTGTTTTTCAACTTCTAGGATTAAATAAAAGATAAGTTTCGACACTATAACCAAGTAATAGCTTAAAATATTATTCAATGTTTATAGCGAAATTATAAAATTCCGTTACAAGCTGCTTCTTTGCTGACACGATATGATTGGATTTAACGCTTTACAATGTTTCAGTTTCCTTATTATTCATTAGATCAAGAGCTTACCGACATTTGAATAATACGTTTAGTTTTCTCGGAAACTTTAAAACTTTTGATTTAAAAGCGCCTTACATAATATTTGAACACTACAAAGACGTTAACGTCGGAATTAATTTTCGAAATACATAAATCTCGGGGATTCCAAAGTTTATTTTGGATTTTCTCCTCTGACATACATTCGGTAAAATATGCCCTTGACAAACATAATTCAGAATCGTAATATTATATGTATCTATAACTGCATAAATGCACCATCTGTGATGGGAGTCTTTCGAAAATATTTAAAATAATTTGGAAGCTACCAACAATAAATTCTTATATAAAGTCGGAAGTTTACTAGGGGAACAAATTTCTTTTTGCTTACTAATGCATATACATTATTCAAATGGAATTTATTTAAGAAAGGCAAAAGCAAATCTTTATAGATAACTAATTCATTGTACTTAGATATGTAAAATTTTCTAACATTAATAAATGAATGCAAATGGTTTAAAAATATGAATGCGTCATTTAATTTCAAAGTTTTGTTCGTTTTCTATATTTTAGTTAAATCCCTCCATACAAAGAAGGATATCAGTAGACTAGCTTTATACGACTTAAGCTGGAAGATACGACTTTAGTGCAAAGCTTCATTCAAAATGATCATTATTTTCAGCCGAAACTTCGAAACCATATTGAAAACAATAAAACAAAATAAAGTCATTTTGTAACTCTGGTTAAAGTTAACTCGCCCATTCATATTTCCTATGCGTCCTGTTTGTCGTAAACTTTAGACACTTCTCAGTCAGTACACGAGAATAGTCAACAAACGTCAAAGCTTGACCGATATGAACGTTGGTGTACATAACACGAGTAAATGGGTACGCACAATACAAGCTATTAATTCGAACAAGGGGGTGAGCAAAGCACATTTATCTCGGTTGTCTAGCCGCGGACGCCTGCCGGCTTAAGAAGCTGACTACGTACGATGGATCCAACGGGTTTTCGACCATGGTATTGGAATTAGAAACAAGTTTGAGGTTGTTTAATTAGTGGGAAAAGTTTTAGATAATGAAAAGGTTCAAGAAGAATCAAGCCCAAAGATAAATCATAAGAAATTTCAATCAACGATAGTGAAGTTTTCTCAAGATATAATATTTTTAAGTCAGTCAGTAAAATATAAATGTTAAATCAAATACGCATCCAGTAATTTAACTCTTAAGATTTCAGGAAGCTCAGATTATACCTTAAAGTGAATTTAAACAGAAGAGATCCAGAATATATATACACTCATGGAGAAAAAAATTAGCGCACCAAGAAATAATTGCGGGATCGTAACGAAACTTGCAATGAATGTACATGTCGGGGAGATATGCAAATGATTAGAAATGCAGCGTGATTGCGCATTACGTATAGCCGGTAGAGGGCGTTGAACATCGTACTCTGCGGAGTATAAAAAAGGTAACAAAAGCTTGTTTGAGTGTGCTGAATCATTTACAAAGGAAGAGCTGAGATAGACATGCCATTACGCCGTGTTCGAAGACAATATAAGCAGTTGCCGCAGTTTGAGAGGGGGAGAATCGTCGGGATGATAGAAGCTGGGTGGTCAGCTAGGCGAGTAGTTCGTCAATTAGGCCGCTCTGATTGTGTTATGAGGAGGTGTTGGGACCAGTGGACACGAGAGATGTCAAGACCAGGCTCAGGACGCCCTCGACAGACCAGTCGTCGAGAAGACCGCCACATCGTAAGAAATGCACGCGTACAGCCAACTGCTTCGTCGGCCGCCATCCAGGCACAGGTAGCACCTTCACTAGGGGCCTCTGTGTCTTCTCGAACCATACGAAGGCACCTGGCTGAAGGACAGTTGGTATCGCGGCGCCCATTACGTGTGCTGCCCTTGACGCCCACCCATCGACGCCTCCGTTTGGAGTTTTGCCGCGCCCGAGGAAACTGGACTGCAGCGGAATGGAACCAGGTCGTCTTTAGCGACGAATCCAGATTCAATCTCGGCAGTGATGACAATCGTGTTCGTGGGTGGAGAGCCCGTGGTGAACGCTTCAATCCTGCCTTTGCTGTACAGCGACACATCGCTCCCACAGCCGGTGTGATGGTATGGGGTGCCATTGCCTACAATACACGGTCACCCCTAGTATTGTTCCGTGGCACCATGACAGCCCAGCGGTATGTTCATGAAATCCTGCAACCACATGTGTTGCCACTCATGCAACGGCTCCCAGGAGCCATTTTTCAACAAGACAATGCTCGGCCTCATACGGCAAGGGTGTCACAAGACTCTGTCTCCGCACTGTTACTACCCTTCCTTGGCCTGCCCGATCCCCAGATTTGTCTCCAATCGAGCATATCTGGGATCATTTGGGACGACGAGTTGGGCATCCCACGAGTTTGAACGAACTAGTGTCAAGGTTACAGCAAATATGGAACGAAATGTCTCAAGACATCATACAGAACTTGTATGACTCAATGCCCGATCGTATCGCATCGTGCATACACGCTAGAGGGGGTCCAACGGAGTATTAACTACTCCGTTCTTTTGCCTTTTTCTCTGAAATAAATTATCCTTTTTCTTTGATTTTCTTATCATTTACTTATATCAAAGTAGTCATTACATATGTAAAATTTCGTTTCATTTTGACGACTCCTTCTTGGTGCGCTAATTTTTTTGTCCATGAGTGTATATATACAGTCGAACCTCCATATATCGAACTTCCCTATATCGAAATTTTCTATATATCGAACTCTTAGCAAATCTCCATGTTCATTACATAGAAAAATTGTTTCTATATATCGAAAAAATCTCTATATATCGAAATTTTTTTCAAGACAAATTGGGAGATTTTATTCCACATTAGAATAAAATCTCCCAATTTTTGGCATTTGAAACAATACGTCGTGGACTTCAATTCGCGGAAAATGTCCCTGATGAAGATTTTAGTGGACTGAATAAATGCGAACATTTCTTTGAACTTTCCGCAAAACTAACTGTTCAGCAAGATATTCGTAGTTTTTTTAAAAGAATGTAACTGTGATCATTGTAACCACTGTCTGCATTATTGTTTTTTAAAGATATGTAGTAATCAATAAATCTTTCACATTAATTCATATTTTAGTTATTAACTTTCATTTAATGGGATTCGCATATAAATTAGAAATGGAGTTTCGTATACGAAAATTAATTTTAATTTTTTTTTAAGGAGAATTATGATAAGACTAAGTTCAATTCTATATATCGAAATTTCTATATATCGAATTTTTTTCGCGCAATTTGCTACTTCGATATATGGAGGTTCGACTGTATACATATGTATATATATATATATATATATATATATATATATATATATATATATATATATATATATATATATATATATATATATATATATATATATATATGTGTGTGTGTGTGTGTGTGTGTGTGTGTTAAACAGATATGCCGACTGCAATCAAAACAACTTTTTCATTTCATCAGAACCCCAACACAATATTATTAGATATTACAATATTCTGCATAGAATAATTTCATTATAATCATAGAAATACGTAGGAAATTCCATTATGATATATTCCACAGTATGAAGAGTTAATTGCAAGCAGTATCATATATCTGTTTGTGGCACTGTCCCTCTTATTAATTGCATCTGTGTTCAGATGAGTAGACTGTAATACGGAATGTAGTATTTCAAGGATCCTCATGATATAATATCTTCTTGATATTCAGATTCTTCTCCGATTCTGATTACTCTTGAATTTTGAACATTTCACGTGAAACTTTTCGCAGTACCTCTCTAAAATATCTTGATAGTGTACTCAATGAATACTTCGCTACAAATGTTTATTTCTTGACATAGAATTAACATGAACAGAAAATATAGACCATGGCAGTAGGACAATCTTTCGTTACTTAAGTATTGATAAAAACCGGACTAACGATAATAATCTTTGTGCGACTTATCTGGATTTAAAAATTAAAATTCAAAATAGAGAAATAAAAATAGGGATATATGATAAAAGGTTAGATTATAACTTCGAGGTTATCACGTTTACCAATTTCCATAGCAACTTAAATTATAAAATTTATTATAATATTTTTTACTCACAACTTTACAGAATAAAAAACACATGTAACAACGCTGGGGATTTTTTGGAGGCATGTAACATTTTCGAGGAAAACTTACGTAAAAACGATTTCCCTAAAAATTTCGGCAATTTAAAAGTTTAAAAAAAAATGGCATTTAGACTCAGGAATTTTTAAAGGTGTTTAGAATAGTATTTATGTTTTCATTTAGTTAAGCTGTAATGGGGGGGGTGGCGCTGTAGTAATGTTACAATGACGTAACTTTTAGGATAGAATTGGCTGCTGTTTCGCCATAACCGTCACTTACGGAATTGGGGTGTGTATGCATCTTTTACTTTGCATTAGGATCATTTGTGTGCTTACAGTATGGGCTCAACGCACCGTACATGCAAGTTGTGTTTGTCTTTTCATTTTCTTTTTGACTTATTGCTTCCTTGGGAGACTCGGGGCCTTGGAATGCCTTTTGGGCTTACCTGCATCCTATTCAGAAAGTTCCCCTTGAGGTAACTGATATGGTTAGGCTCCCTGATGACGAGACCTGTCGGTTACCTCTATATTGTTTTATGATTCAGTTCCGGCACTTATACAGAATCTTGCCGTTGGGGCGTGGATGCCCAGAGTGCTTGATTTCTGTTTGTTTTTTGTCTATATTCGTATTATTTTTATCTATCTCTGTTGGATTATTTATTAAGTATTGATAAGTCATTTTTCTTTGCAACCATATGAGATATGAAATAAACTTTTTTATCTTTTTCTTAGAGACTGTTAATCATTCTTCAATAATCTGTTAGGGATGTTTTACTTTTTAATAAGGAAAAATTAGTTTTCGGTTTTAAAGCCTAACAACCAAGAAGATCAAAGTATTGCCTTATTTTAAGTCACTAACCAGTAATACGTTATTTGTGTTATGTTATTTGTTATTTTTAAATAAGTTTCCTTTTTCATCGTGAATTATGAATTTCGTAAAAAATCCAACCCCATCATGCTTTTGCGATGACTTCCTCAGTCCATGAGCAAATAAAGTTGTGAATGCTTTCTATCGCACGGGTTGTTTAAAAAAATCAGGTAGTCTCTTCTAACGAAACTACCGCGGGTTATTAACGTAGGATTACTTATCGTTGCTTCCCTCTTTTGTATGCATATATGTACGTATGTATATATATATATATATATATATATATATATATATATATATATATATATATATATATATATATATATATATATATATATACATTCTATATATATGTACAAGCGTCAAGCTGCCATCCCACAGGTCCACGGTTCGACCCTGCGACTGGGAAAGGTCGACTCAGCCTTTTATCCCTTGAGTGGGTCGATAAAATGAGGACCAAGCATGCTTGGGAACTCAACTATGGGGCTCCCACGTCAGGTTGACCACCTGACTGCGACATATGCTGTATGGCACACCAAGCCCACGGTCAAGAAAGCGGAGATGGGTACCGCCGGCCCTGGTCCACATCGGACTGTTGTGCCGTTAGTTTATATATATGTACGTATGTATAAATATATACATATATGTATGTCAAAATTTTGACGCATTTTGGTACTTTGGTTCTGTTTAACTGTTTACTGCTTGCCCAAGTGATACATATTGGGTTTGGTGAACTGCAAAAATTATAACTCGCGAGGTACGGATATTTTTTTTACACCAATTGCATACATTGATCGTTGTATTTAATTTGAATGTATTCCGTTGCGAAGTACGGGTATTCCGCTAGTCTATGTTGTAACGTCCTCGGTGGTAAATGAGACACACGAGAGACAATTATATCACACAGAGCTTGTATTAAACAAATAAAAAGCAGAGAGTCGAGGCTCCTCTGCATATGAGAGATCTTATAAGAACAAAATATCGTTCAAAAAGTCTCTCAATAGAGATATCTTTCTCCAAATTCACTAGGACTAACCCGGGGAACTGAGAGAGGAATTTTCAGGCAATTGGTCCGCAACGGCGCATTCCCGCACCGTATTCGACGGACAAATTCGAGGTTCAACAAACAGCTACCATCTTTGGTTGCCTCCCACGCACTGTTTTCTCCTATGGTTTTTCCAGCCAGCTGGCCGGGGGTGGGGTGTATCAGCGACCCACGATGGTTTTCTTGGAAATGCAGCATTCGTAAAGGGAGAGCTCTTTTGCCTGGGTGGCCCTTTTCACCGAAAGAGGCCCAAGACTCTACAATATCTATATATATAAAACAGTTCCGTAACTGACTCATTCATTCACTGACTGACTGACATACAACGCACAGACCAAACCACTGGACCTAAAGGGCTGAAATTTTGCATGGCGATTCTTCTAATAGTGCAGGGGTGCACTAAGAAAGATTTTTCAAAAATTCTTCTTAGATTTTTTTAAATTAAATTTTTAAGCTGTTTTTTAAACTTTTTTTACGTTTGCATTTAAAATAATACATTGGGGGTTATAAAATTTATATCACGAGAAAGATCATAAAAATTCCTTCAAAATGACATTTTTTTCCAATTTTTACCTCCATTTCCTGATTTTTGGTGAATTTTTAAAGATTAATTTTTAGAATTTAATTTATTAAATGCTGATCACGTGATTTCTTTTTCTGGTACTTTTAATCAATTTATCGTCACGTGCGTAACAACTAAATAGACAAAAAAATATTTTTCTCTCTTTCTAATGCAGCAGACGATTGGATATTATCCAAAAAAAATGCATATCCCTTACGATTTTTTATAAAAATATATATATATAGATAGATATATATTTTACATCAATTGTATACATTGATCATCGCATTTATTATAAATATATATATTTATTTTTTGGCATAAATTGCATATGTTGACCGTTGTATTTAATTTGAATGTACTCCGTAGCGAAGCGCGGGTTTTCAGCTAGTATATATATAAAACAGTTCCGAAACTGACTGACTGACATACAACGCACAGTCCAAACCGCTGGACCTTAAGGGCTGAAATTTTGCATGGCGATTCCTCTTATAGTGTAGGGGTGCACTAAGAAAGAATTTTGAAAGTGTGCATTTAAAATAACAAATAATAAGTCTGAGGGTTATAAAATTTATATCACGAGAAAGAACGTAAAAATTCCTTTAAAATGAAATCTTTTTCGAATCTTTATCTCCAGTTTCTGATTTTTGGTGAATTTATAAAGATTAATTTTTAGAATTTAATTTATTAATCTTTTTCCTACGGGTGGGATAGAATGTATTCCAAGAATGAATATATATATATATATATATATATATATATATATATATATATATATATATGAAAATATGGTATGAAATTTCCCTTTCTAAAGAGGGAATCAGAAAAATGAGCCCCGTAAGCTAAAGGTTAAATGCTGATCACGTTGTTTCTTTTCTCTTTGTAATACTTTAAACTAAATTGTGTCACGTGCATAACAACGAAATAAATTGACAAAAAAATATTTTTTATCTTGCTAATGCAGCAGACGATTGGATATTATCCAAAAAATATTAAAATACAGTAAAAGATGTGTTCCTCAAACTGTATTATATTAACTGTACTATATTATTTAGCATGTTCTATTAGATTTAATTTGAATATTTTCTTCCACATTATTTTGTCTATAAGAATATCAGTCACAATTTTATTTATATATATTTTTTGCTTTTCTTTGGCATTAATTGCATACATTGACCGTTGTATTTAATTTGAATGTACTCCGTAGAGAAGCACGGATATTCAGCTAGTTATTTATAAATGCCGCATGATATTAATTGATAGTGCTTATATATCAAAGCCACTGAAAACTTCTTGAAAGGAGATTTCCCAAGATTTAGTTTTTCGGTGGGAAATGCGTATGCTATATTCAAAGTAATCCGGTCATCTCTGATCATTTCAAATTTTAATATTAACAGTCTTTATATAAAACTATATATTTTCGTTCATATTCTTTTTTACTCATTTTCTACTGCAAATTGATATCAATCACTACCCTTATTACTTTATCTACGACTATTAAACCTAGATGAGAGGATACACGTTTCCTTCTGCGAAATGTCGTAATTCATTTTATTGATAAGTCATTTTTCTTTGTAGGCAACCATGATGAGAAAGGAAACAAAACTTTTTTTATCCATTTCCCAGAGGTTGTTAATGATTCTTCAATAATCTGTTCGGGATGTTTTACTTTTTCCCTGGTATGCTGGAGAAAATTATTCATTCCTAACAACCAATCAATATTTTCAATACCACGACTCTACATTTTGTAAAAAGTCTTAAATTTTAATGCATCTTGAAAACACGGACAACGTTACAAAACACTATTAACGAAACAGATGCGCTCATATATATCATAAAAATAACATGCTATTTTTTCTCAGCATCTCCTGTTATTTTGCATTGTTAATGACATCTAGTTAAGTAAGTTTTGCTTAAAGATTTGTTTCAATGTTGCGAATAATATTCGGGTTGAAACATTTCTATTGTCTTTCGAGAGACAATAGTATGTCAGTTGAAAGACAAATATTTGGCATTTTCTTGTTTTGAGATAATGACTGGTAACAAAATGGCAACAACTGAAGGTCAAAGTCCCATATAAGGGAACGCGTTTAGCTGTTGAATTTTTACTTTTAACGTCATATTGGAGCTCAAAATGTTTCGGATTTGAGTAATTAGGAAATCAAAATTTTTAATTAGAGATTCTCTGTAATAAAATTTCACTTTTAAACAAAGGATATTTGACGGCAACCAGAAACAGAACGAACGCTGAGAATTTTCCGAGAGCTTTCTCAAACGTTAAAAGATGGCATTTCTTATATTACCGTAGCTAGTTAAATATTTTCCGAGAAAAAAAGTGCAAAATATTATCTGCATATAAAACAGTTCCGTAACTTACTGACTGAATGACTGATTGACTAACTGACAATTAACGCACACACCAAACCGCCGGACATAAAGGGCTGAAATTTTTGCATGGTGATTCTTCCTATAGTGTAGGGGTGCACTAAGAAAGATTTCTGAAAAATTCTTCTTTTATTTTTTAAAATTAAATTTTTAAGCTGTTTTTGTAACTTTTTTTTAAAATTTGCAGATTTTTGGTAAATTTTTAAAGATTAATTTTTAGAATTTAATTTATTAAATGCTGATCACGTGGTTTCTTTTCTTTTTTGTGATACTTTAAACTAATTTTGCGTCACGTGCATAACAACGAAATAGACAATTTTTTTTCTTGCTAATGCGGCAGACGATTGGACATTGGATCCAAAAAAAATATTAAAATACAGTAAAAAAAAAATGTTCCTGAAACTGTACTATATTAATTGAACTATATTCTTTATAGGGAGGTAATGTTGCTCGCGTCCGTGATATTCTTAATTCACACGTACCTCCTGGGTGGTGCTAAATGAGAAACAATTCTGCAGGCTCACTGCGAAGAAAATGAGGAACTATTGCTTTTCTGTACTCCAGTGAAATGCAGGCGGATTGTCAAGTGCAAAATTCTTAAGAGCTAAAAAAAGTCATAGTGGAAGAAAACATCGATATTCTAGTGATCCAAGAGGCAAAAATTTAAATACTTTACAATGAAGGACTTTACATTCCATGTCCTTCCCAAAAGCAGAGAGATAGCAAGCTGAATACTGGTGGGTGTCCATAGAAGACTGTGCACATCGTTTGAGCAAGTGAAGAAGATGAACCCTCACGATACAGCAGAAATTGTAGCTATCAACGTCTGGAATGACAAAAATATCCTGAAAATCTACGGCATTTATAGCCCACCAAACAACAATAATTTAAATTTAGACATTCTAACTACAAACAGAAACACGATAATCGTCGGTGACTTAAAGGCCGCCTCACCCAATTGGGGATATACCTACCAGAATCATGTAGGTAAGATTGTTGAAGACTATGCGGATGGAAATGCGATGTTTATACTGTACAACAACGACGATCCTGGAACATTCATACATTTCTCGGGCAATTCAACTAACCCGGATATCACTAAGGTGTCAGCAAATTTTTTTGACTATACCAAAAAAGCTGGCAGCGGTCATCGTATGATAAAGACGTCAATCACCATAGAACAGAAACAAAAAGTTAGAAATACAAGAACCGTAGTTTTAATAAGGCAAATTGGAAGTCCTTTACCGAAGATCTTGACATACAGGTAGCAAGTATAAACAGCTACAATTTGCAGGGCCCGATTTAGAAAATTCTTGAGTATAGGCACAACTCAGGATGGGGGCCCCCTAACACTGATGTGGGCTTAAAATTTCCAAAATTGACACACAAAAAAAAATAATCATGAATCATTGTGAAAGTACCATTTTACCAAGAATTGGCTATTTGAAGCGTCGTACATTATCAAATAACAAAAAGCAATACGACATATTAACTTCATCATTCAAACACCAATACAATGCAACCAGAAAAATTTATTAATCCCTTATATAAACTATAACATACATATGATGAACTACACGTATAACTATACATAGGATGAATCAATAAATCAAATTTGAAAGGATATATAAAAAAATTGCTATTAAAAAAGGTAAAATTTAAAAAAAAATTGAATTCGGAATTTTTTCTTTTTTTTTCCTTTTAAAATTAAAATTTTGGGGGATCCCAAACATTCAGGGGCCCCTAGGCCCAGGCCTACTGGGCCTAATGGAAAATCAAGGCCTGACAATTTGTCACATCAAGCCCTAGCAATGTTCACAACGTCCCTCCTTTTTTGTGCGAAAAAACATATCCCGAGAGGCAAGGTGAAAAAATAACAGCTATTTTGGAACGAGGATCTGGAGATCCAAAGAGAAATAAGAGAGTCAGCTAGGCAAAGAGCTGAAGAAAAGGAAGGAATGAACAGCGAAGAGCACAGACTGGACGTTCAAAACTGACGCAAAGAGTGTGCAATCATGAAAAGAAAAGTACTGGAATCCAAACGACAGGCCTGGGACAACTTCCTAAATGATTTAGACTATATAAAAAGATGGAAAAAAAGGCGTACAATCTTTAAAACACATTAAACAATAAACCAACGCAAAGAAGTAACTATCCTCTCAAGTCGGGTAACCGTGAAATTAGTGACAACGCACTTATTGCAAACAAATTTAACGACTTCTTTGCTGGTTGATACTCCTCAGATAAAGACAAAGGGAAAGAGAACAAAAGGATAAAACGTGCTCAGAACAAAATATACCCTGAGCTAGTAGATACGGAAAAAATATTTCAGGAAAATTACACCATTGAAGAATTAAATATGGCCGTAGATGATCTAAAAGTGAAGAAACAACCAGGTCCAGATAAAATACTATTTACTGAATTTCAGATCCACATGGGTTAGAACTTGTTGTGAAAACATCAGCGTAGAACTGGTTCGGAAGCAGCGTACTTGAAACTAGACGGAACCGGTTTTATTTCACTCCTGATCGCCTAATCGGAGATTCTCCAGGTCTTCCTACAAAGTTTTAAAAGAACGTTGGCAACAAAAAAGGTGTGAAAATTTCTCCGGCGGAAGGACATTATAAAAGGTGACTACTCGAATGTTCTCGGGGGAAGCTGACGTCTTTGTTCTTGCGGAGACGGTGGTCTGAAGCACGTGGTTGCGCGAGTAATAAAGTGTGACTCAACAGGTCTACGAAAGATTTACAGAAATACGGAGTTGTCCGATGGTTCCTGGTTCCTTTGCTGAGAATTGTATTTTCCAAGAGCACATAGTATTCGTGCTAACAATTGTGCTGACCTCAACATGCGTGGTGTAAATGGTGATGCACCACGTGCAAAATAATTTTTTATGCTCTCCTAACTTGTCTTAAATAAAGTGTGGTAAGTGAATTCCAGTTTTATTCTTTTATTTTTTGCAATGTGCTGATCTTATATAATCACGGCCACAACAAAATATCCTTTACATTGGTGCCGTGACCAGGATACGAACCTGGGTTAGAACTCACGAATGGTTCTTCTGAACATTTATAACAAATTATGGAACGAGAAATGTACTTTACTAACTGACTGGCTAAACGCCAAAGTCATCCCAATCTTAAAGTCAGGCAAACCACGTGATAATATAGGATCGTATAGACCAATAGCACTAACTTCCTGCCTGCCAAAGACCTTTGAAAAAATGATTACAGCAAGGTTAAATTACTATCTGGAATCAAGGTCATGCCTTGCTGAAGAACAAGCCAGCTTCAGAAATAATATGTCAACGATAAACTCTATAATGAAACTGGTACATAAAGTAAAAACCGGCTTTAATTCAAATAACGGTTCCCTGGCAGTATATGTTGACTTTCAGGGGGCATATGACACTATATGTAGAAGGAAGCTGATTGATAAACTCCGGGATCATGGTATTGGGGGCAACATGATCAACTGGTACAAAAGATTCATAGCCCAAAGATGGATCCAAACTCGCTGGAATGAGGAAGCCTCAAAATACAAACAAAGCAAATTAGAACTGCTTTGTTTGTATTTTGAGGCAAAAAAGGGCTGAAATTTTGAATGGCGTTTCTTCTTATGGTGTAGGGGTGCACCAAGAAAGATTTTTGAAAAATTCTTCTTAGATTTTTTTAAATTAAATTTTTAAGCTGTTTTAGTGACTTTTTTTAAGTTTCCATTTAAAATAATAATTTGAAGGTTATAAATTTTAAATCACGTAAAAGATCATAAAAATTCCTTTAAAATGAAATCTTTTTCGAATCTTTACCCCAATTTTCTGATTTTTGGTGAATTTTTAAAGATTAATTTTTAGAATTTAATTTATTAAATGCTGATCACGTGATTTCTTACTGCTACTTTAAATAAATTTATCGTCGCGTGATAACAACGAAATAGACAAAAAAATATTTTTTTTCTTTGTAATGCAGCAGACAATTGGACATTATCCAAAAAATATTAAAATAAAGTAAAAGATATGTTCCTGAAACTGTACTATATTAATTGTACTATATTCTTTAGCAAGTCCTGTTAGATTTAATTTGAATATTTTCATCTACATTATTTTGTCTTTAAAAATATCCCTTACGATTTTTATATATATATATATATATATATATATATATATATATATATATATATATATATATATATATATATATTACATCAATTGTATACATTGATCGTCGTATTTATTATAAATATATATATTTATTTTTTGTCATTAATTGCATACTTTGACCTTTGTATTTAATTTGAATGTACTCCGTAGCGAAGTGCGGGTTTTCAGCTTGTATTTATATAAATGACTTGGTGACTAAGCTAAAGAAAATCAAGGTTATTGAAGTGAGCATGTTTGCAGATGACGTAGTCATCTGGACAGAGGCTAAAAACAAAAGAAAATATCAAGATCAAAAGAAAATTCTTGAAAAGACAATGAACGAAGCGCTGAAGACACTGAATACATGGTCATTGGACAACAACATGATTATTAATAAGTCCAAAACAGCTTATCAATTTTTCTCTTTGAGACCCGTAAATGCAGAACTTAACGTTACACAGATAATGTCACTCTCAGCAAAAGTAATAGCACCACATAGTTAGGAGTGATCTTGGACAACAAACTGAATTTTAATGACCACATCAGTTACGTGACTGAAAAAGGAGAGAATGAAATTCCAATTATGAAAAGACTGGCAGGAGCTAAATTGGGTTGTAACCAACACACCCTAAACAAAACTTACTACACCTATATAAAACCATTCATTAGATACGGATGCGAAGTACTGCTCTCTATCCAAAAACTAAGATGGATATCCTGGAGAGAGCACAAAATAAAGCTCTACGAATCATTACAGGAGCAGTCAAACAACTCCGATCTTGGCCATGCAGAAATATACCAACAATCTCCCTACCGACACGGAAATCAAGTGACAATCTTTGGGAACATTCATTAGATTAAGAGCTTCACAGAAGGCGAATTGGATAAATGATGGAGGTACAGGCATATTAAAAACACAGGCGTCCTCAATTGGGAGTTGTCGAAAATTATTGGAGGAATTTGACGTTACAGAATTGGTGGTTTTAAATACAAACTTGGTAAACCCCCCTAGACTTTATGGACATTGAAAATCATCTATAAATAGATAACTTGGGTAAGAAAGGAATTTTAAGAACCACCTCATTGTGTGTATTAGACGAAAAATACCCTGAGTCTGAATGGACTAGAATTTACACAGACGGTTCCAGGCTTCAAGATAAGACTGGTGCCGGGGTATATAGCAAACTATTTCCGTATTCTGCTTCTGGTGGAGGGGACATGTCTAGCTTTGATGCTGACATCCAAGCAACTTCATTGGCAATGAACAGCCTCATATTGAATACCAACCTATTTACTAAAGCTGTAATTTTGGTGGACTCAATGGCTGCAATACAGGCTGTTACGACGAATCATCGCACTGAATTGCCTGGTATCTCCCAAATAAAAACAAATTATTAAACGCCTTCAAAAAAATAATAAAGTGATAGCGTTTCAATGGATACCACCGCACGTTGGCATTGAGGGTAACGAAAGAGCCGACTCGTTAGCAAAGAAGGGAACCCTAGAACAAAAGATAACTCATCCAATCTATACAGGCTCAGTAAAGAAAAACATCTACAGCAAAATCTCTTCAAAACTTAAGGCAGAACAGAACTTGCTATCTAAAGGGAAACGTTGGGACGAGATCCACGACAGCTGGAAAGACTATAGTAAAAAATCCCGTACAGAAGCAGTGGCACATTTCAGACTTAAAACAGGCCACGACTGTCTAGCAGAACATTTAAACCGAATTGGTATCCTAACCAAAATTGAATGCCAGGTCTGCAGGGCAGGCAATTTGAATGGAGATCACCTACTTACATGCCCCGGACTGGATCCGGATGCCCAAAAATGTGAGAACTTTACCAAATTATACTGGGACGCTAGGAATTTGATGAACTTTCTATGAACTTTTAACGCCCTTTATCTGACTTTGATCACTGTTGTGCTTTATGCATCTGTTCAATGTTTAGTTCTTTGATGTTTGCGTTGCCTGTAAATATGGATTAATTTTCCAAATAAAGCCATAGGTAAATAAAAAAATATTCTTTAGTATTTTCTATTAGATTTAAATTGAATATTTTCTTCTAGATGATTTTGTCTATAAAAATATCCGTTACGATTTTTTTAATATATATATATATATATATATATATATATATATATATATATATATATATATATATGTAATATACTGACCCCGTGGGAATGATGTCCGGAGCCGGCATACCACAACAGTAAAGAAAAAAGTAGTCGAGGCTCGAGCAAAGATGACACTCATTACATTGAACTACATATTTATTAGGCGAACACTGACACAAACTCTCGGGGCGGTTGAGATTGACGAAAGCTCAACATCTACATGGTGCAAGGTCTTATATAGACAATCTCGTCATGTGATCTTTGTATTGGTGTCTAACTGGTTAATGCTTAAAAGTGACGTGATATTGCTCAGAAGTGTTTAATTTAGATTGGTTTCAAAAGGGAAAAGGACGCCATCTTAAGGTCAGTCGCCCAAGGGAATTTAGAACTTAGAATCAAAAGCGAAATTAGCTCGAACGCCCAAGGGAATTTAGAATAAATTAGAATTTAAATGAGTTATAAGATTTTTAATGTTATATATATATATATACATATATATAAATATATTGGCATTAATTGCATACATTGACGGTTGTATTTAATTTGAATGTACTCCGTAGCGAAGTGCGGGTTTTCAGCTAGTTCTCACATAAATTAAGAAACTGAGTAGACACCCTTTTCCGAGATAATTTTTCGTTTTAATTTATTATTCCGTCAAAACAAGATAAGAGATTCTTTAATTTTGCTAATATAAAAACATAGGCTAATTTTTTTTTCGGCAATTTTTACAAATAACTAGCAAAAGCAAGCATTACTTTTTAATTCGCTGTTAATTAAAGCGATTAAAAAGCAATTCCTCCCTTCGTTTGCCTACATTAGGATCTGTTTAAGAGAAGAAAAATGGGGATGGATTTTACAATATGCCTTTTCTTTTAGAGATTTTGGTTATTAATTACTCATTACAGAACATTCGCCATTTTTGTTTAATGAAGCTAAGGAGTGTACTTCGCGAAATAATTAATTTTGGAATTTGGTAGTGTAAATATAATTCATCCTTTAATGTGATATCGTGAAAGAAGAGGTTTTTAAGGCGCAAAATAATCCTACAAAATTTATACGGTCTTGTCAGATTAAATGAGGAAAAATAAGATGAAAGAATAAAAAAGGAGAAAAAAAACTACCGGGGAACAGAAAATGCAGAATTTAATTATATCTCGAGGTGCGTGAGTTTTGTATTATGTTATTTTTTTTATATATGTTGTTAAACCTGAACGTTATCATTAGCTTCAAAGAAACAAAAGAGCATGCTTCAAATGATGAGACGAATTATGCCTCAATATTAGAAACAATACTTGTATTAATTTTCTAATGTCGTTGCCTTCGAAGAGTTAAAAGTAAATGTATATGCATGATTTTCTTTGAAAATGGTCAGTTAATCCTGATTTCGACTACTATGCCGTTTACGAATAAATACATTTATGAACTGGTAATAAAAACGTGTATAAAGGTAAATGATTCCTTTATTCTTGTTACAGTGATACCCAGCTATTCTAATACACAATTAGTTTGAAAGTATCAAAAATGTAAACCTCAGAAGGTGAAGCGAATGCTCTCAAGCTGTTTAATACTGTAGTACTGTAGCAGCATGTACTGTGTACTCCTGACTCAGTGGTTTTGTTGGTTTCTGAAATATTTTTTATCTGAATAAAATTGGCAACATTTTGTTCCTAATCAGAACGATTTTTATTCTATTTTGTAAAAAGAGACGGTGAGAGATGGAATAACATACGTTCCTGTGTAATAGTCATGCTTTGTGCAGTGATTTGAGTCTTTTTATTGTGCAAACTTCGACGAAGTTTCATTTAATACTTTGATAGTATTGTTGTAATCCTAATGAGGTACAGTAGTGCTAATCTTTAAATTTCGTTGCCTTCAAATCGTTATGAGGTAAACATTTACTTGGCTTACTTAGACAAGACGAAAATTGTCGTCAAGGTCTTATATATTCGATCACCATGTACAGGCCTGACACATTTACGAATCTGTGAAGATAAAGCGCATAAATTAATCTGTTATTTTCTTCTTTCAAGAATATCTAACTATTTTACTACAGCAGGGTTTAAGTTAAGTATATTTTTTTATTTAAAAAATTGACTTACTTACATAGGGAAATACATTTCTATCAAATTTAGGAAGCACAGTTTTCCTTCTAGGTCGAACACACCTCGAAAACTAATTTAAAAGATTATAAAAACTTCAGCCTCTGTAGCGCTCTGTTAACTTGTTCAAGGGCAAACTCTTAATTTCGCGATGCACGCAGGTGTCATGAAAAATAGATATATCATTGGATAAATGTATCGACATTGGAAGCGATTATAAGGAAAATTGTGGAATAACTAAGCTTCAAAAGGGAAAAAGATAATTAAGGCATCGAAATTATTTCCGACTGATTAAACTTTAGGGCGTACACATGAGTTTGCAAGATTATGTATCATGTAAAACATTATCAAAATATATTTTAGGGACGTCGAACGAAATTACTTAGCTCTCACAAAGTGCTCATAGATTGCAAATAAGTTAAACATAAATATATCATAAAAGATAAGAAATTTTTAAGGGGGATTACTCAACTGTCCCGTAGGACTCTAGAAAAATCGTAGTTTATGCTGTACCCTGACAAAGGTTTACACGTAGTAGCAGAAAACTAGCAGTTGCCTCTAAATATTATACTGCATTCAAGAGACTTGTTTTTTAAATAAAGGCAAGACTTGTTTTTCTGCTAGTATAGTGCTATAGTACACATTTTATGGAAAACAGGAAGACTCAAAGTTGTCTTAAAACATTCAAAGGAGGTTTGAAAGTATTGCAGCGAACTAAACAAGGCCTAACTAAAAACAGGTGGCATGAACACTAAATACCATTTTTCTCATTGGTTTACCTATGGTATATGTTATGAGTGCCTTTTTCTCATTGGTTTACCTATGGTATATCTTAAGTATGACCAATAAACAATGCCACAGCCACCCTCATAGTGTGTAGGTTAGCCTAGAAAGCCAGCCTCGACGTGGGTCCAGGCTGAAAACCTGTCTCAGATATGAATGATCTTCCGTTTTTTTGCTCATAGCAAACTATGTTGGTTAACTTGTTTACAGCTCCCATAGCAAAATAGTCAACAGAATTCGTGACACCTATGAGTGAATGAATGCAAAGGAAGTGTCTACGCATTAAAAAAGTCCAGATATAAACATAGAATAAATGAAACATTTTAAAATTAATTCAGTTTGTAGATTAGAAATTAGTTGTTATTTTCTACTGTCGCAAATTTTCGCCACTCTTCGAATGTATAGCATATCTCTGAAAACTTTCGTAAACAGGAAAGGGAATAAATTTAACACAAGAAGAATCATACTAAATCATACCAAATAACACAGGGAATTAAACTAACGCATGGTAAAAGCAGCAATAAGATAATATACGGCCTCTATAAAGTACACCGTTTGTAAGCAGTGTAGTTTCATTTTCAAGTTTGAAACAATATCTATCTTACACACAGCGTCTGAGAAAGGGTAGTGGGAAGAACTGAAATCGGTATACAAAAAAGTCTGAGGTTTTTTTTTATTTTTTATTTATTTATAAACACTAAGGCCATCTTTACTACACATGGTTAAACCGATACCTGCAATTTTGGGCTTTTTACTAGACTGGAGTAGACATCTAACAGAATGTAAGGCTATGAAATAGTGGTGACAGGCAGTGGAAATGGTGTAGGGTTCGCGTGTTGCTCAGATGCAAATTTTTGGTAGCAGCGCTGTACATGCCAGTCAAAGTGAGTTCGGCGCAGGTGTTTGATCTATTTAAAGGGCACACGCTGAGTTGGCAAAAGTCCAAGACTTTAGTAGCGATACGAGAGAGAGCGAGGCAAGCTTGATGGAAGGTGATAGCGGTGTTTAACTGATAGAGCGTGTATTGGTATTTAGCCGAGGTGGCTGCACGACTTCGAGAATTAGCTCAGAGCCGAGGTGTACGTGTATTGTTAGTAAATGCCTACTCTGCCTGAGGGATTCATTGCGACCTTTAGTTTCTTAGTACCGCGGGTTGCGGTACTGTTGTGTATTATTTTGGAAGCCCCAAGTCTGTATATGTTAGTCTGCCTCTACGTAGAGAATAAAGGAGTTTTAATCAGAAGTTAGCCCTCGTACTATATAATGTGCCTGGACCGTTAGAGATATAAAAAGAAAGGAAGAACCACATAATGGACACATGGGAAAATTTTACCTCATTAAGGCCATGATCTGTCCTACCAGGTTAAGCCAGGACCTACAGTTTAGAGAGGATTTGATCACATACAAACAACTGCGGGACTCGAACTAGACGACAGGCTCTGGCTACATAGGTCGGGTTCCAGACTCAAGACATCAAGAAAATCATTTCATCATCGTTTGAATTTGTAAGCTTAAGACAATAGTGCTTATACCTTCTCCAAAACAAAACAAACTCGCAGCGCTCTCTCTAGTTTTCTATGATTAAGCTAAGCAGGACCTAGTGTAGATCTAGTACAATGCAAAATATGAAAGCGAGCTGTTGTGATGGGATTGATGATTTATGCTGTTGTGATGATTTATTTTCTTAAAGTTAACCTGATATGAGAAATTTCTCTTTTAAAAGTATCGATAAAATTCCTCCTAAATTTTGGTTTATTCATATTTTGCCTTAGGTAATAATAGTTGGCTATTTATAAACATGTTCGCAACAGAGGTGCCAGAAAACCTGTATTCGATTTTCCGTGCCTGATATGAAAGAAAATATATTTAGAGAATGCAAAGATTTTCTTTGAGAGTAATAAGTCACAGAGAAAGAGAACAGTTTAAATTCGAACAAAAAAATATTCTTGTTATATCGCTGACATCAATTTCCGCTCCGAAGGGGAAAAAAACACTGGTGCTTTTTCCCCCGTATTCCTCACTTTCGGTGGGAAATTATCTTCTTTATAGCCATTGTAAAGTTAAGTTATATTTCTTGTCACCCTGCAGTTAGATTTCTTCTAGGCTATAAATATGAAAATTTTAGGATTCCGTGAAAGCACTTGTAAGAAGAATTTTTACAGTCATTTAATGAAACAGGGAGACAAATAATGGGTAAATAATCGAAAACAATTATGCTGATAGGATTTCATCGTCGTTTTTTCATATCAGGGCATTAAATGCTAGCGGAATATGTTTTTATAAACAAACTGAGCTAGTTAGAAATTGGAGAAACATTTAACTTCAATAAAGTGTCTGGAATTAGGCTCGTAACATAGTTATTATGAAAGAGTGTTTTATTCCTATGAATATTAAACACTCGGAATATGCTTTTATAAACAAACTGAGCTAGCTAGAATGTGGAGAAACATTTAACTTCAATAAAATGTCTGGAATTCGGCTCGTAACATAGCTATTATCAAAGAGTGTTTAATTCCTATGGATATTAAACACTCGGAATATGCTTTTATAAACAAACTGAGCTAGCTAGAATGTGGAGAAACATTTAACTTCAATAAAATGTCTGGAATTCGGCTCGTAACATAGCTATTATCAAAGAGCGTTTAATTCCTATGGATATTAAACACTCGGAATATGCTTTTATAAACAAACTGAGCTAGTTAGAAAGTGCACAAACATTTTACTTCAATAAAGTGTCTGGAATTCGGCTCGTAACATAGTTATTACCAGAGTGCTCAATTCCTATGGATATTAGCTCAATAAGTAAAAAGGGATCTATAATGTTTTTTGTTTTGTTTTGAAAGGAAAAGACAAAACCTTTGTGCTCGAGGAATAAACAAGAAATCCAACGTAAATTAAGCACAAATAACAGTAAGGTGCAATTCTGCATACGGCCGTTTCGAAGCTGCAAAGGAGCTTCTTCATCAGTGCAATTTGCACTGATGAAGAAGCGAAACGGCGAAAGAGCTTTGAAACGGCCTTAAGCAAAATTGCACCTTACTGCTATTTGTGCTTTACATATGTTGGATTTCCTGTTTATTTATGTTTTTTTGTGTCTAATGCGGAGGCACTTGTCGTTAGACATTCACCTTTTGTTACTCACTGCTATCCAACTTTGTATTATAGTCCAACTTTGTATTATTAGTCTTTGTATTCTTTACTGGCTACTTTATTATGGGGGCACCATATAAGTAAGCCAGCATTGAGGGGGACGAAACGGAAACAACCAAGCCTTATTCGGGATTCGAACCCAAGCCCACTGTGTGTCAGCTCAGACCGCTAACCACCAAGCCATGTGGGTGGCGGGTTCTATAATGTAGGAAAGGGTGAAAACGGGCGAATTACACAGGGGTTTTAAAATCTCATTTATAACAGACTCTTATTTAGTGCAGTTTCTTTTTGTGTATATATATAGGCAGAGCAAATTAATGCAGAGCAATTTTAAACATACTTTGTTTGGTGCAGTTATATAAAGTGCTACACCTAATGATATAAATTTTGGTTCATTTAAGCTCCTAGCCAGAATACCGTGACACTTTAGGGTGCCCGGCCAGGTATGCCGCAAGATTTTTGTTTGGATAAACAAAATATATTAATAAAGCCCACTTAAAATAAATATTAAATTCAATTAATCGCTCTCACGCCCGACATATTGTGCCACAAATCGATCCGAGGGTGAATTCGTTACTCTCACGTCCACAACTGTTAGGCTTGATATCCAACATTTGAGCTCTGAGCCTTAATTGCAAGCCACACATTAGTTTAATAAATCTCTGTTTAGCGATTTCCATTGTAGTCCTCTAGTGTCCTACTGTACTGAATCCCAAGACTGTTTTTGTAACAGTATTAATATTCCTATTCTAGTATTTCTGTCTTAATATTCCTTTTATTACTTATATCTATATATATAAAACGGTTCCGTAACTGACTCACTGACTGACATACAACGCACAGACCAAACCACTGAACCTAAAGGGTTGAAATTTTGCATGGAGATTCTTTTTACCGTGTAGGGGTGCACTAAGAAAAATTTTTGAAAAATTCTTCTTAGATTTTTTAAAAATTAAATTTTTAAGCTGTTTTAGTGACTTTTTTTTAAATTTTGTATTTAAAATAATAATTTGAGTGTTATAAAATTTATATCACGAGAAAGATCATAAAAATTACTTTAAAATGAAATATTTTTCGAATCTTTACCACCATTTTCTGATTTTTTGTGAATTTTTAAAGATTAATTTTTAGAATTTAATTTATTAAATGCTGATCACGTGATTTCTTTTTCTGGTACTTTAAATAAATTTATCGTCACGTGCATAACAACTAAATAAACAAAAAATATTTTTTTCCTTGCTAATGCGGCAGACGATTGGACATTAACAAAAAAATATTAAAATATAGTAAAAGATATGTTACTCAAACTGTACTATATTAACTGTACAATTCTTTAGTATTCTTTATATTAGATTTAATTTGAATATTTTCTTCTACATTATTTTGTCTATAAAATTATCCTTTACGATTTTCTTATATATATATTTATTTATTTTACATCAATTGTATACATTGATCGTTGTATTTATCATATAATATATATATATATATATATATATATATATATATATATATATATATATATATTATGTGGTTCTTCCTTTCTTTTTATATATCTCTACCGGTCCAGGCACAGTATAAAGTACGAGGGCTACTTCTGAATAACTTCTTTATTCTCTACGTAGAGGCAGACTAACATATACAGACTTGGGGCTTCCAAAATAATACACAATCAGTACCGCAACCCGCGGTACTAAGGAACTAAAGGTCGCAATGAATCCCTCAGGCAGAGTATGAATTCACTAACCATACCCGTAAACCTCGGCTCTGAGCTAATTCTCGAAGTCGTGCAGCCACCTCGGCTAAATACCAATACACGCTCTATCCGTATCGCTACTCCAGTCTTGAGCTCTCTCAGTATCGCTACTCCCGTCTTGGGCTCTTTCAGTATTGGGCTCTTTGCCAACTCAGCGTGTGCCCTTTAAATAGCTCAAACATCTGCGCCGAACTCACTTTGGCTGGCATGTACAGCGCTGCTAGCAGAAATTTGCATCTGAGCAACACGCGAACCCTACAATATATATATTTGGCATGAATTGCATACATTGACCATTGTATTTAATTTGAATGTACTCCGTAGCGAAGTACGGGTTTTCAGCTAGTCTTCCAATAAATGAATAAAATCAACAATGGAGTTAGTATTTGGTTGAACTTAACGTGTTCCTGAAGTATACTCCACTTCCATATATTTCAGGAACCTTCAACGTCGTTTGTTTCAAGTTTTCGATATTTTACATTTCATACTAAAAGAGAATACTTAATATTCGTTTAACGTAGGATTACGTTCCTCCATAACGGTCCTCTGGAAAGCAAAATTTCAGATGCCCTGCGTTGCGAGTTATAATTTAGGCAGAGCGCGAAACCCTGTCTGTATCACTTGGTCAGGCAGTAAACAGTTACACAGAAAAGTACCAAAATGCGTCAAAATTTTGACATACATATATATATTTATATATATATATATATATGCAAAAGAGGTAAGAAATGATAAGTAATCCTACGTTAATAACCCACGGTAGTTTAGTTACAAGAGACTACCTGAATTTTTATTAACTTTATTGAACACACTCAGAATTCACAAATAAGTATTTTGTTTAAGAACAAGTCCTGTTTTTCAAAAAAGTTTTCAAAAAATGCTAGCATTTTTTAAAATACTCTATGCGCATTACTTTTCTTTTGATTGCTTTCAAATTTCTCAGGATTGTTAATTGAAGTGTTTCCAGAAACCTGTTTATAATTTTTTGAAACCACATATTTTTTCAAATTTGTAGACCATGAAATAAAGCAAAAACGTAAAAAAAAAATTCAGGTAGTCTCTTCTAACGAAACTACTGCGGGTTATTAACGTAGGTTTACTTATCGTTGCTTACATCCTTTGTATGTATATATGTATGTATGTGTTATGTATATATGTAGCTATCTATATGTTCGTATGTATATATATACATATATGCATGTCAAAATTTTGACTCATTTTGGTACTTTTCTGTTTAACTGTTTAATGCTTGCCCAAGCGATAGAGACTGGGTTTCGCGCGCAGCCAAAATTATAACTCAGAGGACAGATGGAGGGACGGTTTTAGCGTATGAAATTTTGCTTTCCGAAGGGCCGTTATGGAGGAACGTAATCCTATGTTAAAAATAATTACTTATGGCTTTAGATTCATACAAAAAAAAATTCATTGCACAGTTATACTTATATACACTGAGACAACAAAAAGAAAAACAACGCCCCAAGATGCAGTTATCCGAATGGGACGAAAATCGGTGCATGTGATGTACATATACAGAAAATCAAATCCTTACAATGCGAGAAAAATTGGATGATTTATTCAAGAGAAAGAGCTTCACAAACTGAAAAAAGTCAGTAACGCGTTGGTCCACCTCTGGCCCTTACGCAAGCAGTTATTCGGCATGGCATTGATTGATAGAGGTGGTGGATGTTCTTTTGCGAGACATCGGGCCAAATTCTGTCCAACTGGCACGTTAGATCGTCAAAATCCCGAGATGGTAGGTGGGCCCTACCCATAATGCTCCAGACGTGCTCAGTGCGGGAGAGCTCCAGTGACCTTGCTGGCCAAGGTAGCTTTGGGCAAGCACGAAGACAAGCAGTAGAATCTCTCGCCGTGTGCGTCACCTTGCTGAAATGTAAGCCCAGGATGGCGTGATATGAAGGGCAACACAATGGGGCGTAGAATATCATCGACGTACCGCTGTGCTGTAAGGGTGGAGAGGATGACAACCAAAGGGGTCCTGCTATGGAATGAAATGACACCCCAGACCATCACTCCTGATTGTCGTTCCGTATGGCGAAAGACATTCAGGTTGGTATTCCACCGCTGTCCGGGGCGTCTGCAGACAAGTATTCGGTGGTCATCGGGGCTCAATTCGAAGCGGGACTCATCACTGAAGACAATTCTTCTCCAGTCAGTAACATTCCATGTCGAATGTGGCCGATACCACTGCAAACGTGCTTGTCGGTGTACAGAGATCAATGGTTGTCGGCGCAAGGGGTGCCGTGAGCTCAGCCCCCTTTCTCTGAGCCGCATATGAAGGGTCCTTGCGGTCACTGAAGTACTAGTTGCACGTACGATCGATGATAATGATGAATCTGGGGCTGTGAGAGCTGCTCTAACGACTGCTCGATCCTCACGTTCTGTCGTTTCTCTAGGCCGACCGCTTCCTTCTTGACGCTGTGTTCGGCCATGGTTCACTCATTCATGCCAACATCGTCGAATAGTGGTATCGCTCCTATCCAAATGTCGACTGATTCGCCGATTAGACCAACCGGCTTCTTTGAGCCCAACTACACGTCCTCCCTCAAATGCTGGCATTTGTGCATATTGTTCGTGCACCTGTATGTGAGGCATAGTTACTGTCTACCTGAGTACACGGAATGAAATTCGCAAAGAATTTATGACCTGGAATCGAAATTTCTCATTTTTAATATCCTGCCAGTTGTTCAGTTAAGTTGCGCTGCAGAATCACATATTCATTCATTGGTCACCAAACTTTAAAATTTCGCATTTCCTGTCGAAACCTGTGTGCATATCAGTTTGTGTCCAATTTGTATTACTCCTTCTTGGAGCGTCGTTTTTTTTTTTGTCTAAGAGTTTATGTACTGTAAACTTACGTTAAAATATCTAAGGTTTTTAAATGATGTGGAATGCACAGGAAGCATTTTGAAAAATGCTAAGTATTTTTGAAAAAAATTTTGAAAAACGAAATTTTTCTGTCAAAAAAACCTTATTTCGGATTTTAAGTGTTTTAAAAGTAATATAAAAAAGAATACAAATTATTCTCATTTTGTATGTAGAGTTAAAAATTGAAAATTAAAAAATTAGAAGCTAAAGGTCCCTTGTTTCCGAAATATTTAAAAAAAAATCGAAAAAACTAAAATTCTTCCAAGGGTACCCCAAGTTCTTAATCTAATTCCCAAGGATTCCGCAAACATAAAAAGGTTGGTATTCCCTGGTTTAATTTATTATTAATGCCATAATCATTATCGGACATGCAGCATCAAAAAATAAAAACAATTTAAACTAATTATTTAAAAATAAAACGAAAACTTAAGATGGTTTGAGTACATAGATATTTCAAAAACTACTCAAGCATGAACACTATAACGACCAAAAAATTAGCCACAAAGTTATTCGATGGGAGGGATTAGCCTGACTGGACATAACAGAAAAATGATGTTATGGACAGTCAGCAACATAATGTTTCAGGGGTCATTTGAAGTAACATTTCCTCTCAGCGTCCAATTATTTCTGTAGATAGAATACAGTACTTGAGGATTGCTGACGTGAGTTTGATATTCGCATCTGGTAGGGGATCATCAGAACGTACGAGATAAAATAACGAAAAAGTTAATCGGGCAAAATAGGGAAATAAAAGCCAGAAGAACGATGATAACCGAAAAGAGCAGGGCGGCAACAAAGCAAATATAATTTTTGTACATTATTTATATATATAAAACAGTTCCGTAACTGACTCACTGACATACAACGCACAGACCAAACTGCTGGACATATAGGGCTGAAATTTTGCATGGCGATTCTTCTTATGGTGTAGGGGTGCACTAAGAAAGATTTTTGAAAATTTCTTCTTAGATTTTTTAAAAATTAAATTTTTAAGCTGTTTTAGTGACATTTTTTTAAATTTTGTATTTAAAATAATAATTTGAGGGTTATAAAATTTATATCACGAGAAAGATCATAAAAATTACTTTAAAATGAAATATTTTTCGAATCTTTACCACCATTTTCTGATTTTTGGTGAATTTTTAGAGATTAATTTTTAGAATTTAATTTATTAAATGCTGATCACGTGATTTCTTTTTCTGGTACTTTAAATAAATTTATCGTCACGTGCATAACAACTAAATAAACAAAAAATATTTTTTTCCTTGCTATTGCGGCAGACGATTGGACATTAACAAAAAAATATTAAAATACAGTAAAAGATATGTTACTCAATCTGTACTATATTAACTGTACAATTCTTTAGTATTCTTTATATTAGATTTAATTTGAATATTTTCTTCTACATTATTTTGTCTATAAAATTATCCTTTACGATTTTCTTATATATATATTTATTTATTTTACATCAATTGTATACATTGATCGTTGTATTTATCATATAATATATATATATATATATATATATATTTGGCATGAATTGCATACATTGACCGTTATATTTAATTTGAATGTACTCCGTAGCGAAGTACGGGTTTTCAGCTAGTCTTCCAATAAATGAATAAAATCAACAATGGAGTTAGTATTTGTTTGAACTTAACGTGTTCCTGAAGTATACTCCACTTCCATATATTTCAGGAACCTTCAACGTCGTTTGTTTCAAGTTTTCGATATTTTACATTTCAAACTAAAAGAGAATACTTAATATTCGTTTAACGTAGGATTACGTTCCTCCATAACGGTCCTCTGGAAAGCAAAATTTCAGATGCCCTGCGTTGCGAGTTATAATTTAGGCAGAGCGCGAAACCCTGTCTGTATCACTTGGCCAGGCAGTAAACAGTTACACAGAAAAGTACCAAAATGCGTCAAAATTTTGACATACATATATATATATATATATATATATATATAGATACATATATACATCAAACATATATACATGCAAAAGAGGTAAGAAATGATAAGTAATCCTACGTTAATAACCCACGGTAGTTTAGTTAGAAGAGACTACCTGAATTTTTATTAACTCTATTGAACACACTCATAATTCACAAATAAGTATTTTGTTTAAGAACAAGTCCTGTTTTTCAAAAAAGTTTTCAAAAAATGCTAGCATTTTTTAAAATACTCTATGCACATTACTTTTCTTTTGATTGCTTTCAAATTTCTCAGGATTGTTAATTGAAGTGTTTCCAGAAACCTGTTTATAATTTTTTGAAACCACATATTTTTTCAAATTTGTAGACCATGAAATAAAGCAAAAACGTAAAAAAAAAATTCAGGTAGTCTCTTCTAACGAAACTAATGCGGGTTATTAACGTAGGTTTAATTATCGTTGCTTAGATCCTTTGTATGTATATATGCATGTGTTATGTATATATGTAGCTATCTATATGTTCGTATGTATATATATATATATATTTATATGTCAGAATTTTGACGCATTTTGGTACTTTTCTGTTTAACTGTTTAATGCTTGCCCAAGCGATAGAGACTGGGTTTCGCGCGATGCCAAAATTATAACTCAGAGGACGGATGGAGGGACGGTTTTAGCGTATGAAATTTTGCTTTCCGAAGGGCCGTTATGGAGGAACGTAATCCTATGTTAAAAATAATTACTTATGGCTTTAGATTCATACAAAAAAAAATTCATTGCACAATTATACTTATATACACTGAGACAACAAAAAGAAAAACAACGCCCCAAGATGCAGGTATCCGAATGGGACGAAAATCGGTGCATGTGATGTACATATACAGAAAATCAAATCCTTACAATGCGAGAAAAATTGGATGATTTATTCAAGAGAAAGAGCTTCACAAACTGAAAAAGTCAGTAACGCGTTGGTCCACCTCTGGCCCTTACGCAAGCAGTTATTCGGCATGGCATTGATTGATAGAGGTGGAGGATGTTCTTTTGCGAGACATCGGGCCAAATTCTGTCCAACTGCCACGTTAGATCGTCAAAATCCCGAGCTGGTAGGTGGGACCTGCCCATAATGCTCCAGACGTGCTCAGTGGGGGAGAGCTCCAGTGACCTTGCTGGCCAAGGTAGCTTTGGGCAAGCACGAAGACAAGCAGTAGAATCTCTCGCCGTGTGCGAACGGGCATCACCTTGCTGAAATGTAAGCCCAGGATGGCGTGATATGAAGGGCAACACAATGGGGCGTAGAATATCGTCGACGTACCGCTGTGCTGTAAGGGTGGAGCGGATGACAACCAAAGGGGTCCTGCTATGGAATGAAATGACACCCCAGACCATCACTCCTGGTTGTCGTTCCGTATGGCGGAAGACAGTCAGGTTGGTATTCCACCGCTGTCCGGGGCGTCTCCAGACACGTATTCGGTGGTCATCGGGGCTCAATTCGAAGCGGGACTCATCACTGAAGACAATTCTTCTCCAGTCAGTAACATTCCAGGTCGAATGTGGCCGATACCACTGCAAACGGGCTTGTCGGTGTACAGAGATCAATGGTAGTCGGCGCAAGGGGTGCCGTGAGCTCAGCCCCCTTTCTCTGAGCCGCATATGAAGGGTCCTTGCGGTCACTGAAGTACTAGTTGCACGTACGATCGATGATAATGATGAATCTGGGGCTGTGAGAGCTGCTCTAACGACTGCTCGATCCTCACGTTCTGTCGTTTCTCTAGGCCGACCGCTTCCTTCTTGACGCTGTGTTCGGCCATGGTTCACTCATTCATGCCAACATCGTCGAATAGTGGCATCGCTTCTATCCAAATGTCGACAGATTCGCCGATTAGACCAACCGGCTTCTTTGAGCCCAACTACACGTCCTCCCTCAAATGCTGGCATTTGTGCATATTGTTCGCGCACCTGTATGCGAGGCATAGTTACTGTCTACATGAGTACACGGAATGAAATTTGCAAAGAATTTATGACCTCGAATCGAAATTTCTCCTCTTTAATATCCTGCCAGTTGCGCAGTTAAGTTGCGCTGCAGAATCACATGTTCATTCACTGGTCACCAAACTTTAAAATTTCGCATTTCCTGTCGAAACCTGTATGCATATCAGTTTGTGTCCAATTTGTATTACTCCTTCTTGGAGCGTCATTTTTTTTTTGTCTAAGAGTGTATGTACTGTAAACTTAAGTTAAAATATCTAGGGTCTTTAAATGATGTGGAATGCACAGGGAGCATTTTGAAAAATGCTAAGTATTTTTGAAAAAAATTTTGAAAAACGAAATTTTTCTGTCAAAAAAACCTTATTTCGGATTTTAAGTGTTTTAAAAGTAATATAAAAAAGAATACAAATTATTCTCATTTTGTATGTAGAGTTAAAAATTGAAAATTAAAAAAATTAGAAGCTGAAGGTCCCTTGTTTCCGAAATATTTAAAAAAAAATCGAAAAAACTAAAATTCTTCCAAGGGTACCCCAAGTTCTTAATCTAATTCCCAAGGATTCCGCAAACATAAAAAGGTTGGTAATCCCTGGTTTAATTTATTATTAATGCCATAATCATTATCGGACATGCAGCATCAAAAAATAAAAACAATTTAAACTAATTATTTAAAAATAAAACGAAAACTTAAGATGGTTTGAGTACATAGATATTTAAAAAACTACTCAAGCCTGAACACTATAACGACCAAAAAATTAGCCACAAAGTTATTCGATGGGAGGGATTAGCCTGACTGGACATAATAGAAAAATGATGTTATGGACAGTCAGCAACATAATGTTTCAGGGGTCATTTGAAGTAATATTTCCTCTCAGCGTCCAATTATTTCTGTAGATAGAATACAGTACTTGAGGATTGCTGACGTGAGTTTGATATTCGCATCTGGTAGGGGATCATCAGAACGTACGAGATAAAATAACGAAAAAGTTAATCGGGCAAAATAGGGAAATAAAAGCCAGAAGAACGATGATAACCGAAAAGAGCAGGGCGGCAACAAAGCAAATATAATTTTTGTACATTATTTATATATATAAAACAGTTCCGTAACTGACTCACTGACATACAACGCACAGACCAAACCGCTGGACATATAGGGCTGAAATTTTGCATGGCGATTCTTCTTATGGTGTAGGGGTGCACTAAGAAAGATTTTTGAAAATTTCTTCTTAGATTTTTTTAAAATTAAATTTTTAAGCTGTTTTTATAACTTTTTTAAAGTTTGCATTTAAAATAATAATTTGAGGGTTATAAAATTTGAATCACGGGAAAGATCATAAAAATTCCTTTAAAATGAAATTTTTTTCGAATCTTTACCTCCAGTTCCTGATTTTTGGTGAATTTTTAAAGATTAATTTTTAGAATATAATTTATTAAATGCTGATCACGTGATTTCTTTTTCTGGTACATTAAATAAATTTATCATCACATGCATAACAACTAAATAGACAAAAAAAGATATTTTTTTTCTTTCTGATGCAGTAGACGATTGGATATTATCCGAAAAAAATAAATATCCCTTACGATTTATATATATATATACACTGCTGGCCACTGTAAATGCAACACACTGAAGGAAACATGCAAATAATATGAAATTTACAACATGCATTAGCGGAGGTGAGATATGCAAATGATTTGAATTTCAGCGCAGACGTACATCACGCGCGCCTGTGGCGCCACTTCAAAGCGCTATTTAAGGCTTGGAGATTTCGACGATTTCAAGTTCGGCAATTGTGTTTTTCTTGTGGTTTTTTCAAAAATACGATCAATTATGCCTCGTCGAAAACAGCGATCATCTTTTGATCAAGTATCCGAGTTCGATAGAGGAAGGATAGTGGTCTACCGAGATTGTGGATTATCTTTCAGGGAAATCGGTAGTCGTGTTGGACGAAACCACACAACTGTAATGCGGATATGTGATGGTTGGATGCAGGTGGGTACGACGGACCGGCGTGTTCTATCGCATCCACCTCAGCGCACCACTTCACGTGATGACAGGCAAATTGTGCGCATGGCAGTGACGGATCGCTCAGTCACATCACGAACCATAGCACAGCACATGCAGTCTGTAACGCATCATCCAGTGTCTGCGCGTACCATTCGACGCCGTTTACAGCAGAGTGGTCTGTCCGCAAGACGTCCATTGCTTTGTCTACCCTTGACGCAGAACCACGGACGTCTCCGCCGCCAATGGTGCGATGACAGAAGGATGTGGACGGCAGAATGAAATGAAATTGTCTTTACTGACGAGTCACGCTTCTGTCTGCAACACCACGATGGTCGCATTCGAGTCTGGAGACACCGTGAAGAGACGATGTTGAACAGCTGCGTTATGCACCGCCACACTGGTCCTGCACCGGGTATTATGGTATGGGGCGGTATTGGATATCACTCTCGCACACCTCTCGTACGCATTGCCGGTACTTTAAACAGCCAGCGCTACATCTCCGAGGTGTTAGAGCCAGTTGTCCTTCCTTACCTTCAGGGCTTGCCCACAGCCGTATTCCAACAGGATAATGCGCGACCACACGTGGCACACATTGTCCAACGGTTCTTCGTCCATCGCCAGATTGAATTGCTTCGCTGGCCGCCTCGCTCTCCGGATCTTTCGCCGATAGAAAACATGTGGTCCATGGTTGCTCTACGATTGACCCAGATTTCATTCCCAGCTGCCACAGCATATCAACTTTGGCAACGTGTGGAAGCTGCTTGGTCTGCTGTACCCCAAGAACTCATCCAAAGTCTCTTTGAATCAATGCCGAGGCGTGTGGCAGTGGCGATCTCCAACAATGGTGGCTACTCTGGCTATTGATATTGGCAGGAACCACACTTCACAGAAGTCTATAAATTTAATCATTTGACACTTGGTCAACATGTTATCTACAAAATAAATTTTGTTGTGATATCTCTTGTCTTTCTTGGTGCTGCAATTTGGGTGGCCAGCAGTATATATATATATATATATATATATATATAATTTTTACATCAACTGTATACATTGATCGTCGTATTTATTATAAATGTATATATTTATCTTTTTGGCATTAATTGCATACATTGACCGTTGTATTTAATTTGAATGTACTCCGTAGCGAAGTGCGGGTTTTCAGCTAGTAACTTATACAATGTAAATAATTCAACACAAAATAAGAAAATAAAATGCATAAAGAAGGCATAGACAGCCGAACGAAATTAACAGGAAAAACTCCACTAGCGTTGAATAATTTTAAATTTTTCGATAAAAGATTGCGCACTTGCAACAAATTCTCATACTAAAAAAACAAACAATTATAAAAAGTAAAATGTAAATAATTCAATAAATAATTCAACAAAATAAATAATTCGGTTGTCTCGTTATATGGTTTAGTTTTTATACTGCTGCAGAATCTTGCATTTATGGTGCGTTTAGCTCTAAGTGCAGGATTTCTGTTTATTATGTTTGACTGTCATTGCATTCTACCTGTTATATAATAGCTTTCTCTGAATTATTTACATTTTACTAGTTATAATTTTGTACATTATGAATCATAAAAGAAGACGATGAAAATGTTTAACAGTGTACATCAGATAGACATACACTGAAATTCCACTGAATTAGGGATAGCAAAGCCTATGCAAATTGTGTAGCCCTGCGCATCATGTATGCGCAAGTGAGGGCGCTGTGGAAACTGCATATATAGAGCGTACTGTGGTTGTTCTGAATTAGTTGTTGGAATTGCCAGTATGGGTAAACTGCCTGATTTAGACGCCTTCGATCGCGGACAAATCGTAGGTGCGCGACGCATGGGCCATTCAATTTCCAAAATCGTCAGACAGCTAGGATTTTCAAGGTCGACAGTGTCAAGAGTGTACCAAGAATACATGGATGGTGGAAAAAAACTAGCGATCGGGCAAACTGCAAAGGACAAATAGCTTTTACAGTGCGTGGTGAGAGACGGCTCAGGCGTATTGTACGTAGCCAGCGAAGCCAAACATTAGCTCAAATTACCACCCAGTTTAATGACGGTGCCAGTCGTACAGTCAGTAAACGGACTGTGCAACGCTCGCTTCACCGTATGGGTTTCGGGAGCCGTCGACCTACGAGAGTACCATTGCTCTATACTCGCCATCTGGATGCACGTCTTGCCTGGGCAAGAGAGCACAGAGACTGGAGTGTAGAGGACTGGAAACGAGTAGCATGGAGTGATGGGTCTCGATTCCGACTACTTAACGCCGACGGGAGGCTGAGAATATGGCTTCAGGCTCATGAAGCCATGGATCCTGCATGCCTGGCTGGAACTGTACAATGACATGATGGCTCAATCATGGTCTGGGGTGTTTTTTCGTGGCACAGTTTGGGATCTTTGATGCGTGTACCAACCTCCCTCAATGCAATTCGGTAGGTAGAGTTGCTGGGTGATCACCTCCATCTGTTTATGCAGTTCTGTTATCCGCACGGTAATGGAGTTTTCCAGCAAGACAACTGTACCTCTCACAAGTCCCGGTTGGCTACTGGCTGGTTGGATGAGCATTCCTCTGACTTCTCTGTCATGAATTGGCCACCTAGAAGCCCAGACTTAAATCCTATTGAGCATCTTTGGGATGTTTTGGAACAAGGCGTGATAGGCCATCACACAGCACCAAAGAACCTTACTGAATTATGGACAGCTTTAGCCAATATTTGGCAAGCCATTCCTTTGGAACGTTTCCAGAAACTTGTTGAATCTATGCCTCGTCGTGTGGCAGCCGTTATCAAGGCCAGAGGAGGCCCAACTCGCTACTAGGTAGGTATCCCTAATTCAGTGGCACTTCAGTGTATGTGGATGTATCATTATGGAAGTTTATCATTATTGAAATTTTATGTTTTCTTACGATTTGGCGTATCTATGATATTTTGACATCTCTATTTGCTACTATTAAAATTTTTGTTTGATATTATGTTTAAAAATTCTGCTATATCTGTGTACATATATGTGTATAGCCATGTACTTGAGCGTACGTATTTTTTATTTATCATAACTTAAGGCTGTTGTGTACGAACCCTATTGGATTCGCTCACCTCAATGTTAACCTATGGAGGAAATTTGCCTACTTTTTATAGCTTCATAAATGATGACAATAAAATAAAAATGGTATTTTCAGATATCCTAAACTTTTCTGCACCTTAGGATTCATTTTATAAATTTCGTCTACCAAAGGAATTAATGAGCGTTTAAAACACACTATACCAGATATTTCCCCGAATACTTTAAATTTTAAAATATTGTTTAAATTTGTTTTTAAACGAAATATATCCCAGGGTGTAAAATTTATTTCTCTACTACGGAGTACAATTTAAAAAAAAATCCAGATAGTCTTTTCTAACGAAACTACCGCGGGGTATTAACATAGGATTACTTATCGTTGCTTAACCTCTTTTCTATGTATATATTTTTGTATGTGTTATGTATATATGTATCTAAAATATGTTTTATATATATATATATATATATATATATATATATATATATATATATATATATATATATATATATATATATATATATATATATATATATGTGTGTGTGTGTGTGTGTGTGTGTGTATATATGTATCTATAGATATGTTATATAATATATATATATATACACACATATATATATATATATGTCAAAATTATGACGCATTTTTCTACTTTTCTGTTTAACTGTTTACTGCTTGCCCAAGCGGTACAGACTGGGTTTGGCGCGCTGCCAAAATTATATGTCGCGACGCAGGACATTTGAACTTTTTCTTTCCGGAGAACCATTATAGAAAAATGTAATCCTACGTTAAAGGAATCTTTGAATCGAAGTCGGCAATCCTTAGACACATTTTCTCCACGGGTTAACAGTGAGGTGAGCGAATCTATTAGGGTTAGTACACAGCAGCCTTAAACATCAAGTATTTTTGTAAAAACGTCAAAACAGAACTATTCACATCATTTTTTTTTGCAGTAGAAATTTAAGTTGATTACGCCGAACCGGTTTCTACTTCAAATGGTAAAAAAAGATACTTTTACATGGATGGTGTAAATTCTAGTGTTTTTATTTTTCTATTTCTGCATATATCTTACTTTTAAAATTATTTTACATGCATGACGGAGAGCAGTATGTAGCATGAATCTTTTACTACCTGTCCACATAAAAAAAGTTCAGAAAAAACCTCCATGTATACAATACCAACACAGCTCTATATAATATTAGGCATGTGTCACATATTTACGACATTCTTGAAGAATTCCCGTCTGCGGAAGGGAGCTTCAAAAATAAATTTCGGAATTCAAATTGACTCTCCAGTGCAAACGAATCTCCCTTCAAAATGCACGCGTCTGATATATGCGATCGAATTTTGCGCGGAGTAGGAATTCGTACTGACACTGGGGGAAGATTTACATTAACGCAGACCTGCTTGTCACAAATATTTGTGTGAGAGTTGTATGGAAATAACATCTCAGACGTTACGCGAATGCGAAATACAGGCTGGGGCTAAGTTTTAAACTGAAGGGGGAAACTTCGATAAATATATGCTGTGTTTGGTAGTACGGAAAAATATTATGTACATAAGATTTAAAATTGTAGATGCTTAGTGTTTGGAGTTTTGTAATTCAACATTCTTGAAAAATGAATACATTTGGGATTTCAGAGGAATTCATTTTCTGGAGGGCTTTGTTTTGATTCTATGAGAATCATCGATAAAAATGTTAGAATAGATTTTTGAATATTTTATTTACTTTAAGCGAAATTTTACAATAGAATTTTTCATACATCCCGCATCTCCCTAGACAAAATGGTAAATCTTATAATGCAACGTATAATTCTCAGTCTGGTGAGAGAATTAACGGATATTAATTTCATAGGCTAACAGCAACTCTTTATGAAGATTCAAAAGAAGAACTTTAAGACATACATCACCTAACATCGAAGATTTTCTTAGTTTTTTTATTACAAATTAGAAAATGTATTTTTCAAATCCGTTTACTGCATTTAATAATTTTTACAAAATAGATCTTTCAGTGAAATTCGCTTGTTTTTAAAAATTTTTTTCAGGTAGTCTCTTCTAGCGAAATTACCGCGGGTTATTAACGCAAGATTACTTATCATTGCTTACCTCTTTTGTATGTATATATGTATGTGTTATGTATATATGTATCTATCTATCTATCTATATATATATATATATATATATATATATACAAGGTGCGCCCATAAATTAAACAGACAATTTTTTTATAAATAAGAAAAATATTAGTCACCTTCAAATAAATTTATCTCCTTCAAAATAATCGCCATAATAGGTCTATACAAATTTTCCAACGTTTCTTCAAGTCATCGAAACACTGTTTATAGGCGTTGGAACTGACCGTTCGCAAATTACGCGTAACGTTTGATTTAATATCGGAGGCGTTTTGAAATCTCTGTCCTTTCTTAAGCTCCGGAAAAAGGAAAAAAATCAGCTGGCGATAAGTCGGGAGAATATGGTGGGTGATTTATCACTGTAATTGAATGCTTAGCAAGATATTGTTGTACAGAAATTTCTGTACGAGGCCTAGCATTATCGTGTAAAAGAAATCATTGCCCAAAATCAGTTAGTCCCTTCCTAACTCGCCTTATCCTGTTTTTAATCGAAAAAGCCCCTCCTCGTAAAAATACTGATTAATTGTTTGATTTTTAGGAACAAATTCGTGGTGAATGAGTCCTTTGTAATCAAAAAATACAAAATCCTTGATATGAAAACGCAAAGAATATCCCTTTGTATTAGAAGAAACAAATTAATTTAAATATGTTTGGCCACAACGTAATTCACCTACGTAGTGGCATGCAAATAATGTCACTTCCTTTATTCAAACGCAAAAATTAGCTCTTATATTAGGATAATTGAAGTTAAATTGAAGCAAACAAATGAAGTTAAAATTTGTAAGATTCCAATCCTTACTTGATTGAATGAATACCTGTCTATTAATATGATTGAACTTAAGAAATGAAACTTTCCGTTTTCTTGTTAATAAATTCAAAAATAAATTCAAGAAAATGAGTGGGCAAATTTGATCTGTTTAATACCCAAAATTCCTGAAAAATATCGTAGACGATAATTTGGCTTCTAGTAATTCTGCTCTTATAAGCCATATTATATTTCCAATTATATTATTTAAAATTACCCCCGTATATTAAAAAAAATTAAAAAATTTAAACGGTACATACAAAAATGGTTTATTTGACTAGACAAATGCAGTCTCTCTAAAAGAGAAATAAACGGCAAGATCTTCTACTTACGGCTTTGGTCTATGAATTTTATTTGTTTTGATTTTACGGGAAATATATTAGGTAGATTTTCATGATTTAAACAAACATTTTAAACTGCCAGATGAATGAGATGTAGGTTTTCAGGTCGAGTTAACATAAATTCTCAGAATCTGCAGTTAATTTCACCAATGAATTCATTTTTATAAGAGGACTAGCTGAAAACCCGCGCTTTGCTACGGAGTACATTCAAATTAAATACAACGGTAAATGTATGGAATTAATGCCAAAAAAATAAATATATATTTATAATAAATGAGACGATCAATATATACAATTGATGTAAAAAAATATTTATATATATATATTTATAAAAAAATCCTAAGGAATATTTATTTTTTTTTGGGGATAATATCCAATCGTCTGCTGCATTACAAAGAAATTATTTTTTTTTTTTTGTCTATTTAGTTGTTACGCACGTGACGATAAATTTATTGAAAGTACCAGAAAAAGAAATCACGTGATCAGCATTTAATAAATTAAATTCTAAAAATTAATCTTTAAAAATTCACCAAAAATCAGGAAATGGAGGTAAAAATTCGAAAAAAATTTCATTATGAAGGAATTTTTATGATCTTTCTTGTGATATAGATTTTATAACCCTCAATGTATTATTTTAAATGCAAACGTAAAAAAAGTTTAAAAAACAGCTTAAAAATTTAATTTAAAAAAATCTAAGAAGAATTTTTGAAAAATCTTTCTTGGTGCACCCCTACGCTATTAGAAGAATCGCCATGCAAAATTTCAGCCCTTTAGGTCCAGCGGTTTGGTCTGTGCGTTGTATGTCAGTCAGTCAGTCAGTCAGTCAGTGAATGAATGAGTCAGTTACGGAACTGTTTTATATATATACTAGCTGAAAACCCGCACTTCGCTACGGAGTACATTCAAAGTAAAAACATCGGTGAATGTATGCAATTAATGCCAATATATATATATAATAAATACGACGATCAATGTATATAATTGATGTAAAATATATATATATTTATAAAAAAATCGTAAGGGATATTTTTATGGACAAAATAATGTAGAAGAAGATATTCAAATTAAATCTAATATAAAGAATACTAAAGAATATAGTACAGTTAATATAGTACAGTTTCTAGAACATTTCTTTTACTGTATTTTAATATTTTTTTGGATAATGTCCAATCGTCTGCCGCATTAGCAAGAAAAAAAAAATTATTTTTTGTCTATTTAGTTTTTATGCACTTGACGATAAATTTATTTAAAGTACCAGAAAAAGTAGTCACGTGATCAGCATTTAATAAATTAAATTCTAAAAATTAATCTTTAAAAATTCACCAAAAATCAGGAAATGAAGGTAAAGATTCGAAAAAGATTTCATTTTAAAGGAATTTTTATGATCTTTCTCGTGATATAAATTTTATAACCCTCAAATTATTATTTTAAATGCAAACTTAAAAAAAGTTTAAAAAACAGCTTAAAAATTTAATTTAAAAAAATCTAAGAAGAATTTTTCAAAAATCTTTCTTAGTGCACCCCTACACTATAAGAAGAATCGCCATGCAAAATTTCAGCCCTTTAGGTCCAGCGGTTTGGTCTGTGCGTTGTATGTCAGTCAGTCAGTGAATGAATGAATGAATGAATGAATGAGTCAGTTACGGAACTGTTTTATATATATAGATAGATGAGTGTTTATTCAATGCATTTTGCCAGATTTCTCCCGTTCTGCCATTATGCTGAAAATCCTGTTCTGCTTGACTTTTCAGTAGTAAATCTTCGTCGTAAATCTATATAAAGTTACGTGTTAAAGTTACGTACTCTTGAACTGATATGAACCTCGACTTATTCTAAAGAATAAACACACATGTGCTTAGAAAGTCTCACAATAACTGAACATTCCAGTAATATTAACACATTATTAACATTGAACTCGTGGTAAAAGCGTATTAGAAAAACACAAGTTCTTAAAATCCGCAATAAAAATTTAGAGTGGCAACCAGTTTCGAATTTATTAAAATAATTCTTCATTGATCCAGGGAACAGTAGATGTTATTATCTTTGTGTCCAATTAATATAATCCACAGAGAAAATCCCAACTTTTATTTGTAGCTGCTCCTCATAGTTTTTATCGGGGAGTTTAAGAATCCACGTGTTTCTGTTATACCAACGATAATCCAGCGATTAATGTTTCTTTGGAGAGTCGAATTCAATTTATTACAACGTTTAAAAGACAATTCTGAAGCCATAGTAAGAAAGCGGTTTGGAAAATCATACAAGGAGGCCATAAATATGTAATGATTTTGAAAAGAAATATTTTCTTTTAGAAAAAAAATTTATCCGACTTCTTTAAAGAAAAAAAGATCCTTTCCCCCAACAAAGGAAGTACAACGGGCCTGAAAAAACAGTTACGAGACTGTTACTAGCTGATTGTGACTGTACTAGACTTTTAGTCTACTGAAAGATTTTAAATAGCTGGAGAAGTGAAAGATGGAGAAAGAACCCGAGGAAATTGGAAGAGCACGGAACACATAAATAGAAAATTCTGAAAAATACTTGTTCACGAAGATGATTAGAACTAAAGGTTGGTTGGTTGGTTGTTTGGGGTTTAATGGCGCAAGGTCCGGATATAGGACATGCTGCGCCAAACACATTGTGAAACCCGAAGAAACATACATATGAGATGAAACCTTAAAAACGATGATAAAAAAGTATACATATGAATGAAAGATAAACAAAGTACTATGTGAAAGGAACAGTAGAACATACAATGCGATTTCAATAGTAATATTTGAGAAGTGATAAAAAAGGGGGTGAAATTTAAAAGGTGACATAAAAGTCATACATAAAAAGTGACGAACACGACCATATGTAACAGGTAGTACAACTAGTCTAGACAACGAGATAAAAGAACAACGAGATAAAAGACAACGAGATAAAAGAACAGTGATATAAGAGAAAAATTATAACATCACTAACATACAAGAGTGATAAGTCAGTGATTAAAATGAATTCCATAAAACCGGTGATAAAAAAAGGGTAGAGATACACACGAGGGTATCAAAAGCTGTTTTAGATTAAACCAAAGAAAAAAGCCCGGTGCATTGTAAGAACCGGAAAATTCTAGGATCAGTTTTTCAACCACATGATTGTTCAAAGAGAACGAAGTGCAGTTAAATTAATAACAACTACAATAGAAGCAACAAAAATAATAAGATAAAAATTACTGAGGCTGACAAAAATTGCTGAAGATAAAATTTACGGAAAAGGCAGTTAAAAGAATTTCAAAAAAGGAAAATAATTATGTGACGCCGGCTCTTGCGCCACGATTTGGAGGACTCACACGAAAAAAAAGAGGAGTCAGAGGCTCCTCAAAGATGACATCATTGTCCGAGTCCTCGGACACATACAATTTCAATCCAGAGTCCGCGTCGAGTCTGCGGACGTACTTATTGTTTTTAAATAAATAGTTAAGGTGTTTTGCTTTCCTAGAAAGGCCAATGCACTTTCTAGGAAAAATAACATTTTTCTTTTTTACAGGATTCGAATTAGGATGAATAGGATTCTTTGTAGTGACAAGTGTGGAGAATTCTTTCAATAGTTTTTTCCTATCGGTGTTTGGGGAAATAGAGGTGTTATTGGAGTAAAGTGAGCTACTGAGTTTTTTTTTGGGAGACGGATGCAATTTTAATGCTTTATTATTTTGTTTTCCAGGAGATCCTGGAGGTATGTAACCTGGCACTTGGGGTCTAGATACAGATTCAGTCTGAGTACCAACGGATATGAAAGTTTTTTTAACCGCAGAGGCAAACGATATTCCTGGTTTCGGTGTGCGGGATCGATCTCTCTATGAGCTTCCATGAATGATATATTTTTAGTCACTTTTAAAGTCTGTACCTCTTTTTCTATTTGCCATTTTGGACAAGACCGAGAATAAGCAATGCGATCACCATTACAATTGTAACACCGAACTGGTGCGGTACAGTTTTCTCCGTCATGGCCGATTTCAGCACACCGATGGCAAGTGACAGATCCACGACATGAGATTTTCGGATGTCCAAAGCTCTGACATTTAAAACAGCGCAGTAGATTTTGAATATATGGACGTACCGTGCAACGATGATATGCAGCTTGAATGTGTGATGGAAGCGTCGGAGTATCAAACGTTAGAATAACATGTTCCGTTGGTAGAATCTTACCATCCCGACGAATCGTTATTCTACGTACGCCGCAAACGCGCTGTTCGTGCAGTTAGGATAGAATCTCATCTTCCGACGTATATAGGAAACCGGATTCTGAAAAAAACGCCAAAGGAAAAATTAAGATACTTGTGAGGTGCTACTGTAACTTGGAAAAGACCGAGCTGATTGCAGTTTGAGAGCAATGTTGACTGTTGAGTAGAAGATGCCTCTACGAGAAGATCACCTGATCGGAGCCTTTTTATTGATTTTACCTCTCCAAAAGCTGATTGAACAGTTTTCTGGATCATAAAAGGCGATATACAGTGGAATCTCGATCGATCGTTTTCGGATCCATCGTTTTTCCGTATGTGTCGTTCATTTTATCCAGTCCCAACGATCATAGTGCTTTGTTATGTTTCCGCATCTATCGTTTTCTCGCATTTATCGTTCATTTCAGTCGGTCCCTTGAAAAACGATAGATCGAGATTCCACTGTATTTGAAAAATTTCCCTCCTTCGTCGTTATTACAAAAAATCTCGTATTAGTACTTTTAACAAATTGTTGCTCCCACACAAGAGGGAGACTTTTTACTTAAAGCAGTTTCCATAAGAAAGGGCTTTAATTTCAGTTCCCGGCCGCACCACCCACCATGGAGCCCAACAAGGGGATGCAGGGTCCTGCACCAGTGCTAGCCGGGAACTATACTCTCACGAAGCGACCCTGAAGCAGACTGCACCCTTAGCGAGATGCCCAGTAATCGGAACGATTTCTTGGTTCCTAGCCGAAGACAAAATCAACGACCAGCCGATTGATAAATTATGAAACCACTATGTACCTCCCGTTTACCTGAAGCGGGGGCCAAAGCAGTGTATTAGGAACCAGAAGTGACCCTCAACTGCCAGGATTCCCTTTTCCAGGGACACGGGTCTCCACGCACGGCAAACACGTGGGTGAGATACACGCCATTACAAGCTTAGAACTAAAGGCAATAAGTTAAATAAAAAAATGTTTCGAGTACAAAACTATTGGAAAAAAAGTGCTGTTACGTCGTCTATTTTTGCAAGATGCCAGTTTAATGTTATTACTTTAAGTTTTATTGAACTTTTATTGTTAATTGTTTATTGTTAAATAATTTATTAAAATTATTTTTTACTGTTTAAAATCAATTTGAATGAAATGAAGCATTATGCACTTATTAACACTTTTGGCTGTCTGTACTTTAACAAAAATCTCAGATCTGGAGTAAAATTCTCAACTTTACTCAGTTTCCGAGTTATATTGATTTTTCATGTTATTTTAATGTGCCCCCTAAGCCAAGAGTAAAATGTTAAAGCATTTTGAAAGATAGCAAACTAACCTAAAGTTTTGCAATTAAAAGCATTCTTTGATGAAGAAGAGATACTTCTAAAGTTGAAAATTAATGCCAAATCTTAATTTATATATGTCACGAATGTTTTGAAGTGCCAAATAAAATCATCTCGAAATTAACTTTCGCTCAGATACAATATTAAAAAAATAGTTTCAAATTTTTAGAAGCTTAGTTTGACATGGGATTCCGGAGTTTAGGTGATCTACTACTTGATAATTCAAAAAAATATATATTTGTATCAAAATGCTAAAATAATTATCAAACAGCAAATTGAAAATACATTAACATAAAAATTTCTTGATTCGTAGTTTTAGTTGTTTAGTTCACGTGCTTAGCACCTAACCTGCAAGTAACAAACAAAATATTTGTTAAGTATTCTATTTTTGGATTTAAAATGTATCTTTGTTTATGATTTGAAAAATATAAAATTTGGTTTTAAATTTAAAAGGAATGATTTAATTACGGCTAAATGTTAAATGTTTTATGAAACCTGCACGTGCCGAAGTTATTTTTTTTTAAAATCCCTGGTTCTAAATGGTGAACGAATAACGTCCTGGAATCAAACAGCTATTTTCAATTCTCGCTGCCTTAGAATTTTAAATGTGTGCTATGTGTGCTACATAAGAGGAAAAAGAGTAATGCTCTAGGGCCTAATTGCCCAACTATATAAATAATGTATTTGAACTAACTAAGAGTATCAAATTCTACTTTTGTACTTATGCTACAGCTTGAGATATTTCCCCTAGTGATGCAAAGCTCTTTGGTTACTTCTGAATAATTCAATTTATTTCAAAATTGGTAAATAATTAAAAAACCTTCGTAAACGGGGAAATTTACATTTATTTAACAAAAATCTTTTGGGAATAGTATAGGTATATTTAAAAAAGGGTTTTAAATTACCTTCTTCGATTTTTTTTTTTGCCTTGATCTGAGATAATATGGCCCTCTGTGCAAAGAGTTCCTGAAATCTTTATAATGTTTCATTTTGAAAGGCAAAAATATTCTCGCGTTATTTATTATAATTTTTTAAAGACGGAATTATTAATTTAAAGATACTCCCAATTGCTTCAAGTATTGCTGAGCAATAATTCCGAAACATGCAAAAGCCATTAAAAAGGATGAAGTTTATATAGAATGTCTACGAGAAAACCATAAGTAAGTGATAAAAAAAGCCTAGAAGAAACATTAAACAATAAAAACTAATACAACCCCACTGGGGTTATATGACTGTGGACCAGTTAGGAAGAAATTCAATAAGGTACAGCTTGTTAATAGAAATTGCGTTAGAAGAGTGATAGAATAAAACATACAATTTTGTAACTTTTAAAATAATTCTGGATTAAAATTTAAGTTAAGCAAGGTGTAAAAACTAATTTTAAACAGTTTAAAGGTTTGAAAATCAGTAGATCCATTAAAGGACAAGTTTCTGCTTTCAACGAAGGATGACTTCTGATGGATTTTTTTAAATCTAGATTTTTTTCATGCATCTAATTGTTTAGAGAAATTTCCGTTTCCAATTCCTAAACCCCATCGACATGTGTAGCTCCAGCTGATTGCAATGCACGCTCCTCCTTCCTTATTCTTCTTTCATTCTCATGTCTCCATTCTTTACCAGTAAAGACTTTAGAAGATTGGTCTTAATCTTCTCCATCCTTATCCTTCTTCCATTCTCAGGTCACCATTCTTTACCAGTAAAAGCTTTAGAAGATTGATCAGAATCTTCTCCCTCATTCTTCTTCCCTTCTCAGGTCTCCATTCTTTGCCAGTAAAGGCTTTAGAAGATTGATCGGAATCTTCTCTCTCCTTATTCTTCTTCCCTTCTCAGGTCTCCATTCTTTACCAGTAAAGGCTTTAGAAGATTGGTATGAATCTTCTCCCTCTTTATTCTTCCTCCATTCTCAGGTCTCCATTCTTTACCAGTAAAAGCTATAGAAGGTTGATCGGAATCTTCTCTCTCCTTATTCTTCTTCCATTCTCAGGTCTCCATTCTTTGCCAGTAAAGGCTTTAGAAGATTGGTCTGAATCTGCTCCCTCCTTATTCTTCTTCCATTCTCAGGTCTGTATTCTTTACCAGTAAAATCTATAGAAGATTGATCGGAATCTTCTCTCTCCTTATTCTTCTTCCATTCTGAGGTCTCCATTCTTTGCCAGTAAAGGTTTTAGAAGATTGGTCTGAATCTGCTCCCTCCTTATTCTTCTTCCATTCTCAGGTCTCCATTCTTTACCAGTAAAAGCTATAGAAGGTTGATCGGAATCTCCTCTCTCCTTATTCTTCTTCCATTCTCAGGTCTCCATTCTTTGCCAGTAAAGGCTTTAGAAGATTGGTCTGAATCTTCTCCCTCCTTATTCTTCCTCCATTCTCAGGTCTCCATTCTTTACCAGTAAAAGCTATAGAAGATTGATCGCAATCTTCTCTCTCCTTAGTCTTCTTCCGTTCTCAGGTCTGTATTCTTTACCAGTAAAGGCAACAGAAGATTGATCTGAATAACTTTGAAAACAGAAAAATATCAGTTTTTTTGTGACATGAGGGACAAGATCCGTGAAAGTGTAAGATCAACAACTATCTCTGCCTTCCCAAACATTAATTGTTAATATTCTTAACAATTATTTATCCCCACTCATAAAAAAAAACTAAGCACGAAAAATTAAATTTGACCTTTTTCTTAACCCATAAAAAATTATTATTTGTAATTAATATTTACATAGTACCACCAAAAATTAAGATATGCACTTTTGTACCACTGCTAAAACCGGTCACACGGTTTTGATCGGCTTCGTACGTTCTAGTGTTAAACCAACTTTTTAATTGTACAGTTAAAAAATCTTAAACCAATGTTTTGGGGTTTTTTAATTGAAGTAGGTATTTTACAGTTATATCTTTCTGACAGTTATCACACGTGTCCTTAAAATCTCTTCAAGGATTCAGATTTTAGTTTTACTTAAAACTATGTTAAAACTTAATTTTGTCAAACTTCATTTAAAACTTTATTTTGTATCTGCAACTTTGAGCACAGAAATTTTGACTCATTTAATTCATTTATTGTTACGATAATAAGTGAATGAAATTCCAGACGAAGAGATTTAAATGTACCCGTGTACCTTTGAACTTCTAGTAAAGATAAATATGTGTAACATACATGATGATGTAATGTAACACATATGTATCTAAATAGAAATAAAGTGTAGTCCTCGTTTTTTATTACTATAAAATATACTCTGAACTTTACATAATTTTAAAGAGATACTTTCATGATTATATTTTCAAGTTTTTTAATATTTTTCAGGGAAAAGAACAGCTTCATATTTAAAAGATATCCAAATGGCAACAAAGAATCTAATATATTTTTCCCTGTCAATATTTTTGTAATGTTTTTAATTTTATTTAAAGTAGTTTAAAGTCTCTGACTTATACTATATTGTAACGGAAAAGAAAATTGCATAAGATTATTGATATTAGGCACTTTTGTTGGTTATGTATAATTTAACAGGTTTTCTCAAACTTTGAATTTTTGTTTTATTTCTGAATGAACAAAATAAGCAAAAAAAGAATACTTTTAGCAAGATGAATGCATAAAATAAAAGAAAAACGAGTCACGCACAATTTTAAAGATCAAAGAGGAGCAGGTACTCAATCGAATCAATAAATTTTCTAGAATAATACAATTATTATGATCATATTCTTTTACTAAAAGTTTAAATTTTAATGAGAGATGCAGCTGATTTTCAAGCAAGAAAAAATAATAGAACCTGTGATTCAAAGATTCTATGTAAAATAAATTTTATAATTCGATAAGGAGACAATTCAATTTCAAAGAAAATCAATGATAATTACATACACCCTATTAAAATCATCTGCGAATTCATAATTTTTATTCTAATATGTTTTCAGTTTAACGCTTTTATCTGTCCTAAAAATGATAGGATAAGAAACTTCGCTCCAAAGCTAAGAGCTTGTGGATGTGTTGAAAATAAAAGCTTCCTAATTTCCCAGTCTATAATTATTGGAAGACTCGACATTGTCTGAATGTGTATTCATTCGTCCAATGAATGTGTCCATTCATTGGACACATCATCTAATGATCTAAACGTCCAATGAATGAACACATTCATTGAACGTTTAGATCATTAGATGTAACTGTCAGTCTAATCAAAAAATTCAATGGGGTAGGAGGAAACGAAAGTAGTCCAAGTGAGTAATGCAAATTTTGTCAAATCCTTGCCCGTAAATTAGTTCATTAGCATATATTTTTCTCACCCAGACTGCTCTGTTAGGGTCCCATCTTCACCTTTCTACCATTTGCATTTTTAATTAGAAAGATACTTTTGCGTATTTGCTTAACAGCTTTAATTTTCAACTTATTCGCTCTCTCGAAACACCATCTGGAGAGAGCGTACATTTTATGAATTTGAAAACGAATAGTATATGCTGTAATAGAAGTCAGGGTCCCGTTGTAATCTATAGATATAAAACAGTTCCATGACTGCCCAACTGACTAACTGACTGACAGATAACGCAAGACCAAACTGCTGGACCTAAAGGGATGAAATTTTGCCTGGCGATTCTTCTTATAGTGTAGCGGTGCACTAAGAAAGATTTTTGAAAAATTCATCTTAGATTATTTAAAATTAAATTTTTAAGCTTTTTAGAAACTTTTTTGCGTTTGTATTTAAAATAATAATTTGAGGGTTATAGAATTTATATCACGAGAAAGATCATAAAAATTCCTTTAAAATGAAATCATTTTCGAATCTTTACCTCCATTTTCTGATTTTTAGTGAATTTTTAAAGATTAATTTTTATAATTTGATTTATTAAATGCTGATCACATTATTTATTTTTCTGGTACTTTAAATAAATTTATTGTCACGTGCATAAAAACAAAATAGACAAGAAAAATATTTTTTTTTGCTAATCCGGCAGACGATCGGACATTATTAAAAAAAATATTAAAATACAGTAAAAGATATGTTCCTCCAACTGTATTATATTAAATGTACTATATTCTTTAGTTTGTCCTATTAGAGTAATTTAATTATTTTCTTATTGAATTTGAATATTTTCTTCTACATTAATTTGTCTATAAAAATATCCCTTATGACTTTATATACATATATTTGGCATTAATTGCATTATTTAATTTGAATGTACTCCGTAGAGAAGGGCGTGTTTTCAGCTAGTATATATATATATATATATATATATAACAGGTCTGTGACTGACTGACTGATTGACAGATAACAGACGGACCAAACCGCTGGACCTAAAGGGATGAAATTTTGCATGACGATCCTTCTTATAGTGCAGGGGTGTACTAAGAAATATTTTTGAAAAATTCTCCTTAGATTTTTCAAATTAAATTTTTAAGGTGGTTTTGTAACATTTTTTAAGCTTGCATTTAAAATAATAATTTGAGGGTTATAAAATTTATATTTAGAGAAAGATCACAAAAATGCCTTTAAAATGAAATCTTTTTTTAATCTTTGCCTCCATTTTCTGATTTTCGGTGAATTTTTAAAGATGAATTTTTAGAATTTATTTTATCAAAATTCTGATCACGAGATTTCTTTTCTTTTCGTTATACTTTAAATTAATTTTGCGTCACGTGCATAACCACGAACTAAATTGACAAAAAAATATTTAAATTCAGTAAAAGAAAAGTTCCTCAAACTGTACGATATATTAACTGTACTATATTTTAATCCTCTAAAAAGCAATTTAATTATTTTTTCATTGCAATTAATCTAAAATGTGCTCCGCAGCGAAGTAGGGGTATTCAGCTAGTTTAACCATAATATTTGGATTAACAAATGACAGTTTCTGATTTTTCCAAATAAAAAACTTATAATTTATTTATTTTTATTTTTTATTCTGGATTGAAATTTTGAAGCTAAGTCATTGATAAATAACGAATGTCAACCCACACTTCCCACATTCACTAAATAATATTGAATTTAAAACATCAAAAGATTCGCCCAAATTAAGCTTTATACTTCCAACTATTATTTTAAACATAACATTATCGCTCAGACTATTAAGATCAAGTACTTATAACAAAGGGAAAGTTTCTGCGAAGCGCTTAATCCGATTTTAAGCACAAAAAATATATATAAAAGTATGACTGACGTCAAACACTTCAGACTCAGACGGAAAAAAAGGATTATGTTTGAAGGACAATGAACGTTTTGTTCAATAACAGGCATTGTTGTTTATATCAAGCGGAATGTTACAAAGAAAGCTTATTCCCTATATTGTTTAAATCTAATATATGTTCTATATTATTAGAAAACCGATAGAGGCTATATCTAATAAAGGGTTTGATACTAGGTTTAAAAGATTAACCTACTGTACAATGAAACCTGGGAAAGGAAAAAAGAAGTAAAGATTGTTGGGTTAAGTGATACACGTCAGTGACTAATGAAAATAATACAAGTACTAGAAGGTTTATAATATAGGAATAATTATTTCACTGGCTTGTTTGTGATAGAATGAATTCAAAACTGAATAAAACAGGCAAAAGACACTGCTGTGTTTAACTAAAATGTGCCCGAAAAAATCTCCTTTCATATAAATACTAAGAGAAAAACATAAAATTTCATACAAAATATCAGTATAAAATTAATCTGTCATTTAAAATAATAAATCATAAAATAATATTTTTAAAGTAAAAAAAATCCCTCATCTGTTACAGTAAAATAAAATTTAAAGGTTAAAAAATACTATTAATGCTTAGATTGCGATTTACAGTTTGTAATCCCCAATTACAGTTAATAAACCCCAATTTGTAACCCCAATTACAGTTTGTAATGCCCAAAGAAGGGATTTTACTAATTTTCTGAAATGCTTGCACTGATTCTGTCCATGCTTAAATGAGTGTTTGACTTTTGTACATCTAAGCTAGAAATCTAAACAGGTGACGTATTTCCCAATTACAGTCAGTCCAAAATGCATCAGGGCATAAGTTTTCAGTTCATGGAAAAAATTAATATTGCTCTAAATTTTTATACTTAATTTTTATATTACACTCATCAACACGAGCAAAAATTAATTCTACTAATTCTAAGAAAAATTCAATATAGAAATAATATAAATATGCAATCCTAAACATAAGACTTTCAAAATGAAAATAACATTCAAAGGTAATCATCATACATCATGGCTTTTGAAGAAAAACTTTGAAAAATAGTCAAATTTCAAGGAATTAACTTTTAAGCTATCATTAATAAGAAATTTTTAAAGAGCAGGATTTAAATTGAGAGTTTTTACGACCATTTTGAAAGCATGCGTTGGAAAGCTTCCTTTCCCTGTTTGTTTACACTAAAATATTGGAAAGTTTCTTGAAACTAAGCAAAATTTAATATGTGCGAAAAGATTTATGATTCTCAATGCAATTAATATTGAAAGACTGTTTTAGTCTATAAGAAAACAAGAACTGAAAGTCTAAAGATTTTTACAGAACGTGAAGAAACATTCCTCGCATGCCTAAAACTAAGAAGTTAAATATTTTTTGATGCCCACTACGCGTTTAAAAAGGCCACAACTACCCTTGAAATATTTTTGGGTGGAACACTTTATACGGTGGAGTAGCTAATAGTACCATTCATGAACTCAACTGATCGAAATTGTATATACAGTTTAGAACTGTGTTATTTAGCGTCAAATTTCTGGAGTTTGATTATGTTTTCTGATGACTGTAAATACTTACCATTTTTGGATGTAAGTAAAAGCACAATGTGTTGTGTTAACCGAATGCCGAGCTCGACAACTGAAAACATTATACCCATGGTTAAGCATAGATACAGTTGGCCGCAGGAAGTTTTAGCGCTGGAAATCTACATATGTTTGAAACTTTAAGCTTACAGCTCAGAAAATGAGTATATCATTGAACTCTATCGAAATGATCATTCAAAGCGCAAAGCTTGTATTTGTAAATAATGATCACTGTCAAACCCTATAACTTCTTAACAGATACCGAATCTTAATCCTTTAAAGAATAGTTAAAATCATTTTCAAGATAAAATTAATGAATCTAAAATTTGAAATTATGGTGATGTTTTGAAAATGACCTTTAAATGACCTGAAATTTATAATTAGTGTAAGAGCATTACTCATTACCATGTTTTATTAATTTGCTCTCTTGTGTGTTTGTGTGTGTGTTTGTCTAGTACAAATCTTGCAATCGATTTTTAACTAACTTCCCGACTAGCTAGACATTTGAAACTTTTAAAATAGCTCAGAACACGATGACAATGCATTATTTTAATACTTTTAGCCGAAAAAATCCGCAAGGTGGCGCTTCGATCGAATTCAATGATTGCACTTTTGCGTAACGGAGTGTGGCGATTTTGAAAACAGAATACATGTGAATTTAATTTGTTTACAAAAATATTGTGCGAAAAATTTTCAAAATTATAAAAATCAAAGTTTATAGAGTCTGTGGATAGTGAAAACGACTAAAAAGTGATTAAAATTAAATGAAAAAAAAGTGAAAAAGAAAAATTAAGTGAATATTTGCGCAATTAACAGAGAATTGTCAAGTTTATATGATTCAACAGAAAATTTAAAAACATGGTATATAAAAAGTTCTTTTTATCTTGTAATTATTTTTATTTTCAATATATGACTGCAGTTTTTTTAAGATTTCCAACACGTGTAACGCTTGCGCATCATGCATTGTATTTAACTAAAGCTGCTATCAAACTAAGACTATTGGACAGCTTTATTTGCAATCATCAAACATTTACCAATCTCGGATATGTAATAAGGACATGCAATAAAGCTACCTATATCCTGCTATGTTCCGCAAGATCATACAAATTATGAATGAACAAAGGGAAATAGAGTATAGGAACTGTGTAGAATTTCTCAGTAGGTACGACATTATAAGAGACAATATGCCTTTTATAATGTCGTATTTTCAATGTCTTGGAGCATCGCACCTGTGCTTTGAGAGCTCTGTATTGAGTTCAAAATGATTACGGAATGAATAGACAAGTTAAACATATTGTCATTTACGGTGGTTTCTTTGCCAAAATTTAAGTCTCACTTTAAATGATACTGCTCAGGAGTGGAAAATTGAACATATGAATGAAATGTATTGCTCCAAGATATCAGTTGTTTTTTTAGAAAGACAAGGAATAGAAGTATGAAAAAGGACATCTGTAAAAGAAAGCATTCAAAGAAATATGCTTCTTACTTATTATTAAATATAAAGCATTAAATCTAACAAGAAGTTAATTTTGATGCTTTGAAAACCCTAATATTTTATATTTATGTGAATATGATTCAACCCAATTTTCAGATGATCTGATGAAGAAGAAGCTTGACTAAAAGAATTATGTAAAAAAAATATACAATGGAGACTTTGTGCGTGGAAAAAAACATAGGAACTGGAATATATGCTACATTTCGGCTCAGGAGCATTTGCAAAACATTTTAAAAAATAGAATAATTTTCTGCAAATTGGCTACACTTCTGTTTTACGAATATTACTTCATTCAAAATTTATTAGCTTTAGGACAAACTGATTTGAGAATTTAAAGCATAACAAACCTATAAAACGTTAAAATAATTTAAGGTATGTTGGAAAAAAATGACACTGGCTGCGAAAATACCATTTTTTTACGTCAAACATAATTTAAAATTTCATTAAGGAAATTTCGCAAATTCTAACCATGTTACAACTAAATTACGTAAATTCAAAATCACCAGATTATGTTCCGATAAAGAGTTATAATCACACGCATTTTAAACTATGTAATTGAAATATTACCGTTCTGAGAACGTTGATTTTTGAAACATGAAAATTCTATTAAATCTTTATATATAGAAGCTAATTTAGGCATATCCTCTTAATTAAAATAAGTATAATTTAGATAAACGGATAATTATTTGTTAAATTAATCAAGTTAACCGCCGTTGGTGTCTGAATATCAGCAAAATTTATCTTTCATTACAGTAACGTTAGCTCTTGAGAACAATAGAAATACGATAATAAACTGCCAAGTGTTATTTTTATATCTAAATGAATGCCAAAATTAAATGTGTTTATTCAGACACGCTAGCTCGGAAATTTCGAGAAAACTAGTTTGAAATATTTAATCTTGTTTGCTTTTAGAATTCTTACAGCAAATCGCGTATTTCAAAGCTAGATGGGAATTTTGTTGCTCTAGATTCGTAATAATTGCAATTTTCTAAAAATGTTGGGGTTATTAAAGCTGAATTTGAATTTGTAATAGATAATTAACCATTGTTTCCGATAACATGTTACACTCGTCGATATATATCGATTAAAGGTTTCGTAACTGCGGTTTGAAATGACAATTATGTTAATATTTTACTGAAATAAACCATATTCTTCCTTTCAAGTGGAAACGTAAATTTAAAGACATTGAAACTAACAAAATTTCTTTGTGTAAAAGAAATCAAAGTAAAATAACTTTTAAGATTTTTATATTTTTAAACGTTATATAAAAAAGCAGTAAGTATTATATTAAAAAAATTTTAATTATACTTCAATTACAACTAAAAAATAATTTTTTATTTATAAAATGTATTTAAATTTAAATAATTATTCTCTTAGTTTTTCTATTTTAATTATTTACAAATATAATTTATGATTTTTACTTCATTTTTACATCTGGAACTATATTTAATATTTTATATGTAAGCAAGTGAAATACATTCCTTTTAACATTTAGCTTACGAGGCCCATTTTTCCGATTCCCTCTTTAGAACGGGAAATTTCATACCCCCTTAGTAAGAATAGCCATTAAGGGGTATATATATCTATATCTATATATATCTATATATATATATATATATATATATATATATATATATATATATATATATATATATATATATTCACTCTTGGACCCGTATTCTCGGGATACATGCTATCCCACCCGTAAGGAAAAGGTTAATGCCCATTTTTACTTAGTTTATTTTAATTTCGCTAAACACCATATTCCTTCCAACAAAGTAGTGTAGTGGTATGAAAGAGATGTCGCTAATATGCTTTTGTTACTGAGATTTACCTTCAAACGAGAAAGGTAATTTGTGTTTATTGGATTCTGTTTATTCACGCAATTTGAAGCACATTCTCATAATATTTCCCTTTATGTTTGATGGATTTATATTTATTTAGTATCTCACACAATAGTAGAGGAAATGCAAGCCTTTTAGGTTACAAAAGACTTCTATCATAAAGTTAAATTGACTTTCTAGGGATTCTGCGTCAAAATGTAATAGGTTGCTTTTGATAGAAGTAATACCCTCCTCAACGCGAAAGAAAATTTTAAGGGCAATTCGTATATGAAGATCTCTGAAAGCGTCTAAAAGAATTTGCTTTGGAATTTTCATTTCTGACTGGACACTAGACACAAGAGATTCTACTCAGGAAGAACTCTTTTAAACTCGCGCAAATCACTTTCATTCTCTGAAGTTTTTCACTTCAGAGATCCTTTATATGTCTTCCTTCAGGAAAAAAAAACAAAAGAAGGAAGAAAGAAAGAAAGAATATCTTGAGATGCGCTTCTTTCGCGCTAAAAAATTTGCTATTGCATTGAATAGATAAATGTAACAGTAATACATTTAGCTATTTTCGATATAATACGATTAAATGCACCATCAAAGGCAGTGCATTTAACTATTTTGATTCGGCAGTTAAAAGTATTGTCTAAGTCTATGGCAGAGAGGCAACTTATGAAAGAAGCTCATTAAATGGCTGAACTTCAACCTTCAGCGATATCAACTGTCATGAACAGTAAAAAACAACGCTGACAATTAACGGCATACCTAGAAATTACATTTTTGTGTTAAGGCTTTTTTGTACTAACCTTATTCGCTCACCTTGATGATAACCCATGGAGAAAATTTGTCTACTACTTACAGCTACATAAATGCCGATAATCCAATAAAAATGGTATTTTCAGATAGCCTGAACTTTTCTTCACATTGCAACAGGATTCATTTTATAAATTTTTCCCATCAAAGGAATTTATGAGCGTTTAAACACACTATATCAGATATTTTCCCCGATTAATTTAAATTTTAAAATATTTGCATTTGAAAAAACGAAAAATGCCCCAAGGTGTAAAATTTTTTCTCTATTACGGACTACAATTTAAAAAATATCTTTCAAGACGAGTCGGCAATAATTGGACAAATTTTCTCCATAGGTCAACATTGAAGTGATCCAATCCAAAAGGGTTAGTACACAGCAGCCATAAAACTGATGTTAACGAAAAAAAATTTCAGGTAGTCTCTTCTAACGAAACTACCGCGGATTATTAACGTGTATTATTTATCGTTACATACCTCTTTTGTATGTATATATGTATGTATGTGTTATGTACACTCATGTCCATAAAATAAGGATAATTCAGAATCACGCGGAAATCAAACTCTAGAGTAAAAATTTCACCTGTAGAATTATCACACACATCTTCAAGAATAATATGCAAATTACAGGAAGCCACCAGATGACGTCGATAGTACGTCACAATGACGAGAGTGTAAGAGAGGGGTATATAAGGAACGGTGGCAAAGAAGTAAAATTGTTCACAAGCTTTCTGTAAGCCGCTCAGTGCCATAACCGAATAGTTATGACACAGAGGACGCATGTGGATGATTTTTTACGTGGTAGAATTATCGGCCGCCTGGAATGTGGGCGCACTCAGATGGAAGTATACGAGGAACTTGGAATTGCCCAAAGTGTCATCTCTAGGCTTTGGCAACGATTCCAAGATGATGGAATTACCACTAGACATTACAGTATAGGTCGCCTCCAAGTTACAATGCCGAATGAAGACCGGTATTTGGCAGTAACTGCCAAAAGAAGCTGACGGGGCACAGAATCCGACCTGTCTCGTCAGCTATCTGCAGCCACGGATACCACAGTTTCAAGGCAAACCGTGTACAGACGTTTGGGAAATATTATTCTATATGCTCGCAGTCCTGTCAGATGTTTTCCGCTCAAGGCAACTCACTGTCGGCAGCGATTAGCCTGGGGTAGAGAACATACAATGTGGACATCGTCACAGTGGGCTTGTGTGATGCTTTCCGACGAGTCCAGGTTTAGTTTGCAGTCTGATTCACGTCGGACTTCCATATGGAGAACGCCAGGTACCCGTTACCACCAAGACAACATCATTGAACGACACCGTTACAGCGGTGCAGGATTGCTCGTTTGGGGTGGAATTATACTCGGCTCCAGAACAGATCTGCATGTTCAAATCGGAACCATGAACGGTCACATTTATCGGGACATCATTCTGGAACAACATGTACGTTTGTTTAGGAGTGCCATGGGCGAAGAATTTGTGTTTATGGATGACAACGTCCGTCCTCACCGAGCAAAGATCGTAAACGAATGCTTTCAATCTGAGGATATCACCCGTATGGAATACCCAGCATTCTCACTTGACTTGAATCCTATAGAGCATGTGTGGGACATGTTTGGCCGACGAGTTGCAGCCCGTCAACCACCTCCTACATGTGTACCGGAACTTGAGAGAGCATTGCTTGCTGAGTGGAGTAATCTTCCCAAAGATCAGCTCGATAATTTGATACTCAGCATGCCTAGGCGTTGTACGGACTGTATTTCATCGTATGGGAGACATACAATGTATTAGCCATCATACCAACCATGCAATATTAAGTTTCTGTAAAGGAGATATTTTTTACAATTACTCCAGGGAGCAAAAATCGTAGTTTTATGAATGGTATCATACATACACCATCTTTTTTGTTCTTTATCTTTTGTTTAATAAATGGGCTTTATGAATATGTCACGTTTGTTTAGTTTCTCAACCTTTATTTGCCGGAGCTGGCTTTATCCTTACTTTATGGACATGAGTATATATGTATCTATATAACAGTCGATTCCGGTTAATCGGACCATTTGGGTCATCGGTTAATCGGACCATTTGCGAACATTTTGGTCCTAATAACAAGCTGGTCGGATTAACCTGTGGTCCAATTAACCGGAATCGACTGTATATTTACGTATGTATATATGATATTTATATATGTATGTCAAAATTTTGACGCATTTTGGTACTTTTCTGTTTAACCGTTTACTGCTTGCCCAAGCGATACAGACTGGGTGTTGCGCGCTGCCAAAATTATAATTCGCGGCTCAGGACATCTGAAATTTTGCTTTCCGGGAGGACCGTTATGGAGGAACGTAATCCTACGTTAAAATTTGGTTGAAGATACCGAATTGATGCACACAATAATGCATACAATACATGGCTTCCGGTAACTTTGGGTGCAATTTATTGCTTTAGGAAAAAATAATTATTTTTAATACAAGCCCCAGTTCGATTTTAGTAATTCCGAGATTTCTAACTTTTCCTTTCAGTTGAGTTTAATAATATGCGTAAAATGATATACCGTATTTACTGGAATATAACAGCAACACCTGGAATGTATTCCTCCCCCTCCACTGCGCAGTTCATTGTCTAAATTCGCTTCATTCATCGCCTCCTCCGTCCTGATTTTAACGCATAGCTTTGATTGCAAAATTTATGGCATACGGGTGCTATTTGTGTAAATACGGTTAAAAGGGATTAGCTAAATACTTTTCACTTCCCAGTATGTTTTGTACATTTAGAAATAATTTAAAAGGAAATATGATATTTCAAATTATTGCATAGATATAGGTAACATTAAATATGCGATTTTAGATATCTTTATAAGATATCAAGGCAAAAATATTGATTAGGGAATTTGCTAAAATTAGACGATATATTATACTACTACAATATACAATAAGTTTACATTAAGACATTTTTTACATTTTTACATTTTTACATTTTTTACATTTTTTTTTACATTTGCAGATTGGCCCGTTTTCATTTATCTAATTTACAATGTACTGTCTTACTGTCTAGAACAATGGATCTCTGATTTACGGATATTTATGCTATACATACTAGATCTGACTCAATGTCTAGTATGTATAGCATAAACTCGCAGCTTGCTTAACTTGTCAATGTGTTAAGCTAGCTGCAGTGAATAAACAGCCATCTCGCGCCATTTTTTTTTTCACAAAAATGTTACCGTTATGCTCATATTGATTTTATATGTTGCCCGCGACTTAATTTTACTGTACTACATATGCATTATAAGATTGGCCCGTTTTCATGCTTTCCTAGAATATTCATATTCTTTCATTTGTACCTTTAAGATATACAGTATTTACGATTTAATCTGTGTTAAAGTTTTCCGGGGAAGTTGAGCCGAATCGTCAAGGATCGCAATTTTGTAGGCAGTTATACCAAAGCCTAATAAATTAGATTTGTTGTTCCTAATGCTCCCCTGGCGGGAAGTTCCAGACCAAATGCATATAAGCTTCGGGCGGATGTGTGCGGCTCCGGTTTATATAGCACCACAAGTGTTGGAGTCCGTCTTAGCTAGGTGCCACATCAATTTTGACCGAGCAACCCGAAGGAGGCATCTGGAGGGGGTCGTACCCTCTCCCATCCTCTCTGACCTCATGGAGGGATTTTCGGTCTACGAGTTTAATGTGCCCGTATCTTACCTAGACACAGAAGTATTTGATGGCATTAGTAGGGATTCGATCAGAGCACCCTCAGCACCGAAAAACAGCACGCTACCACAAGGCTACCTCGAGCCCCAGTTAGATTTGAAACAGCGTATTTACATCGATAGAAGAAAAGGTAAGAAACATTAACTAAAACTAAATTTATTTTTTTCAAATATTATGAAGAATAGATGCAATATGATCTCAAAGACTGCAGCTATGATTACAATAACTGGTGAAAGCTGAAAATTGAACAGGAGCTTTTTTCATAAGACCATGACTTAAGGCATAAGTCTTGAAAGTATTATAATAGACAAAATTCATTTTAAGTTTACAAATACGTAGAGAACAGAAAAAAAATTAAATCAGGTAGTCTCTGTTAACTAAACTTCCGCGGGTTATTAACGTAGGATTACTTATCGTTGCTTACCTCTTTTTTTTTTGTATGTATATGCGTACATATGTGTTATGTATATATATATATATATATATATATATATATATATATATATATATATATATATATATATATATATATATATATATATATATATATATATATATATATTATGTGTGTGTGTGTGTGTGTGTAAGTAAAAATTTTGACGCGTTTTGGTACTTTTCTGTTTAAATGTTTCATGCTTGCCCAAGCGACACAGACTGGGTTTGACGAGCTGCCAAAATTATAATTAGCGACGACGGACGGTTTTAGAGTCTGAGATTTTGCAGCAAATCTCTAAAAATGTAATTAAAAAAATTCTTATATTCATTATACATAAAATGATAATTTTTAAGATAATGACGATTATAAACTTGAAGGCATATTATACATCACTATAATTTTGATTTAATTGGATAAGAGTTTAAAGGATATTACCAAATATTTCATGATAACGTTTCTGGCAACTAACAAAATCATCAATGGTCCAGAAGTAATTTTAACGAGGCTCAAGGAAGGCAAAGGGGTGCTTTAACTAAACTACCGCGGGTTATTAACGTAGGATTACTTATCGTTGCTTACCTGTTTTGTATGTATATACGTATATATATACGTATATATATATATATATATATGTGAATGTGTGTGTGTGTGTAAGTAAAATTTTTTACGCATTTTGGTACTTTTCTGTTTAAGTGTTTCTTGTTTGCCCAAACGACACAGACTGGGTTTGAGGCGCTGCCAAAATTATAATTTGCGACGACGGATGGCTTTAGCGTCTGAAATTTTGCTTTCCGGAGGACCGTTATGAAAGAACATAATCCTACGTTAAAAGCTGCCTAAACCTGAAACTTACGGCAATACATCACATCATTTCGCAGATCTTCAACACCAATTTTAAGAGACTAGTGAATATTTCCTCTCAGTATTACACATTTAAAATTAAGTATTAATTTAAAATTAAAAAATTTTCGGCAATTCGTTTCCTACAAATAATTTAACTAGTGTCGTTATTGCGGCTAAGTAATAATTGCAATTTTTGAAATAGAAAATAATAAAGCGATTATTGAAAAACACATGCATTACATTTTAGGACAGAATTCAAAATATGCATCTATTAATCTCTTTTTATAAATGTACAATAAGAGGAAATTTTTATCATTGTCTATCGTTAGAACTGAAGATTGATGCACTACGTTAATATTCGTTATGCATATGTTTATATGGCAAAAATATTCCTATTAATATATAGAAATATATTTATGAACTAACACTGAAGGTCAGAAAAGAAAAAAAAAAGATTGCAGACAATTTCTCTTATGTTGGGGCTATCTCTCTGGAACACGATCATACCAAATGGATATAAATGAGAACTATCTTTCGCGTGAAAGTTCCGTGGAGTCGCCGAAAAGCACAAATCAAAATGACTAATAAGCGATCGATTTTTCTAAGTGATGGAGTTTTTATTATTTTCTCCTTAGGGTCATAAAACTGAGTCTAGACGTAATTTAGGAAGTCAATGTTTCAGGGGAGAAACTCAAAGAAAGTTGGCGAATAAAAATTCTTTTCCGAAAAATTATTTCATCCTCACTTTATTGCAGTTTTATTTGTCGTTGCACAGAAAAAAAGGGATTAACAATCTTAACGGTTGATAGATTTCAGTTAACTAAGCACAACATACTCAAGTGGATAGTGACTTCTTTTTTCTTCTTTTTTAGACACCATCCCAGCAAAATTACTTAAAATGAGCTAGAATATCTTTTGTCACGGGCCTAACTTTTGCTTTTTAGATGAGTCTTTAAGCTTTAGCTTACGGGGCCCATTTTTCAGATTCCGTCTTTAGAATGGAAAATTTCATACCCCCCTCTGTGAGAACGGCCATTAAGGGGGTTATCTATATATATAAAACAGTTCCGTAACTGACTCATTCACTGACTGACTGACATGCAACGCACACACCAAACCGCTGGACCTGAAGGGCTGAAATTTTGCATGTGGATTCTTCTTATAGTGTAGGCGTGCACTAAGAAAGGTTTTTGAAAAATTCTTTTTAGATTTTTTTAAATTAAATCTTTAAGCTGTTTTAGTAACTTTTTTTAAGTTTGCATTTAAAATAATAAATTGAGCGTTATAAAATTTATACCACGAGAAAGATCATAAACATTCCTTTAAAATGAGATCTTTTTCGAATCTTTACCTCCATTTTCTGATTTTTGGTGAATTTTTACAGATTAATTTTTAGAATTTAATTTATTAAATGCTGATCACGTGATTTCTTTTTCTGGTACTTTAAATAAATTTATCGTCACGTCATAACAACGAAATAGACAAAAAAATATTTTTCTTTTCTTGCTCATGCGGCAGACGATTGGACATTATCTAAAAAAATATTAAATTACAGTAAAAATGTGTTCCTCAAACTGTATTGCATTAACTGTACTATATTCTTTAGTATGTCCTATTATATTTAATTTGAATATTTTCTTCTACACTATTTTGTCTTTAAAATATCCCTTGCGATTTTTTTATAAATGTATCTTTTTTTACATCAATTGTATACATTGATCATATTTATTATATATATATATATGTGTGCGTGTGAATGAATGTATATATATATATATATATATATATACATACATATATATATATATATATACATATATATATAACGAGCCTAAATTCTCGCTCTCCCTCCAAAATCGTTCCCACCAATACTAACTCTTAAAATATATGCAGTCAGAACAATCGTAGGCCTGTGGAAATAAATACCCTTAATTTATAGCTAACTCCTTTATTCAAATTGCTAATTAAAACCCGATTCAATCCGACCATTTTCGATCTCTGATCTTGTGTGACGCGCACTACTTCACAGTTTGGAACCCAGGGACGATCTGATAAATCTTTTGTTAAAACTCAAGCGGAAAAACTACGCGCATGCCCTGTGATGTCTATAGAGTGTTCGGGACGATTCCATACTATGTAATAGTTTCACTCCTCGGAGCCCGTGCCTGCTCCAAAAATAGATTCGTTCGTTCGAGTCAAGGTTATCTCTCAAAAAAGTGTATTCCCCTGAAAATCACGTTGCGCTCGTTCTCTGCTGTATTATACTAATGGCGTTCGCCATGAAATTAATCTATCCTGAAGCCCCCTTAAAATTTTTGTTTACTTACTTATTCTTTTACCACTAATTCCTTGACATGTATATATATATACTTACTTACATACATACACATATATACATACAAAGAGTAAGTAATCCTAAGTTGATAACCCGCGGTAGTTTCGTTAGAAGAGATTACCTGCATTTTATTTATTTATTTATTTATTTATTTAAATTTTTTTTTTTTTGCAATTCGTTTCCTATAGTTGAAACAACCGATTGCTTGGAATTCTTTTCACCGGGTTTCTGTAAAATATTATCCTATTTTTATTCCCTGAAATTAAAGTTTTTTTTCGAAATAAAACAAAAGTGTTGTAACTACAGAAAATGTATCATGTCATATATAGAATGCTGGGGTACAGTGGATAGTCTCATATAATCCTGGTATACACTGGTAACGTCTTCGAACGGCTAAGTAGACTATTAAGTTTCGCAGCCTACCACAATAAACGCCAGATTCCATTGCAATTGGTTTGCGGTGAGTTACTTCGTTGGTTTCAAGATCGTTGCCATGACCTTTGATTGGTTTGATATACCACGTGGTTAATTAATGGATCTCTGTGGTTGGTCAAAATTTTTAACGCTGACCCTACGTAACCTTTGGTTTCGACGTGAACAGGGCATAAGATTTTTCTGCTCGTGAAATACTAATATATATATATATATATATATATATATATATATATATAGAACATATAGGTTTCATATTCTCGGTTCATGAAAATAGAGCTTTCTAGGTAAAGCCATGCAAACAACCAACAACATACTAATGTAAGTTTGTTTTCATTCAATGCATTTTGGGTAGAGTAAAAAAAATGGATTTAAAAGTTGTTTTCCGTTCAAATTTTTATCGATGGATAGGATTTCTACTAAAAGAAACAGAACGAAGGCATGAAGCTGTCGAATGTTTTATTAGATAGAAGTAATGTCGTAAAATATTTTATTTCACCTGCTAACACGCTAATTTTTAAGAGAAAAGCTCTTTCTAATACATCTCTCAGAGTATTGAGCTTTTATTTCTGAAACACAATTGATCTATCGATTTAATGTATTCCCTTTGGAAACGCATATAACAGAATTATTCGTCTTACAGTAAAGCTATTATCCTATTTCTTTTATGACGTCATAAAATCTGATGTAATATCCTTTCATTCTTCCTGCATGTGTAACTCGTGGTTCCGATTAAAAGCGTTTTGAGGCGCCTCTTTGAACATCCAAGAAAATAATTTTAGCTTTAATGAATGGTCAGAAATCACCTAGCTACATAACGTGTTTGTTTAAATACATTTTAAATCAGCAAATCTTGAAAAATGCAATTAATTTTAAAAAAAAATTCTTATATTCATGATACATAAAATGATAATTTTATACCTACGTATGTGTTATCTATATATATAAAACAGTTCCGTAACTTACTCATTCATTCACTGACTGACATACAACGCACAGACCAAACCGCTGGACCTAAATAGCTGAAATCTTGCATGGCGATTCTTCTAATAGTGTAGGGGTGCACTAAGAAAGATTTTTCAAAAATAAGGACCCCCCGGCTTCAATGCACTTCTTACAGCGATTTAATAATGAATCGAAAGCCTGTTGTAAATCACTTTGTGGAATGGCCTGCAAAGCACGCGTCGAAGCTTCTTGTATGGTCGAAATATCCTCAAAATACCACCCTTTTAACTTCATTTTGAGTTTTGGGAATAAGGAGTAGTCACAGGTTGCTAAATCAGGTGAATACGGTGAATGGTTCAAAACACAGACATTATTTTTTGCCAAAAATCGACTAACAATAAGGCAGGTGTGACTGGGTGCATTGTCGTGTAACAAACACCAACTGTTTTCAGTCCAATACTGTGGACGAATGCGACGATTTCTGGACATCAAACGCTTTAAAACAGCTAATTAGTATTGACCTGTAATTGTTTGTCCAGTTGGAACAAATTCTTTTTGGATAATACCTTTACTATCAAAGAATGTAATGAGCATTGTTTTGATTTTGAATGGAACCTTTCTTGTTTTTTCGGCTTGTGGTGAATTTGGTGACTTCCATTCCGCACTTTTTCGTTTTGCTTCAGGATCATATTGGAAACACTAGGTTTCATCACCTGTAACAATGGACTTCAAGAAGTTTGAATCGTTTTCAGCGGCTGAAATAATGTCTCCGCAATGTGCACTTCTCATTGCTTTTTGTTCAGGGGTTAAAGTTTGTGGAACAAATTTAGCACACACTTTTGTTTTGCCAAATCTTCATGCAGGATGGTTCGAATTGCACATTTGTTGATGTTTAAAGAGTCTTCCATCATTCTCAGTGATGCACAGTGATCGTTTGTTACGAAATTTCGTACTTTCTCAATAACTTTAGGTCTCTTAGATGAAATTGGTCTTCCACTATGATGATCATCTTCTACCGTATCTCTTCCGTCCAAAAAACGTTTGTGCCACACAAAAACATTTCATCTACTTAAACAACAGTCACCGTAAACTTGTTTCATGAGTTGGTATGTTTTCGAAGTACTTTTACCAAGTTT
>OU015497.1:30377869-30560369 GCA_907164885.2 Dolomedes plantarius
CCAATAAAGGGTATCCATATTTACCCATTGGTCAGGAGGTGGCTACCAATGGAAAGCCTAGAATGAAGTGGGGGAGTTAAGTAAAAGATAGAGATGGAGAGAAATAATCAGAGAGAAGAGAGAGAGAGATAGAGTTGAAAAGCAATGAGCAGATGAGTTTTAGAATCCGCTGAGGAGAAGTCGGAGTCAAGAAAGACGGAAAGGGGCCGCAGACGAATAAAGAAGATAGAGGTGTAAGCCCTCAAGTGCCGATGAATATATGCCCGCCGATTGAAGGATCAACGAGCCGAAAGCCTACCGCGCCGACCCTAACTCAATGTGCACGCCTAATGACTCCAGGAGCGAAGTCGATCTGACTACTAGCCGATAGCGTAGCCCTAGAAGGAGACAACTGCCCAGGAGCCCCGAACTCTCCCATGCCGCACCCCTTCGCCGAGCGAGCGCCAGCTACCAAGAGGTTGTAAAGTACCGGAGCCCCGTATGCATAGATGATTGCCACCAGCCACCCTCGCCCCGAGTGTAAAGTCCTTATGTCACAGATGACCGCCGCAAGCCTCCCATCGCTCCTCACGATTCTCCGAGCTGTGCAAGTATCAGGTACGGGATTTTGTTTATTTGGTGATCTTGTGCCGATGCTCAATTAGGTTAATAGGAGGATAGTAGCCGCGCGTAATATTGCATGTTGTCATAGATATATGTTACCGAATATTTGTGGTTTTGTATATATATTATTATATGTATTGTATTAACATGTTAAATGAGTAGTGATAGAAAGGCGAGAAGGAGTAATATTAATGGTGTAGGATAAGTGATAGGGTATATATATATATATATATATATATATATATATATATATATGTGTGTGTGTGTTGTATTAACATGTTAAAGGATTAATGATAAGAAGTCGATAATGAGTAATGTGAACTGTATAAATAGTGTGTTGATAGTTAATAAATTGATTTGTGATCATACACCTGAGTAATCATTAATCCATTGGGCCAAGCAATGTACTAACCCCAATTAAATACTCCACTATAAGTATCATAATCACCAAAACAAAACTAATTACGGTGACAAATGTCAGTGCCCTAGCCATTCGACCATCACCTGGTATTTTTTTATGATTGCAGTCAATTCGAAGAATATTTTTCTTTTTTTACTGAAATATGCGTTTAGATAAAAGCTTTAATGCTTACTCCACACCAACAGCGACATCAACGAAAGATAGACATATTTTGCCACCTGTATCTGTGGCTGTCATAAAAGCCTTCACACCACTAGAAGAAGGGGAGAAGAGGCAATTTATTTGCGCATGCGTATAATCTTTTCTTTCTATTCTGATTGGCTGTCGAGCATGGCGGCAGAGACAAAAGTAGAACTTTTTCCAACTTGAAGCCGCAGAGACCACAGACGGAGGAGGGGAAGAGAACCGGGGGAGTGAAAATTTGTTTGTAATACGCATGCGCAATAACGAAGATATATTATTTTCGTCTCCGTCGCCGTTGGTTTGGAGGCAAGCATAAGACAAAAGAAAACGGTTTGTCGTTGGTTCGTGTGTTTTTCCTGTCCGAAGTGTTTGCTTTAAACGTACCTAATTATGTCCGTAACCTCTGCTATCCTCCTCTAAAAGCGTTTGATTTCGCTGAATATCCATCGAGTCTTTGTCCAATATCCTAAATGAAAGAAATATTTCCTTTAAAAAAGTATCTTCCATTAAAACTCTAATAAACAGGCTTGAAAATTTGTAGCAAAGTTTAGTTTAAGAGAAATCTGTGTTTGCTCTGTAACGGGTGTTAAGTTCAAAATAAGCTAAAATGAGTTTTCAAACCAAGCATGTTTGAAAAATCAAGGGTTAGTATCAAGGGTTAGTAGTTGTGAAAAATCAAGGGTAAATATTTTTATTCATAAATGAAAATTTGGGATGTTAAGTCCGAAGTGGGCTAAAAATGGGTTATGAAACCAGGTATGTTTGAAAAGTCAAGGGCTACTGCAGGTTACAGAAAGCTAAGTCCAATTCCACTCCTAAATATTTTTATTCACAAATGAAAATTTGGGATGTTAAGTCCGAAGTGGGCTAAAATGAGTTATGAAACCAGGTATGTTTGAAAAGTCAAGGACTACTGCAGGGCACAGAAAGCTAAGTCCAATTCCACTCCTAAATATTTTTATTCACAAATGAAAATTTGGGATGTTAAGTCCGAAGTGGGCTAAAATGAGTTATGAAACCAGGTATGTTTGAAAAGTCAAGGACTACTGCAGGGCACAGAAAGCTAAGTTCAATTCCACTCCTAAATATTTTTATTCATAAATGAAAATTTGGGATGTTAAGTCCGAAGTGGGCTAAAATCAGTTATGAAACCAGGTATGTTTGAAAAGTCAAGGACTACTGCAGGGCACAGAAAGCTAAGTCCAATTCCACTCCTAAATATTTTTATTCACAAATGAAAATTTGGGATGTTAAGTCCGAAGTGGGCTAAAATGAGTTATGAAACCAGGTATGTTTGAAAAGTCAAGGACTACTGCAGGGCACAGAAAGCTAAGTTCAATTCCACTCCTAAATATTTTTATTCATAAATGAAAATTTGGGATGTTAAGTCCGAAGTGGGCTAAAAATGGGTTATGAAACCAGGTATGTTTGAAAAGTCAAGGGCTACTGCAGGGTACAGAAAGCTAAGTCCAATTCCACTCCTAAATATTTTTATTCACAAATGAAAATTTGGTATATGTGAAACAAAACACAAACATGTTAGTTGTCGATCCCGTTTTTCTCAAAACTATGATTTTGGACACAGTAAACACAGAAATATCATTTGCTTTAAAACATATCTAGATCGTTATCTTTTTGCATTCGTGCTCATGAAAATATATTCAATCAGCAAATTATAGATGAAGATGTTTAAAACCTACGCACTTTCTCTGTCTATCTAATAAAAAAAATTAAATGGAAAGCCGCAAATGTACCCCAAACAACACCGGTGTTGCATTAAAGGGAGAAAAGATACTGAAAATTAATCTGTTCAAATCTTAAAAATAATCTGCCAGCAGACAGGGAAGTTTCAAATGGAAACCGAAAGCGATGTATTTACCGAAAGCGATGTATATACCGAAAGAGTGTATATGCAAGACAACAATGCTTAATTTTCCGCATGATCACCATCGAGAAATCTTCACAAAAGCGAGGAATAGCAGTTCTTAAATAGCCACTTTTACCGAATCTTTTCCCTTTTAGAGGTGGTACACCATTAAATATCCTTCGCTTTAAAACATATCTAGATCGTTATCTTTTTGCATTCGTGCTCATGAAAATATATTCAATAAGCAAATTATAGATGAAGATGTTTAAAACCTACGCACTTTCTCTGTCTATCTAATAAAAATAATTAAATGGAAAGCCGCAAATGTACCCCAAACAACATCGGTGTTGCATTAAAGGGAGAAAAGGTACATACTCTTGTCCATCGACATGAGCATACTCTTGTCCATCGACTTGAAATTTTGCAGGTGAATAAAGGTGGTCACGTGGTGTCGTGGTGTTTGGTGTCTTGGAAAAGATTTTCGTTCAGTCTCCATTATTATTTCCAAGCAAACTCATTGTATTGATGAAATGAAGTATTTGTAAATACACTACAAAATCAATTTATTAGCATACTCTTGTTAGAGTTACCTTTTACTGATGCGCCGTATGCTAAACCCAGACATGTTCACTTATGAATTCTTATGCTTCGTAAGTTTTACTATGATGAACATGAATGGTAATCACTGAACTGTATACATACTTCAACTGAAAATTAAGAGGCACATCAAAGTATTAAATTATCACTGTTAAAACTTATATATCAAAAATTATTTCAATTTTCATTTGATTTTCGTAAACCTTTGATGTACGTTAACAAAGTTAGTAGAGTATTGGGAAATAACTTGTAATCAATTTCTAAGACCAGAATTAAATGTGGAGTAAGACCGCATTTATATATTCCTTATCTAATCATTTATTATAAGATACAATTTTCACCCTTTAAAGACAAATTCTATCAAATTATTTTTGATTATATACTTTTTTATTTTGCTATTATATGCGTACTATCCCCTGAAAAAGTGAGATTGGTGTATTCTAACGGGTGGTTATAATTAAACTTCCTCAATAAACGGCATCCTACAGCGCAAACGGGTGAACGGAATGCAACGAAATTTCGTATATGGGCTATACACGAGATGCGCTCACGGAATTTCGAAAAAAAAATTTAGTTCCAAAATGTCCCCTAGAGGGCGCCTTTTCTGGAGAAGCATGAAATTTAACACAATAAACGACAAAAACGGAATACAGAAACAATATTAACAATCAAGAACAAGAAGAGGAAGCTTTATGCAAAACACTTTAGGGTATAAAACGTTTGCAGACGTTGTCATGTTTAAGTCGATGTTTCCGGCTGTAATAATGACGGTCTCTTAAAGAACTCCATAACGCTTCATGGGCGAAGCCTCACAACTCATCAGTTACGATCGGCTGTTGAACACACTGTCCATCGACTTGAAATTTTGCAGGTGAAAAAAGGTGGTCACGTGGAGCAGCTTTCCCTACATCGTCCTGGACACGATTAACAACTGCTCCTCTTGTGCAATTTCGTCCTAATCTGTTCTTGTTTCTGCAAACTGAACTGTTTTTGTTTCTCCATTACCTTTGCTTAATGTGGTTCGGTGACAAGGTGATCAGAAACTAGTCAATAAATGTTAATATTGTTTCTGTATTCCGTTTTGGTCGTTTATTGTGTTAAATTTCATGTTTTTCCCGAAAAGGCGCCCTCTGGTGGACATTTTGGAACTTTTTCTTTTCGGAATTCCGTGAGCGCATCTCGTGTATAGCCTATATACAAAATTTCGTTGCATTCCGTTCACCCGTTTGCGGTGTAGGATGCCGTTTATAGAGGAAGTTTAATTATAACCACCCGGCATATAATGCATAAAATTTAATCTACCAAGTTCATAAAACTTAATCTTCATTCAATAGCTTTTACAAAATCAAATCTCTGCAATTTTTGTAAAAAAAAACGGATGAAAACACATATTTACCCTCACTTTCTCAATAACTTCCCTTCATTCAAAACTATCAACTCTAAATATGAACGTCTCATTTAAATTACATGGTGAACCAGCTAAATGATACCCTTCTTGGTATTTTATAATAGCCTAAAACCTGCAACGATATACTGCCGCGTTTATTGCATTTCACATTAGTGATTTATCAATGATCTTGCGAAACGCAATTGGATAGAGAAACTGCATCACTCCTTGTCCGAGTAAGCCTGCGTTTCATTAGTAAATACTTGATAATTACATCTAAAGCTGGCAAAGGATTAACAGCGGCTTTAAAGCGATGCGTTAAATGCAGCGTAAGACATATGGTGAATCTACTGAATGCAGACTTGCACACCTTGTAACGTGACATAGAATAAAACACTTATTAAGTTTCTGTAATGTGCTTTTATGAGATTTAACTGCAAGATAATACTTTTCCATAAAGTTGATGTTCGCTATAATTTGAAAAAACAATCGTATGTCTCTACTACTCTTGCAGCTAGAAATGACGTGTATGTTTTTAGCATTTTTGTGGGCGCTTTCCCATCAAAATAGACATTTTTTGTGACCTACTCTTCATACCTTGATTGCCATTCATGCAAAACTGAGGCACAAACACGACAACCAGAGTAATTTTAATTAGACGTAAAATAACTGAAACGTATATTCCTCTTAACGTACGATTACGTTCCTCCATAGCAGTTTTCCGGAAAGCAAAATTTTAGATGTCCTGAATTGCGAGTTATAATTTTGGCAGTGCGCCACACCCAGTCTGTATCACTTGGGCAAGCAGAAAACAGTTAAACAGAATAGTACCAAAATGCGTCAAAATGTTTACATCTTATATTATATTATATATATATATATATATAGATAGATAGATAGATAGATAGATACGTATATACATAACACATACATACATATATACATACAAAAGAGATCAGCAAACATAAGTAATCCCACGTTAATATCCCGCGGTAGTTTCGTTAGATGAGACTACCAGAAATTAAATTTTATTCAAACGTTCTTTCACGTTCATTTTCAGTTATGCTTAACATAGGCTTAGGATAACTGAAATAGCTGATGGATGATATTGAATCCTTCTTCTCAATATGTCGAGCGAAAACCAAATCGACAGATGAACCATCAGGTTCATAGAGATATCATCAGGTTCATATGGGCGGTTCATAGAGATCGGTAAGCAGTAGAGATTGTGAGCAGTAATCCGAATCTGTCCTTCAAAAAATCTACAAACTGTTCATTTTCCTTCTTTAAATCCAAATTGAATAGCCATCTTAGAATAATCGGAATGTAACCATGCTGTTTCTCACGTAATTCTGCAAACATTCCGGATGTCTTCTGTGCATACATAAGAATTGAATCAGAAAGCACTATCTTATAACATTCCTATTGCTACTCTGTGAAAAATACTGTATCGGTCAATGTCCTCGTTCCGCGTTCTCGTAGACAGCGATTCTTGAATGTGTAACGAAAATGCGTAACGCATTTTCGTTATACATTTTCATCCCTAACGATTTTCATGGGAAAACCTTGGCAAAACATGATCCGTGTTTATAAACGGAGCAATTTTCACATAACATCCAACAATTCTAACATTTTCTTCAGATCGTTTCAAACGGACATTTCGGTGAACTTCTATTTCCTTAGAAACGAATATACTACCTCATGAACTTTAAGTACTAGTATATGATTTTTTTTTATTTATTAAAAAAAAATTTATTTAAAAAAAATTTTTTTTTACTAATCCGAGATTGTCTAGCAAGGCTAGACAATCTCCATGAAGCCAAAAATATCTAAAAAGTCTAAGAGCAGTAGAGGGTCCAGAAGGACCTCATCCTTTGTAAAACCCAAACAAGACAAAAGATGGGCAGGGGAAGCCATGATTTGTAACTGAAAGCTGTATCAGTTGAGTATATATCTGTTCATAGGCAATTCAGTGCTATGCAAAACATCCACCAATATAGACCTCTAGGAGAAAGAAAATCTCATTCTAGAAAAAATACGGAAAATCCAGTCATGAATCTCCTTGCAGTTTTAAAGGGTATTGTCTCATATTTAACAAAGGCAACTCAATGTTTTGAACGGGCTAAGCATTACACAACAAGACGTTTTAACTTTAGACAAACCAAGCTTGTTAAAATGTTCGTTTTTAACAACAGTAGAAAAAATATATTTTAATTGCCTGTAGTTCTAGCACTAATGGTCTCAGTTCTGTAACACGTATTGATGGTATACCTTATTCGAATGTATAACTGTTGATATATAGAATTAGAAACTAAATAATAACTATTTGGAAACTGAGAAATGATAATAATTTATAATTACTCTGAGAAAAACCCAGGAAATATGTTGCATAAATAGAGAAAATATAGAGAGAAAGAGGAAAAATAATAAATGACTTTATATTCGTTAAATATTTAAATGTATTTAAGCTTGTGTGATTATATGCCCGTTTATGCACTCAAATTTCTGCATGTGTTTCTATATTTTCAACATATCTGAAATTTCTTTATCCTTAATTAGTACTACCTGATGATTACGACCAAACAAAATTTAAAACTATTTCGATGCGTATGAAAACATTCGATTCTCCGGACAAAACAAATGGAAAATCTGAGATGCTGGATTCAGAGCTCAAAGATTAAGTATAACCAAAAACAGAAGAAAAAAAATAAACCAATCACTTTTGAAGTTTTTTTTAAAAGCTTGCGTCTCCTTCCTGCTTAATTCAATTTTTCCCCCGATTTTTATTAGATGTTATTTCCTACGATGTTAATAATCTCATCCGATAAAGTATTTTGTACAGAAAAACTATCCATACTGTATCTTGACTCATGTACAAATACGGAAAAACATACAACAGAAATCCCTTTGGCGTGCTTCTGTCGAGCGAAACAACGTCACAAAAGGCTCGGCCACACAGAAATTGGTCTTTCGCAGCTGGAGGTGTTCGGGATGGAGGTCTAGTTGTAGTACGCATAGTTGCATCATCACGGTCGGACAGAACATGGTCTACCGTCTCCAGCCAGCTGTTAAGGTGACGACGAGCAATCCGGTAGTACAATACCACAGATTTCTCATGTGACCGCTTTTCCCACCTTCGGTTAGAAAGGCTGATCCGTTCAAACGGAAATTTTTATAGAAACTGGGCGTAAATATACGTTTTTCTTTGACAGTTCCCACGAACATTATTAAAATGTTTCAAAGAAGGCTAAAACATGGATTGAGATAGCTGAAGAACTCAATGTGACAGGTAAGTATCGCTTTATTGTAATTAATTTAATTATTAATAAAATGTTTTAATTAAATTGCGTTTAATTTTATGATGCGCTGTTTCTTCTCTCAAAGTAATCAGCAAAACGTTCGCGAATTTGAACTGGCCGACTTTCGAATTGTTGATCCAGTTTCCGCAAATGCGCGTATAGGCCTGCACTCTACTTGAGTTTCTGCGGCTGTCCATTCTCTCTCATTATTATTATGTGATATAACGTAATTGAGCAAACAGTAGGCTGCTTTTACTATATAATCCGCATTTTTAACATCTGCTTCCATAGCTCTTAAAAATCTCTAGAAGAAAGTCACCAGACTGGAGAGCTCACACAAATGTATCGCGTCCTATGTGACGTCCCCATATCGCAGACCGCCGAGACAGACCGCTTTCTGTGTGGTCGAGCCTTAAGTGGACGTAAATCGGGGTGGTTGGTTGCTTTGGAGCGTCACGGTCACCTTTTTCAACAGAGGGGCTAAACTGACTTGGACCTGCTGCTTAAAGCTGATTACGAAAGGCTACATGGACCAATGACCATCGCAGGATTCGAACCTGCAGACTACGGCATTCTGGTTCGGAAGCTTAGTACCCTAAACATTTTGCCATCGTACATTCAGCAAAGTGCTATGGGAACATTTTTTATTAAATTTAATTTATGTATAAAAAGTTTCTTGAAGTATACAGATGGAAAAATTCTAATGTCAACACTAATGGAATAATATAATTAAAAAACTGAAACATAACCTTTTTCCTACTTCTTGATCAACAATATTTTCGTTTTTGCACTGCTTTCCAGAGAAACTTTTGTTATATTTTCAATGTTTACTCAATTTAGAGAAAATATACTAACGTCAGAGTCATTATATAATGAAGAAAAGGTAAAGAGAAATCACACATGTTACCAGAAGAAAAGATTAAAAAAACAAAGCTTATAGATATTAAATTAATCCCTATAAGCTATTTTATTAAAACTAAACTAATTCCACGAAACAAACTGCTTGGTAATCACCCGTAAATAACCAAACTCTGAGCCAATGGAACTTGGATGAGAAATCTCCACTTTGGAGTATTTGAGACATCGCCATACTCGTTATGACAATTTTTTTCAGTAAATATCTTTCACTGGTACATGAAACTACTGATGACGTTATAATTCCCAATGGAGCAATAATGTACCCAAAGTCGAATCATCCCTTTAAGGGCACTCACTACCCTTAAATCTTTAAAACATTCGATTTTTTGAAAAATATATATGTTAAATAAAGCTTGATCATTTCTGAACAAAATAAAGAAAACCGCGTGAAAATATTCCCCTTTGTTCCGGAGATATTGATATTCTAAATATTTAATTACTGATCAAGTTTATGGTAAGAAAAATTTTAAACTCATTTTTCTCAAAATGTAATTTTGCATCATTCCGCAATTTATATCTCAAAAACTATGAAACGTAATTCCGTGGAAATTTTTTTCACTGCATAATCATGTTATTTTATTGCATATGAACTAGAATTATTGCAATCACTGAACTTTTTGTTATTTATTCAGGGGTAAATTAATGCAAAAATTTAAGGAAATTTTAAGTATATTTTGAGAAGTTTTAAAAAAATTGAAAAAATATTTTTATGTTGAATGTTTTATTTTCAATTGTATTTTGAATTATTTATTTTAAATATAAAACAGGAATTATACATTTAAGTGTAAAATTAATTTCATAGTTCTGCGCGCAAGCCAGTATACAATAAAAATGCTTAAAAAAACAAGGTATATCTAAAGCATTTAAAAAAAAATATTTAAAATTATTTTGAGAGTTGAAAATTTGTTTATTAAAATAAATATATCAATTTATCATATACATAAAAGTTGGAAAAATTGGGAGTAAATTGTAATAGTTACAAAGCTTCGAAAAGTATGAAAATATGCGTTATTTCCTCGACTTAAGAGTCGTGAGTCCCCTTAACTGATGAAAGTGGGTTATTCCCGCAATTTCAAACTATATTCAACTACACCTAAACTATAAAAATAAAGGATATAACTATCCAAAATATATTTAACCGAGATATATTCGTAGAAACCAAAAAAATAACGCTTGTCTTCGCAACACTAGAACTCCAAATTATACTAAGGACCCAGAGAATGGTTAAAATTTTGGCACGTTTACGACTTCGAGTCTGGCTATTAGCATAGGTGCGTTCGTCGTCATTCGGAATTGGCTTAAAACTACAGGTATCGATCTGGTGCCACGTTTTGCCAAAAGATGACAGTAAAGAGAAACCATTCAATTCAAAAATACTTGAAGGAATAGAGTGTTACGTAAGACGTTCTTCCGCAAGCTGCATGGCGAAATATATCCCTACATTTCGCACCCCGGCAAAAAAAGTGACACAACTCAAAACTGCAGCATTTGAGAAAAATCAACTTAAAGAATACTAAAAAGCTTGAACTAGGATTACAATAATACTGATATAACTGCCCTCAGATGGACAAATTGCGAGATGTGTCGTTTTTTGTGCACAATCGGGCACTTCATACCGATTTTTCAATGACATAACCTCAAAATTGCCATTTTTTGACTTGTGTCACTTATTTTCCGGGTTGCGATCAGCCCCATCGCATAACTGATGGATCATACTCTCAATTTTAGTCTAAATATGTATAAATTTGTGGAAATCGCACACGCTGATATTTTTGGAAAATTATTTTCGTATTATTATCCTCTTCACATGACTTTAAACGCAAGAAAAAAATAATATTTCAATTGATACATCGCGCCGACTCTTGAATTCCACATTGCTGGAAAAGTAAATCAGTTACCAGCTCTAACTGATCTTCTTTTCGTATACTTCTCAGCCGACAAAATCTCTGTTCACCGGTGATACAGCATTATAGCCGTCAAGCAAAAACAATATGTTCTTACCTCTTTTACGACGCCATAAAATCGGTGGAGGAAAACACCACTGCGTATAAGCCTCATCATTATTAACATTTATTCTGCCTGACAGAATAAAGAACCGGAGCTGTTTCCCACCGATTATATGAAACTGTCATTCTTGAATTTGAATAATTTATATATATAATAGCCGTTGTCTCTGTATAACACTTCCGGGCTGTACTCATCTTTCAACTGAAGCCCTCAGTAAACAAACGGCCGGTTAGGCTTAATTTCAATTTGAGATGTGGATCAGAATTTTTTCTTACCTAAAAACTAATATCTTCTCCATCAAATCACGTTTGTTCAGCCTATTTTTCTATAAAACATTCAGAACTAAAAAAAATTGGATGTTTTTAGCTGTATATTTAACAGTTTTTAAAAATCTGTTTACTTTTGCGATGAATTCTGAAAGTAAACAAACTTGAATGTGAATGAATCAAGTAGCTCAAGTATTCATATCGCGTAGTGAGCTGTAAAAAACTGAATGGCAGTCTACTACTCCAATCGCATGAAAAACTAAATAAATAAAAAATAATGAAAGGGTTTGCTTTTACAAGGTGTGGATTAAATGCAATATTGTTAGATAATTCGGGATATTTTTTAACTTTCATATACTTTTTCCATTATGACGTCATTATTAGTATTATGACGTCAAAATGACGGGTTAGATGGCAGTCTACTACTCCAATCGCATGAAAAACTAAATAAATAAAAAATATTGAAAGGGTTTGCTTTTACAGAGGCTGTTCACACATTTTTTAGACGATGTATATTGTATTCACAAAACTAAATTACATAAAATTCTTGTGTTTTAAATGTTCTATTTGACATCCCTTATTCTGAACTATCTTTCGACACCGCAATTTCTAGGATAATAATGCCTTTTGAAGTGTCAGAAGAGGTATTCTATCCCATGCCTCCTGAACAGCTTTCCAAAGTCCTGTAAGGGTTTTGGGACGACGTTTGAATAATGCAGATTTTAAAAGTCCGAAAGCAAAAAATCCATAGGTGATACATCGGGAGATTTAGTAGGGATATCAGGGAAGGGTATGGCCTTGATACCAGTTTTTTGTTCCATTTCTTTTAGGAAATTTACAGTGGATTTTGATGTGTGACTGCTAGCTTTGTCCTGATGGAGTCTTACAGATTGATGGCACTGTGGGTAAAGCGATGGTATTTCATTCAGAAAAATTGGCGATAAAATATGTTCCTGATAGTATTTGGAGTTAATCTTGACATTTTTTTCCATTCTCTTTATTTTTAACTTGCCATTATAAGAAAAACCAGCAACAATCATGAATCTCTTAGAAAAACTTTCTTTCGATTCTTTGAACCATGTACTTAAATTTTTTTCTCCCTTTTTATGATAATAAATGGCTCTTTTTTTGTTGCAATCATTTAAATACACCCATGATTCATCTATTGTGACAATTGTTATCCATTTTTCTTTGGATAAGTGTTTCTCATATAGAATTCTGCAGCGTGTCCTGCGTTCAGCGATATGATTTGAAAGAAGACGATGCACATTGCGTTTTTTCGCTTTCTTAAGATTTAAATCAACGTTTATCATTTTGTTTACAGTGGACACCGAGCATTTTTATGATTTTGCAACTGTCCTTTGACTAGGGGGATTTTCTATTAACATTAAACAACGTACCTTTGCAATAGTCGAAGATGTCCGTTTTTCCTTGGATACTTGTTTGGAATTTTTGTCCCACTTGAGGCTCCAATTTGACGTTTTTTTCCTTTCTTGTTGACGATATTACCTATCGACGCTTTAGATATCACAAAACCATGACTCACATCGTTTTTGGATAACGGAGTATGCATATTTCTCTTCGGAAAGAGCATAAATGTAGCCTTCGAACCACTGCTTTGTTAAAAACGCCATTTTGAATAAAAACAAAACTTTCAAGCCGCAGACCATAGCTTTGACTTTTAAAAACATAGTACAGTTGCAATTATTTCTTTTGCAGCAAACGATTTTTTATTACCGCTTACAAAAATCGTCTAAAAAATGTGCGAACAGCCTCTGTAAAAGGTGTGGATAAAATGCAATATTGTTAGATAATTCGGGATATATTTTAACTTTCAAATACTTTTTCCATTATGACGTCATTATTAGTATTATGACGTCAAAATGACGGGTTACCTTCTAGTTACTTATATTTGCAAAACAAAATAATTTGAAGAAAGTAGGCAAATATATTGAAAAAAGGTTTCACTAAATGCTCAATAGATTCAATGAAGGAGAGTACCGTGTGCGTTGCGAGATACTGGACATATCTGAGTACTCTGAGAAGTAGTTTTTATTAGTTAAAGATTAGATCTTACCTGCGAGTGAGCCAGTCGAACCTTCGTTTTTTCCATTTCAAATTCTCTGATCTGTCAACTGATGACATGACATATCTTATGATATTTTTAAGCTGAAGATGCAAACTATCGGACCAATCCCTGATTAAATCAAAAGACGAAATATTTATCTGAAATAAGTGATTTCCTAAATAATTGTTTCACATAAAAACAAAACCATAACGTCATTGTATTAAAATGAGAACAATTATTTGACAGTATATACGTTGCCACTTACAACAAAAGCATTAGTGCCAAAAATTTTAGCAAAATGGAAGTATTGTCCAACTAAAAGAATAAATAAACAGGAAATAGCGACATCGCATAAAAATGAAATCATGATGTAAATGGGTGAAAAAAAATTATGTTATTTGACACTAATTTCTATGCTGCCACATACAAAACTATAAAAATTGGTGCCAAAAATTTGAGCAAATTGAAGGTAATAAACGTCGAACTGTATGCGGCATTTGAAGTGTAAATAAGAAAGGAATAGTGGCGTCGCATAAAAATTAAATTAGGATGCCAATGAGTTAAGGAGATAATTACCTACGAAACCAATACTTAGTATTACAGAAGTACTAAGAAATAAAAAACGGACGTATAATTAACGTCCGACTAACTATTTCTTTCAAATTTTAAATAAAGAAGAGAAAAGTATTATTCGAACAATCCCAGAGGGTGAAATTTTTAAAAGTAAAGATATACCGTTTGGATGTACCATTTCGAAAAATCTTGACAACATAATTTAGAAATAGGACGCTGTACTAGTATGCTATTACTATGATTAGAGCTTGAATTATTATAAATAAAATAAAAAATATTACAACTGCATGAAAAAAAACTAATCAATTCAGGAGAAAAGATAACACAGGTCTGCGACAAAAAAATTATCTCAAATGTAATCAGTGATTTTTATAGTATTTTTGGTGCTGATTATGGGAAAAAATATTGAAAAAATTCCATCACGTGCAGTTTTGTTACAATTAGCATGTCTAGTTTTGTCGAATTTGTGTATTTTTAAAGTAAGGTAGCACTATGAGTTTAGACAAAATTTCAAATATTTCCAAAGAAACTGTTATATTTTGCTTACAAACACTTTTAAAAAGTATAGTGAGAAAGTTTCAAGGCGTTTGCATTGAAATATATATTCTTATATATACTGGACAGTCGTACTAAAACTAGTGTAATGCGGTTAAATCTGCATCACTTTCCTATTAGTGCCTGTCTGTCGACCTTCCCTCCCATCCCATACTATCTCCCTCCACTGACATCTTTCGTGTCAGTGCCTGTCTGTCCCAGACATCCGCCTTCCCACCACCTTCCACTGTACCACATCTAAAAGAATGTTTTGAAAATCTTGAGCTGGTCTTAAACAAAATTTGTCATTCAGATCATAAATGGACGATTTGTGACGATTTTAAAGTGATATCAAAGCTGCTTAGTCAACAAAGTTATTACACAAAGTTCACTCGCTTTCACTGCGAAAAGGACAGTAGTGACAGGAAGCAACACTATATAAAGAAAGAATGGCCACCGAGAAAAACTTTGCAGGTTGGAGTTAAAAATGTTGAGAGAGAGAGTCTTGTAGATACCAAAAAGGTATTACTTCCACCGCTACACATTAAATTGGGTTTGATGTAACAATTTGTCAAGGCATTGTCAAAAGAAGGAGAATGTTTTAGATACCTTTGTGAGCAGTTTCCTGGTTTATGCGAGGCAAAGATAAAAGGAGGAGTGTTTGTCGGACCTGACATCAGAAAACTAATGAGGCAATTTTGATGTAACAATTTGTCAAGGCATTGCCAGAAGAAAGAGAATGTTTTAGATACCTTTGTGAGCAGTTTCCTGGTTTATGCGAGGCAAAGATAAAAGGAGGAGTGTTTATCGGACCTGACATCAGAAAACTAATGAGACAATTTTGATGTAACAATTTGTCAAGGCATTGCCAGAAGAAGGAGAATGTTTTAGATACCTTTGTGAGCAGTTTCCTGGTTTATGCGAGGCAAAGATAAAAGGAGGAGTGTTTCTCGGACCTGACATCAGAAAACTAATGAGGCAATTTTGATGTAACAATTTGTCAAGGCATTGCCAAAAGAAGGAGAATGTTTTAGATACCTTTGTGTGCAGTTTCCTGGTTTATGCGAGGCAAAGATAAAAGGAGGAGTGTTTGTCGGACCTGACATCAGAAAACTAATGAGGCAATTTTGATGTAACAATTTGTCAAGGCATTGCCAAAAGAAGGAGAATGTTTTAGATACCTTTGTGAGCAGTTTCCTGGTTTATGCGAGGCAAAGATAAAAGGAGGAGTGTTTATCGGACCGGACATCAGAAAACTAATGAGACAATTTTGATGTAACAATTTGTCAAGGCATTGCCAAAAGAAGGAGAATGTTTTAGATACCTTTGTGAGCAGTTTCCTGGTTTATGCGAGGCAAAGATAAAAGGAGGAGTGTTTATCGGACCTGACATCAGAAAACTAATGAGACAATTTTGATGTAACAATTTGTCAAGGCATTGCCAAAAGAAGGAGAATGTTTTAGATACCTTTGTGAGCAGTTTCCTGGTTTATGCGAGGCAAAGATAAAAGGAGGAGTGTTTATTGGACCTGGCATCAGAAAACTAATGAGACAATTTTGATGTAACAATTTGTCAAGGCATTGCCAGAAGAAGGAGAATGTTTTAGATACCTTTGTGAGCAGTTTCCTGGTTTATGCGATGCAAAGATAAAAGGAGGAGTGTTTATCGGACCTGACATCAGAAAACTAATGAGACAATTTTGATGTAACAATTTGTCAAGGCATTGCCAAAAGAAGGAGTATGTTTTAGAAACCTTTGTGAGCAGTTTCCTTGTTTATGCGATGCAAATATAAAAGGAGGAGTGTTTCTCGGACCTGACATCAGAAAACTAATGAGGCAATTTTGATGTAACAATTTGTCAAGGCATTGCCAAAAGAAGGAGAATGTTTTAGATACCTTTGTGAGCAGTTTCCTGGTTTATGCGAGGCAAGGATAAAAGGAGGAGTGTTTGTCGGACCTGACATCAGAAAACTAATGAGGCAATTTTGATGTAACAATTTGTCAAGGCATTGCCAAAAGAAGGAGAATGTTTTAGATACCTTTGTGAGCAGTTTCCTGGTTTATGCGAGGCAAAGATAAAAGGAGGAGTGTTTATCGGACCTGACATCAGAAAACTAATGAGACAATTTTGATGTAACAATTTGTCAAGGCATTGCCAAAAGAAGGAGAATGTTTTAGATACCTTTGTGAGCAGTTTCCTGGTTTATGCTTGGCAAAGATAAAAGGAGGAGTGTTTATCGGACCTGACATCAGAAAACTAATGAGACAATTTTGATGTAATAATTTGTCAAGGCATTGCCAAAAGAAGGAGAATGTTTTAGATACCTTTGTGAGCAGTTTCCTTGTTTATGCGATGCAAAGATAAAAGGAGGAGTGTTTCTCGGACCTGACATCAGAAAACTAATGAGGCAATTTTGATGTAACAATTTGTCAAGGCATTGCCAAAAGAAGGAGAATGTTTTAGATACCTTTGTGAGCAGTTTCCTTGTTTATGCGATGCAAAGATAAAAGGAGGAGTGTTTGTCGGACCTGACATCAGAAAACTAATGAGGCAATTTTGATGTAACAATTTGTCAAGGCATTGCCAAAAGAAGGAGAATGTTTTAGATACCTTTGTGAGCAGTTTCCTGGGTTATGCGAGGCAAAGAAGGAGTGTTTATCGGACCTGACATCAGAAAACTAATGAGACAATTTTGATGTAACAATTTGTCAAGGCATTGCCAAAAGAAGGAGAATGTTTTAGATACCTTTGTGAGCAGTTTCCTGGTTTATGCGAGGCAAAGATAAAAGGAGGAGTGTTTATCGGACCTGACATCAGAAAACTAATGAGACAATTTTGATGTAACAATTTGTCAAGGCATTGCCAAAAGAAGGAGAATGTTTTAGATACCTTTGTGAGCAGTTTCCTGGGTTATGCGAGGCAAAGATAAAAGAAGGAGTGTTTATCGGACCTGACATCAGAAAACTAATGAGACAATTTTGATGTAACAATTTGTCAAGGCATTGCCAAAAGAAGGAGAATGTTTTAGATACCTTTGTGAGCAGTTTCCTGGTTTATGCGAGGCAAAGATAAAAGGAGGAGTGTTTATTGGACCTGGCATCAGAAAACTAATGAGACAATTTTGATGTAACAATTTGTCAAGGCATTGCCAGAAGAAGGAGAATGTTTTAGATACCTTTGTGAGCAGTTTCCTGGTTTATGCGATGCAAAGATAAAAGGAGGAGTGTTTGTCGGACCTGACATCAGAAAACTAATGAGGCAATTTTGATGTAACAATTTGTCAAGGCATTGCCAAAAGAAGGAGAATGTTTTAGATACCTTTGTGAGCAGTTTCCTGGTTTATGCGAGGCAAAGATAAAAGGAGGAGTGTTTATCGGACCTGACATCAGAAAACTAATGAGACAATTTTGATGTAACAATTTGTCAAGGCATTGCCAAAAGAAGGAGAATGTTTTAGATACCTTTGTGAGCAGTTTCCTGGTTTATGCGAGGCAAAGATAAAAGGAGGAGTGTTTATCGGACCTGACATCAGAAAACTAATGAGACAATTTTGATGTAACAATTTGTCAAGGCATTGCCAAAAGAAGGAGAATGTTTTAGATACCTTTGTGAGCAGTTTCCTTGTTTATGCGATGCAAAGATAAAAGGAGGAGTGTTTCTCGGACCTGACATCAGAAAACTAATGAGGCAATTTTGATGTAACAATTTGTCAAGGCATTGCCAAAAGAAGGAGAATGTTTTAGATACCTTTGTGAGCAGTTTCCTGGTTTATGCGAGGCAAAGATAAAAGGAGGAGTGTTTGTCGGACCTGACATCAGAAAACTAATGAGGCAATTTTGATGTAACAATTTGTCAAGGCATTGCCAAAAGAAGGAGAATGTTTTAGATACCTTTGTGAGCAGTTTCCTGGGTTATGCGAGGCAAAGAAGGAGTGTTTATCGGACCTGACATCAGAAAACTAATGAGACAATTTTGATGTAACAATTTGTCAAGGCATTGCCAAAAGAAGGAGAATGTTTTAGATACCTTTGTGAGCAGTTTCCTGGTTTATGCGAGGCAAAGATAAAAGGAGGAGTGTTTATCGGACCTGACATCAGAAAACTAATGAGACAATTTTGATGTAACAATTTGTCAAGGCATTGCCAAAAGAAGGAGAATGTTTTAGATACCTTTGTGAGCAGTTTCCTGGGTTATGCGAGGCAAAGATAAAAGAAGGAGTGTTTATCGGACCTGACATCAGAAAACTAATGAGGGATGCCAGCTTTGAGAAAGAAAAAATGGAAACAAAAGGAAAAGCAGCATGGGTATCTTTTAAACTAGTTGTAACCAGTTTTCTGGAAAATGGAAAGGATCCAAACTACAAGTCAATAGTCGTTTACATGCTAGATAACTTCATGAAGCTTGGTTGTAATATGAGCATAAAAGATCATTTTCTTCACTCACACCTTGACTTCTTCCCTAAAAATCTGCGTGATGTCAGTGAAGAACAGGCTGAAAGGTTCTATCAAGACATCAAGGAAACGGGAAAAAAGGTACCATGGAGGATGTACCGTTAACATGATAGCGGATTACTGCTGGATATTAAAAAGGGACGATCCTCAAGATGTCCACAGCAAGGAGAGTACTAAAAAAAGTTTTGATTTGAAGCGAAAGCGCTTCTACAAGGACTTTGACTCTATAGTTATGCACTTTTTCAATTTTCTGTTGTATTAATGTAAACCATGGTATCTTTTATATGTTTATTAAAATTTAGAACCGTTAGAAAAAAATGTACAAAATTGCTTTAAATTGAGTTTTCCCCCCAAAATACACACCCTTTTTGTGAGATAACCTGACGTGATAGAAAAAAATGGATTTCATTTTTGAAATCAGCACTGAAAAATACATAGAAATCAGTCATCAAAGTACAAACCACTTTTAAAATAATTTTTTTTGCAGACCTGTGAAATGAATCTCTCCAAACCAGCCATAAATTCGGTGTATTTGCCTTCCAACCTCTCAAAGGACAAGAATAATTCGTAATACTTCCCAACATAAGTGTCACATTTAACACTTGAAAAGAACATGCGAATGGGACATTTATTTTAGAACAGAAAGAATGTCTTCTATTTCAGAAATAAGTTAAAAAAAATTATAAGTTATAAATATATATATTAAAAACAACCTTCAATAAAATCTTAAATTGATAGTTGGTATAACTGTAACGATATATATTTTACCTTACGGAATAATACGATAGTAATTGTCCCCATTGTTGTCTGAGGAAACCGTCTTAGGTTAGTTATCAATCATTAATTACAGTTGAAATGCCCTTCATCGCTTTATTGTAAGCATTACGAGGTTCTATGAGCGGTATTTGGGAGAAAGATAAATATTCCCGTATGCGGCTTTCTAAATAAGAATTCCAATATCTATGTGAAAGATTTGGTTCGATTTATTTCAAATTTAGCGAAATAACTGTTTGCCAAGAAATATTTTACTCGCCTTTTAGATAACTGGGATCTTTCATTTTGATTTATTTTAAGTGGAAATATTTATTAAAAATTCTGATTTATAATGCATGTAAACATCATGTATTGTGTCAAATACCCACTTTTGCTCATATTCAAATGAGAACTCTTCGTCTAAACGTAATTGACATTTTCTGCGTTGTAAGAAAGATTGCTACAGAGAAAGAAAGATTTCATTTACAAAATATTATATACATTCTCTATAAAATAATGTAATAATGGCTCACGTTGTATCTATAAAAATTGCATTAAACGTTGTATCTATAAAAATACAATTGATAGAGAACGCACGGGATAGGATATGGACGAATACTAACAGTCTAAGGTTTGGTGTGGAGCGCTACGGTCGACTTTTTGCTACACGAGGACTAATTAGACCGGGACCTACAGTTTGAAGCCGATGCCGAATGGCTACAAACATCCATGCCAACAGTGGGACTCGAACCCACATGATCTAAACCGAATGCCAGCGCGCTAGCCATTCGGCCACCACCTAACGGAAGGATCAAAAGAAGTCGAATTTCAAGAAGAATGATTAAGTCTCTTTAATATTGTGATAAGTCTATCATTCTATTTATTCTATAAGTTACACTGGATAACTTAACAATATATTTTTATTCCCAGAATCGAAGGACGTAGGCAATTATTTGTCTTCCATGAGATGTTTCTTGCTCGCTGTATTGGTTTTGAAGCTGCTCATATTTTGCAATTTAGGATTAAATAGACCGGTAGTTGAAGTAAAACGAGAATTCCAAACGTAAACAAGATTAGAGCCCGCAAACTCTGCTGATAAACCCTATTTGACCATCGTCCGAAAGCCATTGCACACCAAGAACGCTAACCTATGGCATGTTCATATAGAATCCGTCAGCGTTAAAGATTCCTTTGGCATTGATTGGTTAAATAGGTAAATGATTGGTACATAATTGGTTGAAAATTTTAACGCTAACGCGCCCCTAGGGATTCTTTGTGAACAGGTCCTGAAAGCAGTATAAAAGTCCTTACAGAGCAATGGTCCAAGGGGCTTTATCAGAGCTCTTTTAGGCCATGGATTTAAACTGCAACTGGTAATCTCTAGTCTTTAAACTTCTCTGGATCACACATAAAGCATACCTGCATTACCTCAAATTAAAGCTAAAGAAATAATCTGTGTTATCGTAAGTTCTGCTGTAAATTCCCATCCTGGGTTTTAGTGCACCTGGATGACTGGTGGTCAACATATGATATTTCTCCTGTTAGGGGTTAAAAGGATTTTGTGCTATGGACCTAATACGTCTTGAGTAGTCTTGCAAAAGCAAAGCGGCAGGAGTATTGTAATGGAGTACGGTAGGTTTTCTTCTGTTGCTTCCATTACAACGTGATGTAAACTTTCAGCATACCTTCCATTACGGTGCACCATATATAATTCACCATAAATGTACCTTGCGAATTTATTTCAAAAGATAACTTTAAGCTACGGTGTTGGAATTGAGGAAGGGATGGCTTAATTTGGAGTGTCTGACCATGAATTCTGCTTGCTTACTTTATTTATATATATATATATATATATATATATATATATATATATATATATATATATATATATATATATATATATAAAATTGGATGTATGTTCCAGCATAACTCTGGAATGCCTGGAGTAATTTCAACCAAACTTGGTACACATATGACTTACAATCTGGGAAAATATACTTTGGGGTAAGACACTCCCCAAGTAGTATTGGGAGCGCCCCTAGGGGGTGGGGGCGGGAAGTGACTTACATGTAATAATTGCAAGATAAAAATAACTTTTTATATACCATGTTTTTAAATTTTCTGTTGAATTATGTAAACTTGACAATTCTATGCATTAATAAATACTTTTTAAAAAATTTTTTGAGGAATTATCCCATCAACGTGAAAGAAAATGAAGTTAATTGGATATAACTTTTCGTTCCCGTTCCAGCCAATAGATGGCTGCACCAGTCTTCAAAACAAAATTAACTGAAAATTAATTTAATTCTGCTTAAAGGTGGCTAAAAATATTTTTTAAATGCATTGTCATCGTGTTCTGAGCTATTCTAAAAGTTTCAAATGTCTAGCTAGTCGGGAAGTTAGTTAAAAATCGATTGCAAGATTTGTACTGGACAAACACATACACACACACAAACAAGAAAGCAAGTTAATAAAAACATGGTAAAAATAATTGAAAACGACTGATATTAGTGTCGAATTCATAGTTTTCGGGGCAGCAGAGAGGAAAAGTGACACCTCCGATGCAGTTTAAGCGCAGTTCCAGCCCCTATCGGCATGGGGGTTGACAAGGAGTGAAAAATAAAATATCCATAATGACCAAGAGTAGTGTCGAATCCATAGTTTTCGAGGTAGCTAAGCTGATTGGTGACAGTCCCGATGAAATTTAAACCCAAATTTAGTGCACCTGTAGGGTTGGGGTGGGAATGTTGCGAAATTTAAAAATTTAGTTTTCGGAGGTCTTTGAGATGAATACTGACACGCCTGATGTCGTTCAAGTCCAAGTTCCGCAATTTCAACCAAATTTGGTAAACATATGACTTACCATCTGGAACAAAATACTGTGTGTGTGTGGGGGGGGAGACACTCCTAGCATCCCTAGGGTGGATAGGAAGGGGTTGACATGTAAAAATAATCGAAAATGACTGATATTAGTGTCGAATGCATAGTTTTGGGGCTCGCTGACATGAATAGCGACACTTCCGATGCCGTTTAAGTTCAAATTTATTCTTTCTCCTGGAGGTGAAACTAAATATGTTGTTTATAATCAAGTTTTGGGTTAAATTAACATTATGGTGAATTTTTAAAAGATTTTACTTTATAATTTGTATACTGTACTTATACATTTAAATACCCGTAAATAAAATAACTTCGATTTTGCACTATAGATAGAATTCATTCCTTTTCCTGTCAAATAAAATATTGGGAGAAATAAATACCCGGGCAACGTCACGTCAACAGCTAGTTAAATATAAATAAGATTTCGTTCAAAAGACCCTTCACCGAAAGGCTTCGCAGGACACAGAGTGAGTGCATATGGCCTAACGGCCGTGTGTCGTGCAGGCCTGCTCTGACGCATAAAAGAAAGCGATCTTTCAAATGTAGTATTTGTTCTCTCTTCATCGGAAAGCGCGATATTTAAAAACGTGTCATGAACGGATGGTTTAAAATAAATATGGAGATTTTTAAACTTTGAAGGCAGGACTGGAGTTACGTAGCTCTCGCGTCACAGCCAATAGGGTTTGTACAAGTAAATACAACAAGTATTTAAGATTACGTGTTTTTTCAGCGAGGGATTTTGTTTAATTAGTCACTATTCTGCGAGTGTGTTGGGGCTTTCAGCCATTGTGTTAGTAGCTGCGTTCGCAGCAAGTTTTTGATTTAAATGTGTTTGCGACGAATTGTCGAGCCATTAGGCTTGTATCCCTTCTTTCTTCCTTTACCTATCCCAACCTTTACCATTCAGTTTAAGTAGGTTTTTTCAAAATTAAAGTAGGTTAATTTTCGCCCGTTTATGACACGCTAATCTGTATTCATTTTTGTTTAATGGTTAAGTTTTGTAAATATTTTTCTTCCAAGCTATTGGATCAAATCGATCCACTTTTTTACTTTGTTTTTATGTAAAATAACAAAAATAAAGGCATTTTAGTTAGCCACATCATGTCTACTATCTTATGAAAGGTTTTTTATTTCAGATAATTAGGTATGGAACAAGTTATACTGTTTAATCCACCCAACATCAAACCATGGGCATAAAATGAATTTTGTAAATCTCACATTTTGGGAGGCGGATGTTTTACGTTCGCATACCAATAAAAATAAATCTAACAGAGTACACGTTGTGTTCGGTGACGTGCACTACGTGGGCCAAGCGCTTGTTTCATCTTGAATTTTTCAGAACAAAACACATGTCGTTTCTTCAAAATGGTACTACATGGTCTTCAATTTAATTATCAGTCAGAAAATTTCTAAAGACGTAAAGGAGACTTGAAGGAATGTCTTACCAATTTCAAAGACCCTTCAAAATGGTATTCAAATTTAAGTGGTTTTCCAAGCGCAGTATAATCGAGCATATGCATAACAAAATATGTTTTGAATTAAAAGACTCGCATATAAAATGTTTTAACCATATTTAATGGAGTCATAACAAGTGTAGTGTATAGAAAGTACTTGTTCACGATTGAAACAAGTTCAGATAAAGCAATTTTATCTTAAATCAAAACTTCAACGTTAACGTCACGTTTTTATGCAACACATAAAGGAAAATGCCCAGAATTTACACTGCCACATTAAAAAGTCGTAAGATTTCAAATTTCCGCAGCGTTTACATTTGTCGAGAGTTAATTTAAAGACAAGTAAACATAGAATTACGAAAGCCTTAAAATTGCATAATAAAGCCGTGCGATTAAAATCCTGCTTTTAAAACTCTTTGTTTAAAATAAATAACTGATATCAGGAAAATACCAAATTTTCAACGTTAAACATTCATTATAAATTTTGAGATACAAATTTTAAATTAGATGTAAAACTCAACGAGGTTTAGTAATGATCATAAGAAGTCCATTTAAAAGAAACTCAAATTTCTGTATGAAGTTTTGAAGGAGATAGGCATCATGTTGGATGGCCGCACACCTCTTCATGTCTTTGAAAGAGGCACTGTGACTGGTGTGAGGTATAGGGATGAGGTCTTGGAGCCCTATGTTCGCCTTTTCAGGGGTGCAGTTGGCCCTGAGTTCATTTTAATGCACGATAACGTGAGGCCACATAGAGATCTTCTAGTCGACGAATTTCTAGAGAGTGAGGATATTCGCCGGATGGATTGGCCAACCAGATCTCCAGATCTTAACCTTATAGAGCATGTCTGGGACGCTCTGGGGAGAGGAATTGCAACTCGCAACCCCCCTCCGAGAACCATACAGGGAATGAAAACAGCGTTGCTGAACGAGTGGGACCAATTTCAACAGAAATGATAAACTGCCTTATTTCATGTATGAAATCACGCTGCTAGACCTGTATATCTGTAAGAGGGGACCATACCCCGTATTAACCCTTCTATTAACCCATTTTTTTTGTTTACTCTGCAACCGCTGTTTCATACCTTCCGACTCCAACGAGTGTTACGCACGATCATCCGTGTGTATTACAATTATTGAATGGTTATTTGTTTTGTATTGTATCAATTTATGTACATATAAAATTTCATTAAAATCGGTACAGTAGTTTTAGAGATAATCGACCAAGTCTGCAAATTCTCTTAATTTCTTACACCAGTGTATATATGTATGCATGTAGATATATATATATATATATATATATATATATATATATATATATATAACCAATTAATGGCCGCTCTTACAAAGCGGGTATGAAATTTCCATTTCTATAGTGTGAATCGGAAAAATAGGCCCCTTAAGCTAAAGGTTAGCCAGCTATTAAACTTTTCTGTGATCTTACGATTTTTATCACGGACGGGTATCAATACTATACGTTTAAATTTCAGCCCTTTTTTCGCTCTGTAAAAAAATAGGAATGAAAACATTTTCTGTCTAGACACAAACTTCGTCTAATTCAGTGAATACTCTACAAACATTCAAGCGTATTGTGTTAGTGAATTGCGTGAAAGGTTAGAAGTTATATTAGACTTCAATATATATAAAGAACTAGCTGAAGTACCCGGTGATGCCCGGGATTTTAAGAATGTTTGTTGTTAACCAAAATCAATTTAAAAATTAACACAGTATAAATAACATAAAAAATATATGTGAAATGTTATACACGTCTCAGATTTTCAGCGTTTCATCATTGTAATACTAAAATCTGAAAAGTAAAAATGTCAAATTCTCTAATGTTTGTTAACCAAAATTAATTTAAAACTAAGCACAGTATAAATAACAGAAAAAATCCTTGTGAAATCTATAAATATATAAATTTATAATAAACTCCTCAGAATTCAGCTAGAATCAGCCTTTCATCATTGGGGTAAAAAAAAGAAGCTGCAATTACAGGTTCAGCAGAAATTTCCAATAGAACAATGATATGACTGCAGCGTTGCCTCTTAAAAAATGAAGTGTTTGATTGAGGGCTGCAAACCATTCAACTCCTCTCCACATTTAACTCCTATAAACATCCTCTACATATTAAATTCCTTTTCTCTCCATAATAAACTCCTCAGAATTTTGGTATATTCAGCCTTTCATCATAGTACCACTAAAAACTGAAACATCCTCTCCAGAAATATAAATTTATTAATTTCAATAATTAAACACACACAAATATATAAATTACGCAAAAGTTTTTTAACCATTTGAATAATTCGTAAATGAAAAAGCATATGAAAATAAAGATAAGAACTTCCGGAATCGAAATTAATTACCCTTAATTTTTAATTAATAAAAAACCAACATAATATGAATAAAAACGATAGTTGTTTAAAACCATATGAAAATAAAGCTATTATAAAGATAATAATAAAAAAAGCATAAAAAAATAATGCTCGCGCATGAAGTTAACGTTACGATATAAAGATAGTAATAATAATATAAACCGCGTGCATAAAATATTTAGCTTTTCAAGCGAAATAAATTAATTTTTAGAAAAAAACTACTTTTAATCGAGAAATTAAATACATTGCACAAAATTTTGATTTTACCAACTTTCCACCCTACTTCTTTTAAATAGGGTGTAAATATAAAGTTTTAACAGCCAATTGAATGCCAGTTAAAAACGATTGTTGTTTAAAATCATAAAAATTACGCTTATTATACAGATAATAAAAATAAGCATAGGAAAATAATGTGTGCGCATGAAGTAAACGTTACGATATAAAAATAGTAATAAAAATCTATATATATAAAACAGTTCCGTAACTGACTAACTGACTGATTGACTGACTGACATACAAAATACAGACCAAACCGCTGAACCTAAAGGACTGAAATTTTGCATGGCGATTCTTCTTATAATGTAGGGGTGCACTAATAAAGATTTTTGAAAAAAATTTCTTAGATTTTTTTAAATTAAATTTTTAATCTGTTTTTGTAACTTTTTTCAAGTTTGCATTTAAAATAATAATTTGACGGTTGTAAAATTTATATCACGAAAAAGATCATAAAAATTCCTTTAAAATGAAATTCTTTTCGAATCTTTACCTCCATTTTCTAATTTTTGGTGAATTTTTAAAGATTAATCTTTACAATTTAATTTATTAAACGCTGATCATGTGATCTTTATCTGGTACTTTAAATAAATTTATCGTCACGTAACAACGAAATAGACAAAAAAAAATAATTTTTTTTTTCTTGCTAATGCGGCAAACGATTGGACATTATCCAAAAAATATTAAAATACAGTAAAAGATATGTTCCTCAAACTGTACTATATTCTTTAGTATGTCCTATTAGATTTAATTTCAATATTTTCTTCTACATTATTTTGTCTATAAAAATATCCCTTACGATTTTTTAAAAAATATATTTTTTTGTCTTATGGTTAGAATACTAAAAGTTTAAAATAGTGGGCCATCTACTGAACACCTGTGAATCGAGAAAAAGTTGTTGGTTATTTATTAATTAAAAATATTGGAAAGTTCTTGTGGATCTGTAAATATACATGTGGTAACAGTTTTAAAATTTATAAATTATCAACCTACACAGGTGATAATTTATCCGGCGTTGCCCGGGATTTTAAGAATGTTTGTTAACCAAAATCAATTTAAAAACTAAGTACAGTATAAATAACATAGAATAAAAAGCATGTCAAATGTTATACGCATGAATAAAAAGAAAACTGAAAAGGAAAACTGAAAGAAAGCTGAAAAGGAAAAATGTCAAATTGTCTTTAGGAAAGTCAAGAATTTTGAAAAGTATAGCTGAAAAGTAAAAATGTCAAATTGTCGAATGTTTGTTAACCAAAATCAATTTAAAAACTAAATACAGTATAAATAACATAGAAAAGATTTAGCCTTTATCATTGGACAAAAAATCCTGAAAAGTAAAACATAAAATATATAAATTTATAATAAACCTACCAAAATCCATTAAAAAACTAAACACAGTATAAATAACATAGAAAAAAAAGTATACGAAATGTTATACACATTAATAATATGAAAAATAAAATAAAATAAAAATAATAATTTTTAAAAATAATAAAATAAAATAAAAATAATTAAAAAAAGAATAAATAAATAATAATAATAATAATAATTTAAAAAATAATAAAATAAAAGCTGAAATAAAAAAGCCTCTATAAAAAAGCTGAAAATACAGGTTTAGCAAAATGTGAACGATCCGTATTTGAACCCGCGGCGTGTAGCGTGGTAAATGAACGCTTTTACTGAATGCGCCACAATGACATGCTACTTTGTTGCGTAAAGAGGAAAATATTTGACTAAGTTTACTGGAAAGTTGCTATGGGTTGGTGAATATACATGTATTTATGGAGTGAGAGGAGTTTTAAGTCAAAAATAAGTTAGCAGGATAGAAGCTTAGTCTTCAACTCTTCAATAGACACAAAGACATAAGCGAGGGGGGTTGTAGTAGCGATTAAAAAAGATCTCGTGACACTTAGCGTGGTTGATTCGAATTTTCCATCGCGTGTGGTAGTGTCAATATGCCGTTGGATCCGATTTATTTTAGAGTATAAAATCTGACTTGAAAGATTATTATTTTCATTTATTATTCTGGTTTAATATATAACTTGAAACTTTTTGATTTTATTTATTTTTATCTTTTCGCTCGCTGTTTGCCAGCTAACCCTAACGCGGACGCCATATTCAGAGGGGTGATTCCACAAAGTGTAACAGCTTACATTTAGTTTCAAAATTCTTGGTTTTTTATTAATTAAAAATCAACGGTAATTAATTTCGATTTTTGAAGTTCTTCAGACCCTCGGCTGTTTTTAAAGACGCCTGTATGTAAAATTTCACGATCGTTGCTCCTAAACTGTGGATTTCTATACAATTACAGAGATACAAACATTCATTTTTATATATTAGATGAGACCGTTCACTGTAACTGAAATAAACGTTGAACTTAAATTTGTGGTAATGTAGGGTTTTTGTAGGGAGCAAGAAACAGTAGTTGCAAAAAAAATTATAAATTTTTAAAGGGATATTAAAAAGTGTAGAGGTATGCATTCTGACGTGGAGAAAAACTCCTTAAAAAGGGTTATTTATCATGAGAACGTAAGAGGAACTTGCTTGTTTGTTTTCTTCTAGAAAATAGGATATTGATAGTAATCACAACGTTTAAGTATGGTCTATATTCTCTATAATATCGGATTTGTTCATAATACATAACATTTTGCGTTACTTTTAGCGACACTTGAGTTAAATTTAGTGATTCATAATTGATTTCGATCGAGTTGTAACTTTTTCTAACATCATCTAATTTAGGAAAGAAAAGCTCGTCTTAAATAGAAGGAAATCTCATGTTTTATTTTTTCATTTTACTTTGAAGGAAAGGTTCATATCCCTAGAACGTTTGGAGATGGACAAGATTTTGATGAAAGCTTAAAGATAGATTGTGGTACAAATGACTACAGAAAGGGAATTGGATTTAAACTCTTTTGTAAGATTCAACTGCAGCGTATCACAAAGGTGATTGGACACAAATACTCCCTAAAAATTACAACCAAAAATTACAATCAAACTATAACAACACAAAATTTAAAGGCTGTTATACCTCCCAACTTTGTCGGTGATTCAGACTATATTCAGAGTTAAAAGAAAACGGTACAACGTATATTTTACAAATAGAGTGCAATATTTAAAGTAATTTTTAATTTTTAATTTTTTGCACCAGCATTTGAATTGCATTCATATTTAAAGCATGTTCGCAAGTGCGATTATAAACACTTTTAATCAAATGAGACTTTAAAAATCTTATTTCTTGGTATTATTTCAGCATTTTGGTTGGTTGCTTGTTTAATATGGAGTGCTACGTACTCTTATTTCAACACTAACACTAAACTCCTCTATTATTTTTGTGGACTGCTATTAAGTTTTCAAATATTGTTTAACCATTTGAAAAAGATTCCTCTACCTTTTAACGTAGTATAACGTTCCTCCATAACGGTCCTCCGGAAAGCAAAATTTCAGACGCTAAAACAGTCCGGCCTCGCGAGTTATAATTTTGGCAGCGCACCAAACCCAGTCTGTATTGCTTGAGCAAGCAGTAAACAATAAAACAGAAAAGTACCAGAAAATTTTAACATATATATGCAGATATATATATATATATATATAGATACATATGTACGTGACATATATATACATATATACATACAAAAGAGGTAAGAAACGGTAAGTAATCCTACGTTAATAACCCATGGTAGTTTCGTTAGAAGAGACTACCTTAATTTTTTTCTTTTTTTCCCCTGAGGCCGCTATGATTCTAGATTCTTTGTTTTAGAAAATCTTTTATTTCGTCAGAAAATGTCGATTGCCTTAAATTAACCATTTCGCAGTTTCTGGATGGATTTCTTGAAAATTAGGAATTTTTTTAAGAAGACCTTTTCATACTTGAATCCGCAAACTCTACACAATCTTGAAATAAGAAACATTCTGAGAAAACATTATTGAATTATTCAATCAGATAATGTTTTAAATATCTGTAAGATTAATAGTTTTCGATCCAGAATTATAAAATATGAAACCTAAGTCTCATGTCTATGGCTAATGATTCAATATAGCCTCTCAGTTGAGTTCAAAGACTTTTTAGGTGTTATTTTTCAGTTTCAAGAAAAGGTATTATTTATTAAAGTCAATGTTTTATACAACGTAAAAAAGTACTTAAAAAATAAGGGTAAGTAACTGCGTACTCCAAAGAATAGATTTCTTCTAGTTTCAGTTTAATGTAGTTTTTTTAGTCTTATTTTTTTAAAGTGTCCCATCACTTCTTTGGAACACCGTAGTTCACATTTTTATTTTGATATAGGTTTAAGAAAACACTTATATCTCATGGATCGTAAGTAAAATAAGATCATAAGTACCTAAAAACTATTGATTCTTAAGACATTGTTTTTTATCATTTACGCGTTTGAAAAATAATGGACAGAACTTGAAAAAAAAAAAAACTGAGCTCAGTTTTTGTAGTGAAGCCACTCAAGAATAGCAAGGTCTGAAATGAACGCCTTTTTTTCGAAAACTTATTTTAGTGAGCTCTTCATGACATAGAAAAGTATGAAAAAAATATTCAATCTTTTCAAGGCTAAAAAATTATAAACAATTTTTAAAAATATGCTTGGCTCCATTCAGTTTTTTTATCGAATGAAATTTAGTAAACTTCATTTTCTGCAAGATATTTGACAGCCTCTTTATGCTAGAAAAACTGGAAGATATGATGTGTCAGTAAAATGCATTCGATGTTTGAGTGATTTTCTATAAAGAATTGAAACACGTTTACATAATTTTAAATCAGTATCACCGAATATAAGCTTTTTTTATCTAACACAGACAAATCAACTGATAAGAAAGTTGTGATAATATAATAGGCAGTATAAAAGTTATAAAATAATTATACCAAAGTTTTTTCCTTTCATTTAAGTTTTTTTTAAATTCACATTGAAAAAAGTATTGTTTGTTCAATTTATTTCGAATCCTTCATTTCCGACACTCAAATATGGACGCGGACACATTTCAGGGTCATTCCACTAAAATATAAGCCCTATTCGTAGACTAATTGGACTTGAGAACTGGAAAATAAATCGGATGAAGAGATTAAACTAAAGCTTTCAAAATATTAGATGGTTAGAAAAATGTAAACATATTGCAAATTTGTCATACATAAAAACGTCGCAAAAGTATGTGATTTGACACTGCAATTATAAATGCAAAGACCAGACCAGATTCTGAAATTGATCAAGATGCCCAGTTGAACAGTTTTTATTAATTTAGATCGAGTTGGAACTTTTTCTAATTTCCTCTAATTTATGAAAGAAAAGCTCATCTTAAATAGAAGGAAATCTCATTTTTTCCAATTTACACTCATGTCCATAAATTAAGGATATTCAGAATCACACGGAAATCGAACTCTAAAGTAAAAATTTCACCTGTAGAATTATCACACACATCTTCAAGAATAATATGCAAATTACAAGAAGTCTCCAGATGACGCCGATAGTACATCACAATGAAGAGAGTGTAAGAGAGGGGTATATAAGGAATGGTGTCAAAGAAGTAAAATTGTTCACAAGCGTTCTGTAAGCCGCTCAGTGCCATAACCGAATAGTTATGACACAGAGGACGCATGTGGATGATTTTTTACGTGGTAGAATTATCGGCCACCTGGAATGTGGGCGTACTCAAATGGAAGTATCCCAGGAATTTGGAATTGCCCAAAGTGTCCTCTCTAGGCTTTGGCAACGATTCCAAGATGATGGAAATGTCACTAGACGTTACAGTACAGATCGCCCCCGAGTTACAGCGCCGAATGAAGACCGGTATTTGGCAGTAACTGACAAAAGAAGCAGACGAAGAACAGCATCCGACCTGTCTTGTCAGCTATCTGCAGCCACGGATACCACAGTTTCAAGGCAAACCGTGTACAGACGTTTGGGAAATATTGGTCCAATATACTCGCAGGCCTGTCAGATGTGTTCCGCTCACGGCAACTCACTGTCGGCAGCGATTAGCCTGGAGTAGAGAACATGCTATGTGGACATCGTCATAGTGCGCTTGTGTGATGTTTTAGACGAGTCCAAGTTTAGCTTGGAGTCTGATTCACGTCCGACTTTCATATGAAGAACGCCAGGTACCCGTTACCACCAAGAAAACATCATTGAACGACACCGTTATGGTGGTGCAGGATTGCTCGTTTGGAGTGGAATTATACTGGGCTCCAGAACAGATCTGCATCTTCAAATCGGAACCATGAACGGCCACATTTATCGGGACATCATTCCGGAACAACAGGTATGTTTTTTAGAGGTGCCATGGGCGCAGGGTTTGTGTTTATGGATGACAACGGCCGTCCTCACCGAGCAAACATTGTAAACGAATGCCTTCAATCTGAGGATATCACCCGTATGGAATGGCCAGCATTTTTACCTGACTTGAATCCGATAGAGCATGTGTGGGACATGCTTGACCGGCGAGTTGCAGCCCGTCAACCACCTACTACATGCATACCGCAACTTGGAAGAGCATTGTTTGCTAAGTGGAGTAATCTTTCCCAATATCAGCTCGTTAATTTGATACTCAGCATGCCTAGGCGTTGTACGGACTGTATTTCATCGCATGGGAGACATACAATGTATTAACCATCATACCAACAATGTAATATTAAGTTTTTGTAAAGGAGATATTTTTTACAATTGCTCCAGGGATCAAAAATTTTAGTTTTTATGAATGTTATCATACATAAACCATCTTTTTTTGTTCTTTATCTTTTGTTTAATAAATGAGCTTTATGAATAAGTCACGTTTGTTTTGTTTCTGAACCTTTATTTGCCGGAGCTGGCATTATCCTCAATTTATGGACATTAGTGTACTTTGAAAAAAGGTTCAGCATATCTCTAGAACGTTTGGAGAAGCACAAGGTTTTGGTGATAGATTGTGGTACAAATGATTACAAAAAGGGAAATAGATTTAAACACTTTTCTATGATTCAAATGCAGCGTATCACAAAGGTGATTGGGCACAAAGGCTTCCTAAAAATTACTCCCAAAAAGTATGTGATTTTACACTACAATTAAAAATGCAAAGAACAGACAAGATTCTGAAATTCATTAAACTGCCCAGTCGAACAGTTTTTTTCATTACAAAAGCTAATTAGAAATTTTGAATGGAACATAATAAAAACTAAATAAGAATGAATGAGAATAGCTTTTATTAACAAGGATAAATGTGTCGTCAGCCGCTCATACAGCGTCATAACTGTCCCAGAGGGAGAATATGTCCTTATAATCAAATGTAGACCCTATAATCAAATGTCGACCCTTATAATCAAATGTCCCTAGAAACACAAATGCTAACAATGACATCGCAGAATCTTTTAAGTTTACAATTGTGAAAAGGAACACTCTTAATTATAACCATAAACAACCAATGACATTTTTGGACGGGAGCTTTATTAAAAGATTATGATAAATCCTTGTACATGTTCAATTAACTAAAATATTCTTTTCGAAACAGCATCAGAATAGTGACGAATAGTGTGAACGTTAACAGATCTTAGAGGAGAAAGACTATGGATAAGGTATGTAAAAGGATTTTAAGGGCAAATATTTTAGTTGTAACCTTTAAACAACTGTTAAAAACGACAAAAAGAGAAAAAATCTATTAATTTCCTAGAGAATATACAGATAAGCACAGTAAGCAGCTGAGGGATGATCGATCAATATATATATATATATATATATATATATATATATATATATATACACTAGCTACCAATAAGCATTTGAACACCCATGCAAATGACGATATCTGCGGTCTTGATATACGTCACGCCCTCCGCCGTTAAATATCGTGTAGGAAACAACATTGGCATTAGTCGCATGCAAGATGCCACGAAGTGCAGAGTTATCTGATTGAGAGAAAGATGTAATAGTTGGGTATCACAGAAATGGCCGATCCTTAAGGGACATATCTAGCGAGCTGAATTACGAAAAATCGACAGTGGCCTATATGATTCAGAAGTGGACGGTGACCGGTGATTGTTGGAATGTTCCCTGAGTCGGCAGACCCACGAAACTGGGAGATAGAGACCGACAGGTGCTGTCTAGAAAAATTCGGAAGAACCGCACCCAACCGATGGCTTTCATACTGCAGGACTTTCAACAGGCATCCGGGAGTGTTGTTTCGATGAATACCACCCGTAAGAGAGCACATCTGCTTGGTTTTCGTGGTCGTGATGCCGCCCATAAGCCTTTGATCACAAAGTCCAACCGCGGTGCTCGATTCATGTGGTGCAAAGCACTTCGAAATCGGACCGTAGATCAGTGAAAACGGGTTTTCTGGAGAGACGAATGTAGGTTCACCCTCTACCGTTCAGATGACAGGGTCTGGGTCTAGCGTCTCTGGAGAACGCCTCCTGCCAGAATGCATTGTGCCCGCAGTAAAGTTTGGAGGAGGGGGAATTATGATCTGGGGGTGTTTCTACTGGTATGTACTGGGACCCTTGGTCCCAATTCATGGTAAGCTCAACGCCGACGCCTATTGCCCTATTTTGGATGACTGTGCTTCCTACATTGGGGTAGTTTTACGGGGGGGGACCCATATTAATTCCAGAACGACAGCGCCAGCTGTCATGTTGAGAGGTTCAACATGGTTTGGTATGGTGACAATGGGTTTAACCGAATGGACTGGTCTGCCCAGAGCCCAGACCTGAACCCTATCAAGAACCTGTGGGCCGAGTTGGATCGCCGAATTAAAGGGTGCAACAACCGTCCAAAAACGGTGAAGGAAATTACATGTGTTCTCGAAGCCGAGTGGAAGAAAATACCACTAGCCGTCATACAAGGACTTGTGGAAAGCATGCCTCGGAGGGTTGAGGCTGTAATTGCCTCTCGTAGAGGCTCTACCAACTATTGAATATGAATAAATTTTGTTTTTCGTTTCTATCACAGGTGTCCAAATACTTACTGGTATATATATATAAGTTTTCAGAGATGAGTCTCATTTTTGAAAGGAGAAGATTATTAGGATGTAGTTCCATATTACTATAAAATTCTTTAAAAAATAAAGTTTTATAGAGAATAAAATGTTTCACTCCGTCTGCCACTAGAAGGTATTATCTGTTACCTATGATAATTATTGCTATTAGATGCGTCCATTTGTTGGAATCTACTGCATCTAAATAAATAGCATCCATTCGAAGTAAAAAAACATGAAACACATTTGATGTCATGAAATAAATTCACATATAAACATATTCCCTTTCAAAAGCATACTTTAAATGCTCCAAAAATAACTATGTAAATACTTTAGGACAGAAATAACGCTCTTTAGAAAGAATTAAAGAGCATTCGGGAAAAAGAAATGATCATTTCGAAATCAAGAGCCACTCAAAACCTCCGAAAGATTTTTATAAAGAAATTGCTGTGCTCTGAAGCATTTTTACCACAATTTTGGTTGAAAAAGGAAAATCTCTTTCTGTGATTGCAATCAGGGAAAGTAAAGTTTGGGTTGAATGCGTTTTGAGCAATTTCTTTTCTTACTATAACCTGTCAACGACATCTGAAGGACAAGGAAAGTATAGAAAACAAAAATACGATTAATTTTAGTGGCGTAAAATGTAAAGAAATTTGTTTCAAAAGCTGCATAGTTAGATAGCACAAAGGAAAGATCTGGAAATTAATTGCTACTATGAGAAATTTTGCTAGACCGTCTTTGTGGAAAAAAAAGGCTGAAGATAATTACCATTTCAAAGTGAATTATATGTTAATTATCAGCCAAGTGCATGGAAAATGCCAACAATGCTTTAACTCTATCTCAATCTACCCAAAACAGTGCACTAATGCACCTAAAGATACTTTTTTTGAAATTTAAAACTTTTCGTTTTAAGGCCTTGCTTTCCTTGTTGATCTTTCAATCATTTCCTTTAATTAACAAGCCCTATTGTCACATTATTGTGTCTCCAAAAATATATATAAATATCTTTTTGTTTTAAAATTAGCTCCAATCCTAGGACGGGTATGTTGAAATTATTAACCCTCTAATGGTACAGTGGTTTGAGACTAAACAGATCGTTCGGTCGGGTCGGATGCGACCCGATGTCTTTTTTGATAAAGTTTTCGGTAGAAATAAGTACACAATAAGCAATTTTGTTGTATAACAACATTTATTGATAATATTTTACTTGAAATAAAAACCTTTTTGTAGAAAAAAGACCAACGAATTGCAGTTTTGCTAAACAAAGAAAATATCTGGGGCTTTTACATAGAATGTTGTACATATTAGGTCTAATATGTAATGTAGTCTTGCACCTAGTTTTAGAAGTTACTGAACCAAATTTCCGAGCACAAAGATGTAAAAAATAATATATACTAACATTTTTGACTTTCGAAATCGAAATAAAAAAATTAAAAATCTAAAAAAATGACTAGTGATCATGAATAACTTTTTTTAACAAAGACACTCATATTTACTGCAAACTTATAACTGCAAAAGCTCCAACACCTAATGCAAGACTGCTTCGTACGGTTCCTTGTCAAAACGATCTCTTGCAATAAGAGGGGAAAGTACGGGAGCGGGAAAACACACCCCTGGGTCGGATCCGACCCCAACGGTACCGTTAGAGGGTTAATACAAGTACAGTGGTACTTCGACTTACGAGTGTCTCGACTTACGAATATTTCGAGATACGAGCATTCTCTCGTTAATTTTTTTACTTCGAGTTACGAGCTAAAATTCGGGTTACGAGCAAACTTCAGATATCCCACCGGTAGTTTAAGCATCGAATGCCATGTCACGTGCTCATCAAATGGGAACTCAAGAAACATATAATATTTACAATCTTTATGTACAATTATTATACAATTGCATACATATTATTATGAGACTACTATCCAGTCTTAAACCGAGAGATTAACTCTCAACAATTACCACCCGGGACAGCTTGCTCTACCCAAAGTTGAGTCGCCCTCTGAAACCGAACAGCGCCCAACCTCTCTCGCAGAGAGATAGCTTCAATTCCCTCCCGCACACTTGAACTCCCCATTTGGTCTAGAGGATGGGATGACCTTGGTCCTAGAATCGCAAGTTCTCCCTCTTCTTCGGATTCTCAGAAAGAAGAATCTGGACATTACAGCCACTGTGAACGATGCAACAATCGCCCAGCTTCCGTGTCTCACTCGTTCACTTTAAGCTAGTAGCTGGTAATAAAAGCGAAAGTGAGGTAAGCGGGGCGAAAAGGTAAAATATCAACGAATAAGATTTAATTTTTCAGTTCAGCCTTTCTCCTCCTCTTCCATCAGCATCTTCAAGTTTGATCTCCAAGGTAAATATTGTACATTACACTTAATAATACAAATTTATTGCAGTACACTCTTTTGTATTGCGTTTTTATACAATGTTCGTCGTTTATAAGCACATTTTTCTTATTTAAAAACATGTAACTAAAAATTGCGGTGTTTTGGGGGAGCCTGGAAAGAATTAATGGCATTTCCATTCATTTCAATGGAGAAAATTGATTCGAGATACGAGTATTTCGAGTTACGAGCTCCGTCATGGAACGAATTAAACTCGTAAGTCGAGGTACCACTCTATAGTTACTCCTTTCAAAAATAGTCACAGGGTTTGCTTACTGTTGTACATCATAAACTTTCAAAACCCTCTACGTACGCATCTGATTCTGGATCAGGCGAAGACTGTATTTTAAGTATTAAACTAACATTGCCAGCCCAGATGAGTTGTTGATTGAGGTTCATTATCCGAGCTGCAAGATTAAACATTTTCGGTAATTTCTCTAGAATTTCCATACAGGGTTCAAACCTATATTTATTACACCCCCCCCCCCCCTGAACTTCTAAACGGTCACAGCTTAGATCATAAAGTTGGTGTCTAGGTATAGTATAAAGGCTATGCGCTACTCGATGAGACAACTTACAACGCCATCTATCGGCAAATTTTGGAATTACGATTTTTATCTCAAAAACAGCACAAGATACGAGAAAAAGTCAATTACAAAGTTATTTAGCATCATCGATATAGTAAGAAAAGAGACCTTGCGCACATTAATACTCAAAACAGAATGAAAAAAATGAACATTTGTGTGGTCGCGATTTTCAACACTATGACGTCGTGAAATGCGAGAAATCCAGTCCAGAGTGCAAATGTGTATAGTCGCTAATGGAGAGCATTTTCAGCAACATAAATAAATGATCCTGAAGATAGGGAAGTGTTTCAGTTTCTTTCTGCCATTGTTTATGACATGACAACTTTTGAAATCGTGACCAAACAAATGTTCATTTTCTACATTCTGTTTTAAGTATTAATCTGCTCAAGGTGACTTTTCTTACTAAATCCATGGTGCTGAAAAACTTTGTAATTGACATTTTCCCCGTATATAGTACCGTTTTTGAGATAAAAAAACTAATTCCAAAATTTGCCAATAGATGGCGTTGTTAATTGTCTCATCGATTAGCGCATAGCCTTTATACTATACCTAGACACCAACTTATATGTCCTAATCTGTCACCGTTTAGAAGTTAAGGCGGGTGTAACGGATATATAATAGGTGGGCACCCTGCATAAGGATTTTAATTTTTCTAATTTGATGTAAATTCGTCGATGTTTCATCATTGTTTTTCTCTTTGACTTTTCTCGTAGGAATTGCTTAATAAGAGAATGAGGCACTAAACATAGCTTCTTGCTAATCATAAAAAAGTTACGTTTAGAACTGAGGAGTATAAATCAACAGTAAACCCGGAGATGCACATTCACGCCAACCTGATTCGACCCAACTACTGTAATTTCCATCCATCAACAAGTTAAGTATGAAAAATTCAACAAGTATTATCTGCAATAAAACTTTTATGCCGCATCTTTGTACTACGGGTGTTTGCTGAATAATTACCTAGCAATCAAACTACGTAATTTAAACATTAAATTTTCTAACTTTTTACAAAAATGTATGTTCATAATTAACACTAAATAATAAATTGAAAACCAAGAAAATTATAAAATATTAACGTTTTATAATACATACAGCTAAACTGAAGTCAAAACAAGAAGCAATTAAACCTAATATTTATTCAGCAAAATAAAAGTTATTTTTTGAAAAGTAATAAAGTATCAAGGGTATTATACTTTTATTCAGATTATTAAAAATGTTTTTTTCTCATGAGTATAAACGAAAGCAGAAATAAAATGTTAAGGAGTAATTATGTCGTCCTTCGGTAAAGGGTATATTCTATTAAATTTGATTTTTATTTTTGTCATTTTAATAGTCTCCGAATTTTAGACCTCAGTTTAAAAGTGGCACAGTTTCTAATATAAGTTAGATATTATTCTATTCATTTTATATTTTTGTGACTGAAGCTGATGCGCCTGTCAATCCCTCTTTCTGCACTGTATTATTTGACAGCAGAAATGCGAGATGTAAACGACTGAGATTCCTAACGAAATCTACCATAACCTTTTCACTTTTCTTTCGTATTACATATTTCCAATTGACAAAAGTTTTGTCACCTTTTTTCGAAACTCTGCAACATAGGGTATGTATGGGAATGAGATCCTAAGGATAGTTTCCTGCTAATCCTTTAAAAGTTGCGTTTCTCGATGGTTCTGCAACATAAAAATCCCAGGTACTTATAACATAAATTTGTGTTTGTTGTTTGATACCTTTATTTTTGTCTCTTTTACATACTTTATTATACTTGCATTTACTCATAAGACAATCACTGGCTATCTAAACGGATCACTGTCATCCTGCTATCACTGGCTATCACTGGCTTCCTGCAAGGCAAAAGTTAAGTTTTCATGGAAATGTGATCGATTTGATGAAATGTTCACAAATGAACCAAATTATTCACTATAAAATAATGCATAGAAATTTTACTTTTAATTCGCACCAAAGACATGAGAGATTTCTGCATAAGTAGGGGTTGAGGGGTTAGCGTGTTAGGAAGCACTACCATTGTCTTTTGCAACACGAAAACTGATTAGGACCAAAAGTTTAAATCCGATTCCAAAACTGCAGTAATACATATTGCACCATATGGGCGCGATAGTCCAGTTTGCAAGGGCTAAACGGGCCATGGATCTAAACGGCTCTGGTTCGATTCCCGTCGCTGCAAATCCATTGGCGTGTACACTAATGGCGTGTACACTAATGGTACACGTAAAATCTGTCGTGGAGGCAATGTCCTCCAAGTTCTCAAAATTTACCTCTGGAGGTGCGGGGTCAAGTGTTTCGATCTCGTCGCTTGACTCGGTTCTAAATTACGGGACCGGCTTGTAGGGGGTAGTACTGGCCGCCTATATGGTGCCCCCTTAAATGAATGACCAGCAGTCTTGTGGTGTGAGTTGGGGCAGTCGTCAGCATTTGATGTTGACCACTAATGGTCTGGTGTCCGCAAGGCTTTGTCTTCCCAGTAATTCAAATTCTGTTGAATATCTAGCGACAAATGCCTCCGAATTTGAATATATATATATATATATATATATATATATATATATATATATATATATATATATATATATATATATATATTATATATATATACTTTCCTTAATTACACATAACTTCCTATTTAAGGTGAATATCTTTCATATCTCATCTTGACACTTTAATGTTTTAATGCAGCTAAAGAAATGCCTGAAATGTATGCCTCTAAAAGATGCATATCTCGCTTTACGGATGGTCTTCTTCCTGCGTGAAACTGCATCCAAAATTTCTTCAACTTTTAAAAACCGTTTCTTTGTAAATAATCTTTTCACTTCGGATTTACAACATTTGTAGGATAAAACCTTTCGTGCTAATGCGTTCGACTGGCATTTATGAGCTTAAAAATGAAAATAGATGTTAAAATCATGTTGGTTAATTTTTGGTCTGTAGATCCCTGTCTTAAAAAGCTGGAAAGGAACATTTAAATACATAACAGTAATTAAAGTTTATTGTAATTGTTCCCCAAACAGCCCTTTTAGGTACTGAACATACAGTACGTGATATAACAAATGATGTCTTGAATAGTTTCATTGCCGCATTCACTAAAGTATTTTGTTGTTGACCGTCCACATTTTGTTTTTAGAAGTGAACATGGTGAAGTACTCGTGTTTGCCCCGTCGTGCGGATATTATGTGTAGTTTACTATTTAGCAGAATTTCCTCAAATTCCTAAACACTACAGTTATAATATATTTCCCTCTATTTTATGCATGAAAAGAACAATTTTGCAAAGCTGCGCTACTTAATACAAGGTGCGCCCATACAGTGTACCGAACAATTTTTTATAAATAAGAAAAATATTATTCACATTCGAATAAATTGTTTTCCTTCAAAGTAATCGCCAAAGAGGTCTATTAAATTTTTTCAACGTTTCATCAAATCATCTAAACACTGTTTATAGGCGTTGGAACCAATCGTTCGCAAAATACGCGTAACATTTGATTTAATATCCTAGAAGTTTTCAAATCTCTTCCCTTTCATGGATTTTCCATTTTTTTATTACAAAGGACTTATTCACCACGAATTTGTTCCTGGAAATCAAGCAATTAATCAGTATTTAGCAGAATTTCCTCAAATTCCTAAACACTACAGTTATAATATATTTCCCTCTATTTTATGCATGAAAAGAACAATTTTGCAAAGCTGCGCTACTTAATACAAGGCGCGCCCATACAGTGTACCGAACAATTTTTTATAAATAAGAAAAATAATATTCACATTCAAATAAATTGTTTTCCTTCAAAGTAATCGCCAAAGGAGTCTATTAAATTTTTTCATCGTTTCTTCAAATCATCGAAACACTGTTTATAGGCGTTGGAACTAATCGTTCGCAAAATACGCGTAACATTTGATTTAATATCCTAGAAGATTTCAAATCTCTGCCCTTTCATGGATTTCCCATTTTTTGATTACAAAGGACTTATTCACCAGGAATTTGTTCCTGAAAATCAAACAATTAATCAGTATTTTTACAAGGAGGTGCTTTTTCGATTAAGAAACAGGATAAGGCGAGTTAGGAACTGTTTGATTCTGGGCAATGGTTTCTTTTACACGATAATGCCCCATACAGCAATTTCTGTACAACAATATTACTAAGCATTCACTTACTAAGCATTCAATTAGTGATAAATCATCCTCCATATTCTCCCGACTTATAGCCAGCTGATTTTTTTTTCGTTTTCCGCAGCTTAAGATGGCCATGAAAGGACAGAGATTTGAAAACTTCTCGGATATTAAGGGGGTCCGGAACACATTTTGAAAAAAATTTTATGTATTGAGGTAAAGTTTTGAATTTTTTTGTAATGGTTAACCATATAATTTGTAAACAAAATCACATCATAAAACTTCTCAAAAAGTTTTTAAAAAATTTTAAAAATTTAAAATTTTTTAATAAAAGTGGGGTAGTTTAAAATCGTTATAACTCGAAATATTACTTGTCGAATTTCAAATTTTTTTTTCATTTAATTAAACGGAAATATTTAAGTTTTAATTTTGGTTCACCATTTTTTAAAATATCATTTTTTAAATAAATTAAAAATATTTAGATTAAAAATTACGAAAAAAATTATGTAACTTATTTTTAAAAAATCATATTTTCAAAAGCAAATATTTTTTTTTTCAAATTGGCTGAATCAAAATTAAAGTAAAATAGTTGAAAAAGACATGCTACAAGTTTCAACCATTTATCTTTAACGGTTCTTGACGTATAACAATTTAAAGACGAGAAATGGGGAAAAAACCCATGATGCAAAAAACGTACAGGTTTAAACAACGATTGGCTACTTTTAGTATGTTGCAAAAAAAAAAAAAAAAATTCTCCTGTTCTAATTAAGATAGAAACGTGATTTAAACGTCATTTTAAGAGTAAAAGAATAAAATTTTAAATGCAAAATCTTTTTTCTAAAATTCGAACAATTTTGTGTCCTGGACCCCCTGAAATCAAACGTTACGCGTATTTTGCGAATGGTTAGTTCCAATGCCTATAAACAGTGTTCTGATGACTTGAAGAAAAGTTGGAAAAATTTATAGACTCCTTTTTGTGATTATTTTGAAGGAGATAAATTTATTTGAAGGTGAGTAATATTTTTTTTTTATTTGTAAAAAAAGTCCGGTTACTTTGTGGGCGCACCTTGAATGTACGGAACTTATGAAATAGAGGCATATATATTCCATAATAGTTCATGTATGAGATTCATGTAACATTCATGTTGCTCACAACTCACGAAGAGCAACTGACAATAAGCCCGAAACAAACTATAAAGTGAAGTTGCGAATAAAAGGATATCTAAAAGAAGCTGAAAAAAGGTAACCGTGTTTGAAAAAGTTTGATAAATCACTTTCAAAGTTACTTCAACACTGAGAAGCGTAGAAAACAGGCTTCTCGTGTATTCACGTCCGTGCAATACGTTAAAGCAACCTTGTGATAAAAAAAATTTCCCGTGGGTATTTTTATCTAACTAATTTAAGTAGAGCTCTCAGATATACGGGCTGTCTCATTACCCCCCATCTTTTTCCCCAATCTTAACAGACACTTGCCCTGCAATATTTTTGCTGTTGTTTATCAACAACATTTCACAAAGAAAAAGAGAGGTTAAAACTTGACGATTTAGTTAATTTACTAATTTGATCACTTTTCACTTCGAGGCTAATACGTTTAAATACACAGATGCCAAAGTATAATTTGAAGTAAAAAGTCTTTCAAACGAACTAATGTGTTATAAATATTACTGACGGCATAATTCAAATTTGAATATGTGAAGAGTCGTATAACTTTATTATATTGCCCTATCTATTGAGCTGGAATTAAAAGCGCAATAAAATTGTGCGTTTTAACAAAAACTGATCATATAAGGAAGTCATTTAAGTATGTCATGTTATGTATGTAGATGCTTTCAAGCGGCAACTGACTTTTTAAAAAAACGCTATAATGTAATGTAATATAATGTAATGTGCACATTTGATCGAGTATATCAACTCCTTTTGTCGTATTGTAATCCATTATAATCGCTAGTTTACCACGGTTAAATCACTACTACCAAATGAATGGAAAGGAATACAAGGGTCAGAAAACCAGGTCTGCATTAGAAAGGGTGTAGCTATAAATAGAAACTGCTTAGAACATTCAAATCTTACATGTAAAAACAAACCATTCAAAATTACGAAAATGTTGCACTCTGTACAACGGCACTTCCGCTGAAGGGTTAATTTAAGAGTTCTTTGGAGAAGTAGAGTTGCTAGGCTTGTGGATACATCAATTTTTTCCCCGCATAGCGCGGAAGTTATTTAATTATATTCTTCTCATTCAAAATTAAATTAGGAATCAGATCTCCTTCAGTTAAATTTAGTTTTTAAAAGACAATCTACTTCAGAAGATAATTTACTTCAATAAAGCTTAACCAAAAAAGTGAACATTCACGTTTCAAGTGTCTGAAGTCTTGAAAATTCATCAGAGTAAAGAAATAAGATTTCTTTTTCAAGTGAACTTGAATATGAGGATTTAACAAATCTTTCGTTTATTAATAAAAAAGTATCGGTAACTAAACTAAATGAATCCTTTGTTTTGGAGGTAGAACCAACATTGGAAAAAGAAGCAGTATACAGAAGGAATACTTTATGGATTGTCATTTCGAAACAAATAAGTAATGTACAGAAACAACTTTACATTCTAAACTAGAATTAAAACCAGAAAAATTCTTTCTCTGCAGAAATTAATACTGTCAGTGGAATCGAACGTATTGAAATGAAATAAAAACCTAATTTTCCTCCATGCCTCTGCCGTAATTAAGTTCCAATTAGCGTCAGGCTCGTATGTGAAAAACAAGACCTCATTTCAAATTTAATTAAAGTGGATTAATATTTTTAAATGTCAAAAAAGGAATAGCAGCTCGCATTTTGCGCCCATTTCAAAATTTAATAGAGTTTTAATCATTGCTTAATGACGAAGATTGCTTATTTTACCGCATGACCTTAGGTTTTTGGAAAGAAAAGGCACTCTTAAATTTCTGCAATTATCAAATCACTTCTAAATCTAATTTCCCTGTCTGTCGTTTTAAGAATTTATTTCGTCAGGATCCTTAATGTTTTATTATTTACTTCTGATAGCCTCTTTTCTTATTTAGAAAGAATGTATAATCTATTCTCTGTGTAGGTTATCAGTAACTTTTTCCACATTAGGCGATATATCAAAGGTTGCTTGGTTGTTTTGGGTTTTATGGCGCAAGGTCCAGACAGGACAAGTTGCGCCAAACACATGATGAAACTCGATAAAACATATATATATAAGTTAACAATTATAGACCAAAATTGCATTAAAACGATGGTAGAATATTTACAAATGACAGAAAGTTATAAATACAGGTGAAATATGGGACAAAAACCGTTTAGAAACATAGATCCAATGTGGTACTTTAGGATTATTCCGTCGACCTGTCAACGCTCGCGAAAATACGCAAATCCTTTGGCGCCATCATAATGAAAAGCAATTTCCAAAATAAACATTCTAAACACATTAAATTTATTATGAATACCATAATATTATTAAAACACATTATTAATAAAAAGAATCAAAACAAAGTAAAAACCTCTATTTTTTTATAATTACACATTGAATTATTCTTGAATCTAACCATATATATTATTATCAATCATTTCGGTGGCCAAAAGTCCTTGATAGCTTTTAAAGCGCAAACAAACAAGTCATTATCCTTGTGCAGTCGCCATTCACGCACATTTTCTTAGAAGAAATGATTCCATACTCTTGAAAATATGCCACTGCACTCTCTTCGGTGCTAGGCAAATTCTAAATTCGAATCATTTTGCAGCGGAGTAAAAAAAAAACAGTATATTTCAACACGCTAAAGAACACTAACTCGCGTAGTCAAGGATTACACAGTAAATGTGATAAAATTTGCGGTTATTGGCGCAAAAGCTACCTTTTGTTGATTAATATCGGGTTTGGCGAAAATGAATCTGGTTTGGCGAAAATGGTCGACAGGATAATCCCAAAGTACCTAAAAGAGTATATAAAAAAGGGTTTGAATATGATAAAAACAAATTTACATAAAATGCTGGCTTACCGAATAAAACCGAAATGACGGAAGAAAGTGCACAGCGTAGGCAGTGGTATATACAAGATGACAAAAACAGCAACATATAAAAGTTGTTGAAAACAGCGAAATGTGTAAATTGGTAATAAAGAAGTCATAAATAAAAGGTTAAAGAAAAGCAGTCGAGTACAAGGGGTATTTTGGTTTGGAGGTGTAGGTGAGTTTTTGTCTGTATGGTAGGAGCACGACTGTTTGGCGTCTTTAACATATTGAAAAGCAGAAAGTGGCGCGGATTGTTTGACACTTGTTTTTTTAGTTGGAGGAACTTGTGAAGACTTTTGATTCAACAATTTTAGATAAACGGAAGGTTGGTTACTGGTGGAAGGTTTAAATTGAACTGATTGTCCGGTATTTGTTTGAGATGAGGTGGTTAATTGTTGCGAGTCTTTTCTTCTGTTCGGGTTGACCTGCCATTCTTATATAGAGGCTGTTCGCACACTTTTTAGACGATTTTGGTAAGCGGTAATAAAAAATCGTTTGCTGCAAAAGAAATAATTGCAATTGTACTATGTTTTTAAAAGTCAAAATTATCGTCTGCGGCTTGAAAGTTTTGTTTTTATTCAAAATGGCGTTTTTAACAAAGCAGTGGTTCGAAGGCTACATTTATTCTCTTTCCGAAGAGAAATATGCATACTCCGTTATCCAAAAACGATGTGAGAGTCATGGTTTTGTGATACCTAAAGCGTCGATAGGTAATATCGTCAACAAGAAACGAAAAAACGTCTAATTAGAGCCTCAAGTGGGACAAAAATTCCAAAAAAGTATCCAAGGAAAAAACGGACATCTTCGACTATTGCAAAGGTACGTTGTTTAATGTTAAAAGAAAATCCCCCAATTCAAAGGACAGTTGCAAAATCCTTAAAATGCTCGGTGTCCACTGTAAACAAAATGATAAACGTTGATTTAAATCTTAAGAAAGCGAAAAAACGCAATGTTCATCGTCTTCTTCCAAATCACATTGCTGAACGCAGGACACGCTGCAGAATTCTATATGAGAAACACTTATCCAAAGAAAAATGGAAAACAATTGTCACAATAGATGAATCATGGGTGTATTTAAATGATTGCAACAAAAAAAAGAGCCATTTATTATCATAAAATGGGAGAAAAAAAATTTAAGTACATGGTTCAAAGAATCGAAAGAAAGTTTTTCTAAGGGATTCATGATTGTTGCTGGTTTTTCTTATAATGGCAAGTTAAAAATAAAGAGAGTGGAAAAAATGTCAAGATTAACTCCAAATACTATCAGGAACATATTTTATCGCCAATTTTTCTGAATGAAATACCATCGCTTTACCCACAGTGCCATCAATCTGTGAGACTCCATCAGGACAAAGCTAGCAGTCACACATCAAAATCCACTGTAAATTTCCTAAAAGAAATGGAACAAAAAACTGGTATCAAGGCCATACCCTTCACTGATATCCCTACTAAATCTCCCGATGTATCACCTATGGATTTTTGTGGTTTCGGACTTTTAAAATCTGCATTATCGAAATGTCGTCCCAAAACCCTTACAGAACTCTGGAAAGCTGTTCAGGAGGAATGGGATAGAATACCTGTTCTGACACTTTAAAAGGCATTATTATCCTGGAAATTGCGGTGTCGAAAGATAGTTCAGAATAAGGGATGTCAAATAGAACATTTAAAACACAAGAATTTTATGTAATTTAGTTTTGTGAATACAATATACATCGTCTAAAAAATGTGTGAACAGCCTCTGTAGGTAGAAATACCACAGGTTCTGTCTGTGTTGAGGATGATTCATTAGGTTTGGGCACGGCTAACGAGGCGTAGGACTAGCCTGGGGACGGAGTTCTACTGTCCATAATACAGCGTGCTTTAGCATATGATGTATTTTGGGTTAACTTAAGAGTTGGTTCTCTCTCTCTCTACAATGTCGGACATGTTTTAGAAAAGATGGGATGTTCACCCCTACAATTGACACTACAGGGTTTCTCCTGGCAGGAGTCGCCTTCATGTCCGGATTGTTCGCATCTAGCACACGCAGGGGAGCTTCTGCAGCAATTTTCGACTTGGCCGAACCTCTGGCATTTATTGCAGCGTAAAAGATTCAGCACATATGGTTTCTCACGGCAGTTTAGATATGCAGATGTAATTTTGGGTGGTAATGACGGGGTATCGAATGTTAAAATAAGATGTTTTGTGCGCAGTATTTTGCCTTCCTGTCGGATGGTGATACGTTTTACTGCGAGAACTCCCCTGATCGTTTAGGTTTTCTGGGATTTCCTCCTCTGGGCAGTTAGAAAAATCTGGTTCTGATATAACTCCGCGCGAGTGGTTCAAAATCTTCTACGGTGCTACGGAAATATTTAAATTACCCGTAGTAGAGCAGTTTCATAAGGTACTGTCCGACCACAGTACGAAGAACCACGGTTGGCATATTGCCAAAACGATTCTATTCATGCTGTAGGTAAGGCTGCTTAGGAAGGAGGGGGAAAAGTCTCGTATTCTCTCGACATTATTTAGAATCAGTTGCTAACTGCGCTTGCTTGCTTTTTCCTCGTCTGTTATTTTGATTATTATATTAAAATTAATGCATCCTTTACCCAACACGACTGCTCGGAATAAGCCGTTCCGTAGTGATTGTTAACGTATAATACACAATGTAATTAAATTGTGTGATAAAGAAGCACTAGAAGGAAATGTTATTGTTCCAGTTTCGCAATCCCCAAAGAGAGCTAGTAAAATGACCAGGATATCAATGTCCAGTGTAAAAAGAATCCGTAGAGAAGCAAAGGGTGAAGAAACTCCAAAGTTTGAATCTCCGAGGAAACGTCAGAAAAAAAGAACCACCGAAAACGTAGCTTTAGATAATTTTGATTGTGATGTAATCCGAAAATATCCACTCCTATAAAACACCTATTTTTTAAATAGATTTGCTTCTTTCTGTTTATTATTTTGAAATTATTATTCACATATTCGATCAAAAATAAAGTTTTAAAAAATAACTTTAAAATTGCGGACAAAAAGCAGTCTGAAATGCATTCCGTATTTCATAAACAAACACATCCGAAAATATGACGTTTTCCCCTATTTTCTAAGTAGACTAGCTTTTCTCGCGCATGCGCAACAGCTTCCAGGGACCTTGCTTCCGTGGTCGGACAGTAATGCCTTGTGCGTCGGATGCGACCTCTACTAAAAGATCTCCAGATCGAAGTTTTTTTATTGACTTGAAATTTCCTATAGCGGCTTGAAGAGATTTGTTGATCAGGAAAGGGGATACAGTTGAAAACAAACCTTGAAGGTTCTTAATAATCAAAAATTTTGCATGTGCAACTGGCACCGTACTTAGCGGCTCCTTTGAGAGGAGAGATGTTATGTTTTTATAATTATCCATAAAAAGGGCCGTATGTTCGATCCCCGTCGGCACCACCCACCATAAAGCCCAACAAGGGGAAGCCGATTACAGCGCCAGTGCTAACCGGGAACTATACGCGCGCAGCCATTCCTGTGACCAGAAAGTAATCGTTTGCTTAGCCCTGGGCCAGTGACGAAGTCTAACTGACCAGCTCATTGGTACACACGGGACCATTGTGCACCTCCCGTTTGCCTGAAGCAAGGACCAAAGTAGTGGGATGGGGAGTTACCCCATTAATGCCCACATTATGGCCAAGAATAACACCCCTCAATTACCAAGATCCCCATTTCCCGGGATTCGGGTCTCCACGCACCTCAAACACGTGGATGATACACTCGTCATTTCAAGAGCGGCAACAGCTTCTAATAGGGAGTCCTAGCCTCCGAATAGGAACCACACCGAGGGAGAAAAGAAAGAAAAAAGCAGAAGGAAGACAGGAGAGGAAAAAGGAAAGGAGAGATAGTTCGCTGGGGTACCTCGGTATTGCGACACGCGTGTTTACCTAAAGAAGGCAAGCCCCCGGGGGAGCGATATATCAAAAGACGAAACCTTCCATTTACATAATCCTTCCATTATATACTCCTTTCACCATTAGGATTGAATGGGTAGTTCAACTTATAATTTCTAGGGTCAATTTTATCAATGAGAGACAAATTCATAAGTGTGTTCTTTCAAATTTTACACAATTTATACGTAAAATGTATTCTTACAGTGTAAAGTTTTCCATGCGTTACATCATAATTCTAGATTCCTTTACGGGATACTTCACAGGAGCGTTGCAACAACAGTAATCTCCAGATTATACGTGAGCAGGTTTTTCATGCATAAGAAATAAAAAGGATTAGAAATTAAATACAGTTTATTTGTAACGAATGTCAAAATGACTTATAGTCAAATGAATAGTACAAATTTATCCCAGAAGAAAACCGGAAGTCTGACTTTTAAATCATTTTCTTTAAGCACTATTTTAATCAAAATAAGTAGTTTATTGAAAACCTTTGAAGCTTCATTTTTGACGGAGTGAATTTTTAGATTATCTGTAGTTAAAGCTTTTTATACACGCTGTGTATATGAAAGTTTTAAATTTGGTGCGGATAATCGGAAGCTCGATGTAATGCTGTCTTATTCATTGTAGATTTCCTCAAGGATATACTGAACTTCTAATTAATGGGAGGCTAAAAATCAGAAAAGACAGGGTATGCTGGGGATTTTAATGCTGTCTGTTGAGGTGAAGTATCCGGAAGCTAAGGATTACCTGCGTTCAAAGATAAAAGCACACATCACAAATCAGCGAGTTGATGCTTCGTCAGCATTTTTTAACTCGTTTTCAACTTCGCACATTTTCATCTGCCTTGTTCATACATAAAAAAAATGTTAGATTTTGGAAACCTTACAATAATTACTTTTCAAGACACTTTCGTAAATTCGCTTGTTTCTAATTGCGCCTTCCTCCCCCCACACTCCCTCTCTGTTTGTATGTTACCGGCAATGTGGGAAAATCGGACATTCTACCGAATGCCTATGAAATCTATAGAATGCGTGAACTTTTTAGTCAAATCTCTGTGATATTTTAATATGCTATATACTTTTCATAAGTATTGTGTACAATACCCACTCTGAGGTTGGTTGAAACGGTCATTTTTTCCTTTTTTTCCTACACGAGGGCTAATTAGACCGATACCTAATGCTTAAAGCCGATTGCGAACGGATACAAACATCAATGCGAGTAGAGGGACTCGAACCCAAAGACTCTGGTGCCAAACGCCAGATAGAATACCTTGGAATTATATCGTCACCTGAATGCAAGAACTAGGTAACTCTAAATAATTTTTTTTGAGATATCTGGCTATTTATAGCAAAATTACATAAGAATTGAATGCAGTAACTAGACAACTCACTTTGCTGCTAACCTAATGCCATGTGTTGGCTAGTGCAATAATTCGACAAACAGAACGACGAGTATTATCTCACTGAAAGCAGACATTTCATATCTTCAAGCACTTAAGAATCGAGTTACCTAGTTCTTGCAATCGGGTGACGATACAGTATGACAAGTGTTATTTAGACAAAGTATGAAAACAGAATCCCGAAAAGGCCTTATATGAAAAGTGAAATGGTAAGCGTTTCATACTTTGTCGTCCCATTTAGGCATTAGAAAGATTTCCTAGGCATTCTTTACAATGACTGATTATACAGGTAAAATCATGTTAGGTTGCAACTTTTACCTCCTTATCCGAGTGATATCGTCACGTTGCAGGTTATTGTTTCATGGGACCGAAGACGTGGAAGTCACATGGCGCAAGGTTCCACACTTCCCACTTAAACTTTTTCAAAAGGTCCCTCGTTTGGATCGCCGCAGGCGCACTCGCATTGTCACGGAAGAGCACAATGTCTTTTGAAAGTTTACCTGGTTGTCAATCTTTAGGCGACTTGTGCAACCACTTCAGGGTTTTGCAATAAGACGCTGCACAGATTATATGACCCTACAGCCAGAATTCGGTATGCACTACACTTTCTCTATCGAAACACAGCGCCAGCATCACCTTCACTGCGGATGGAACTGTTCGACATTTCTTTCGAGAAGGATGCGTTAAATTTCAAGAGCGAAATGATGAACCCAAGTATCGTCACCTGTCCCGATTAAGACACAGAAAGAAATCCCTTCCCGTTGATAACATTCCGAAAATACTAGAGCCCTTACAAATCGTTGCACTTTGTGTTGGTGGTCAGAGACTCGGTCAGTCAACAGACGAGACGATCTCGTCTATTGTGGCACGTCTGTTTTGAAGAATGAGTTCATTCACTCGTGAAACGTTCTCATCTGTCGTCGAAGTTGAAGAAACTTATCCTCGATTGTACGGCCATTCTGGAATGGGAGATACCACTTAAGGGTAGCTTGGCGCGATGTTGCGTTATCACCGTACACTTCGTGCAAATGCCGATAAATGTCAGAGCAGTCACAACACCCACGGGAAGCGGATTATGCGAGCTCTTCAAATTTGGACGCCACTGGCACCTGCCGAAACATACTCACGACTGATTAACAAGCGATCTAAAAGCGCCACGTCGAAGACGCTACTGCACCTGCTACAGCACCTCATGTTCTGTGTTGCCACAAAGTTTCAACGAAATATCTGTTACCGAGATTTTTACGGAGAATTGCAACTAACATATTGACTGTCCCTCGTACATATTAACGGTAACATATATAAAATTATGCACATACACGGTCGAAAAAAAAAGGAGTCAACTCATTGTAAAAAATACATTTGAACATGGATTTAGTATTAAGCTGATAGTAGTAGTATTAAAACTCATGGGAAGTCCTAATTTAAATAACTTGGACATTTTTCTGAGAGACAGATGACATATCTGGACGAGTATAATCGACGGCTTCAAAACGATAAAATTCAAAGGCCGGTTTTAAGACCCCAGTTATTTTTTCAACATCCCCCACTCGTAATAGCTTTTTAAAGGAAATTTTTCCACTGACCCCACTTAAATTGAATCAGTCGTTTTTTTTTCTATTATAGAATTTAAACTTTTAATTTAATAGCTCAGATATTCGTATTTAAATATTGTACACTTTATCTCGCATGTGTTTTTTTAATATAAAACATCTCAAAACTAAGCCATTTATACGTATTTTTAATTTATCTCGTCTTTTATAATATACAGAGAAATAAATTTAGCTTGTGATTGACTTTTTTTTTTACTAGTTCGTTTTCTGGTTTCAATAAAAAATGACCAATCGTAAAATAAAAAGATATGCCAGGAAATTACTCTGGGGCTAAAAAGATATCAAACAGTATCCTGATCAAGCAGTAAAATCTGATCCATTTAAAAGTACACAAATTATCTTAGTGGTTTCAGTAGACAAAAATGTGGATGTCTGGGAAATATAGCAAAAGATCGAAGAAAAAAAATAAAATGGAAGGTTGCTACTCCGCAAATACTTTCCTGAAGAAACAGAAAATAACTAACGATGTCAAAGACACGTTTTTAATTTTTTTAAAGGCTGTAGTCTCAATTCTAGTTTATTGAGAAAAAATTGTTAACTGGTAGAAGGATTAAACTGAAATTCCTTTCCCAATAAGAATGATAAAGTTCAGCTAAGGATAAATGAGTATCACGAGATTAAAAAGTACGCTTGATTTTTTTTATCAACCTTTTGGTGTGAAATGACTCACTTGGCATTGAAAAAAAATTAAATGTGAGTAAAAGTATGGCAGATTCACATAATAAATAAAAATTTTATTAGTGACTAAATAAGTCAGTAAAAGTCTAGATTATTTTCCCTCCAGTATGTACGTCAACTATGCCATTCTTAAGAGCCCCAAACCTACGTCTATGGCTGATGTGCGTTTCATATGGATATTTAACTTTTCAGCGGGCGCGCTAGTGTACAAAGTGCAACATTTTCGTAATTTTGAATAGTTTGTTTTTACATGCAAGGTTTGAATGTTATAAGTAGTTTCTATTTATAGCCCACCCTTTCTAATGTAGGTATGATTTTCTGACCCTTGTATTCCTTTGCATTCATTATCAGTCTAGATTTAACCGTGGCAAACCAGCGATTGTACTGAATTACAATACGACAAAAGCAAGAGTTGATGTAGTCGATCCGATGTGCAGCTAATACACGGTATCCCGCATATCATGAAGATGGACAATCTCATTGTTTTTTTAGAGTTTGGGACATAATAGTAATCAATTCGCAAGTTGTCCTTAGATCCATTAAACCGAACAGTTTTGAAATAAGGCGATTGTGTCTGCATTCTTTGGCCTTTAACTATAAATATATCTCAATATTATAAACATTTTATATCTTGTCATGAAACGCAGAATAAGTTTTCAGTTTGAAAAAGAAAAGTTTGTCACAAAAGGAATAAATCAAGGTTGAAAGAGACGTTGCACTTTGTGCCACGCGCGCCTGCTGGTGTTCCAAAAATTGGCGCTGAAGGGTTGACTTGGCACTTGCCTGTGCTTGCTAGTGTTGGCTAATATTTCCCTTTAAAGCTGAAAGTAGAAACAGCTAAATTTACGTTTTCATGAAAAAAAAAATGGTTTGTTAGTAGGCTGTTTTTTTTACCATTATGGCTCTTTTTGTCTAAGCGAAAATTTGCCGAATCTACAGTTTAAAGCTATGTTTGTGATACTGAATTTGTGTGCCATATATGAAATCTCAAATTATTTTCACAATCCACGAAGGGGCCCAGGGTTGCCCAACTTTATCGGCAGATTTGTACTTTCCGTCCGGCGCCCGAGTCTATAAGAAGCATAAACCGAGCAGGGGAAATCAACCTTCTTGCTGAGTTTGCAGGAATTGATAAGCAGCGCCGGTTTGCAGGTTTTTCAATGGCTGATACGCGAAAGCAGAAGGGGCCGTGGTATCAAGACGAATTAGCAATTCATAACACTAAATAGGATACACTGAAATCCCTATTCGTCAACAAGAGCATGTGTTTTTTTTTTCAGAAGATACTTTGTAAGGTATACACAAGATTCGATTCACAAGAATCGAACCTTTGAGTGAATTAAAGAAGCTGCTTTAGATATGCTAATTTCGGCATACGCGCTTAGTATAAATACCACGCAGCGTCATTAATGAAAAGAGGGGAGGTTGTTAAGGTTGAAAAGGTGTTATCCTGCGCTAGTGCTTAGCGGGCCAGAGGTTTACATGGCAGTACTGCTGATTTGACTTACTGTTCGTGAGTATAGAGAATCTATGTTCACTTCTACCCAGACTTGGGTGTATATAATTTGAAGTGGCACTATATTTGAATTTTATACAAACGCAGTTTATACATGAAACAATGTTTATTGAATTCGTTGCACATATAATTGGCTTTTACAGCAATAAGCATACGTACTACTTGTACGGAATGTATAAACACAGCTTTCAAGAACAATATATTTTTATACTCACGAACAGTAAGTCAAACCAGCAGTACTGCCATGTAAACCTCTGGCCCGCTAAGCACTAGCGCAGGATAACACCTTTTCAACCTTAACAACCTCCCCTCTTTTCATTAATGACGCTGCGTGGTATTTATACTAAGCGCGTATGCCGAAATTAGCATATCTAAAGCAGCTTCTTTAATTCACTCAAAGGTTCGATTCTTGTGAATCGAATCTTGTGTATACCTTACAACTTGAAATATAAGCAAGTTTTATTTATATTGGTACGTATTCAAACCAGTATGCAACTAAATTTAAGTTTTTGTAGTATTTTTTGTACGGTAAACAGAGCCATATTAGGATAATCTATGTATAATTGCTGTCCGTTCATACTAGTTGATTATTATTTTGCATAGATAAACGAGAGTTCAGTGTAATCGCCGTCTTTCATTTGACAAAACCGAATGATCTGAATAATAAGAAAAATTAAATTTCGGTTTAAAAACTTCCCAGTAGGTAATGTTCAAAGTTTCGATTCTCTGGGAAAAGCGGATGAGACATTTACATCCCATTTCAACATAAAAGGGACCAAACTTAAGTCAAAAATGAACTTAAAAAATTCATGTCATCCAAGGGCGGGGTAACTTCCGTGTCAAATACCGATGTTATGCAACATTCCATGTCATTTTTCTGAGAAAAGGTTGAAGGACAAATAATTTTCTGATTTATACAACAATTTGATATTGTCCTTTTATATAAATTTCAGATTTTGTTTTAACGTTTTATGATTAAAAATGTCAAAGAATTCCTAAGGTTAAGCCTACGTTCGGAGCCAATTTTTTTTAAAAATTGCTTTTTTAAGGATTTTTTGGTCTCTTATGGTAAAACAGCATTTAAAAATAAAAAATTAAAAAAAAACTTTCCTGTAAATACCATACTTTTTTATAAATTGGTCAATTTGAAGTAATTTTTAAATGAAATTTAGCTAAAATGCCTGTCACTCTGAACAAAATTCTAATGCTACTATTTAAATTTCCTTCTTACACATGATACATATAACAGTTATCTTCAAAATGACCTACAATCTAAGAGAAATTTTAAAATGCAAAAATAATACAGACAATTTTATGTTCCAATATGAAAATTTTCCCCAATTCGTCATTCCTTTAATTATAAAAACAGCCCCAAACCAAAAACTATTTATTATACATCAATTATTGTACGTCATTTCATTAACAATAGCATCTAAAACATTTCCTGAAAATTTTATCAAATTATATGCATTATTATGTGAAATATCATGATAAAGGTAGAGATTTGTGCTAAAAAACATAATTCTGAGAAAAACGCCTTTAAAGTTGTTTGTCACTTCAATTTTTTATTAGACGATGTTTGTTAAAATAGCTATAACTCTGCTTCTAATTGACGTAGAATAAAAATCAAAACGGTTTTGAATAGAGAAAACATTGATTTACAAGATTGTTGCAAAATATGAAGTTGACCAAAATAGTCAAAAAATGGCATTTTCAACGTAGGCAGTCACCTTAAACAATCAATTCATAAATGCTTATCAATTCAGAATTTTTCAATAATTTTAATTTTTCATAATTTTTCCAAAATTTTTCAAAATTCATAAATTTAATCAATACATGAATGCTCTTTAATATGCTAAATTGCATCTTAAATATAACAGATGTTTGTTCATAAATGTTTATAAAATGATGTAAAATGTGAATGCATAAAGAGATACTCGTCAAAGTACGAATAATACGTTTCAATAGCTAATTCTGGATGTTCATAATTGTTTATAAAATGATGTAAAATGTGAACGCATAAAGAGATACTCGTCAAAGTACGAATAATACGTTTCAATAACTAATTCTGGATGTTCATAATTGTTTATAAAATGATGTAAAATGTGAACGCATAAAGAGATACTCGTCAAAGTACGAATAATACGTTTCAATAGCTAATTCTGGATGTTCATAATTGTTTATAAAATGATGTAAAATGTGAACGCATAAAGAGATACTCGTCAAAGTACGAATAATACGTTTCAATAGCTAATTCTGGATGTTCATAAGAGAATTTTGTCCAGCTATCACTTTTCAAGACTTCATTTTTCAAGATGTAGGAAGTAACACGATCTTTGAAGGCTACGTCATTTTTTTCTGAGGCGTAGAGGAGAAGTCTGCACGCTGAATCTTCTTTCAGATTCTTCACGAGGAATTCCATGCATTCCTCCACAAGTCCAGGTACTTTGTATTTCAGAGCAGTCTCATACAATTGCACAGCATCATCTACAGTTTGATTGTCGAACAGCACCTTCCCGTTGTATAAGAATATCAGCAAATGTCCCAAACTGGAAATGTCAGTATCAGATATATTGATCTGCCTAGGAAATTCGACATCGGAGATCTCGTTTTCAAACACTTTCTTGAACGTCGGGGATCGAATAGATAGGATGTTTTTATGAGTCGGAAAAGTTTTTTCTCCGCATTTCAGGATTACATCTACGTAAGTGTCGTTAACTAACAACCTTGAGAAATCTAGAGAGAGTTTTTCCAAGTGTTTCTTACAAGAACAAACGTTACTTGAACCACACGCTAGAAGACAAAAGAAAATATTACTGAGATTTCATTATTGATAAGTTAATTACGGATTATTTTTTCCAAAACTAATACTTTTAATTATCACATTTTATACTGCATCTTAATGTAACCAACAAAGAAATTGAGTTAAAATTTCACAATTTGCATTTCTATGTAATTCAAAATTAATAGTCATTTCATAATTGTATTTTTAGAATAATTTTGTATTGATAGACATGTTTCAGTCCACACTGTAGAAATGGAATGCTCTTTCAGGGTGTAATGTTTCTGGGTAGATAATTTACCTGTTTCGGGTATCCCATATTTGAATCTTAAAATATTCCATGTCAGAAATACCGTACTGGTCCTAAGCGTTCCTGTGAAGCAATATTCAATTTGTTCTGCAACTTGAAAACATCTACTATAAAATTAAATAGATTCAGAGTAATACTTTAAGAACTTCTCAAAGAGTTAATGTTGTTTTGCGTGCTTTATACATATTAAATCAGTTAAATGTTGGGCTAAAAGTAATAAACTGTATCACAGCTTTGTAGCTATAATAGCTTTTTATGTTTGGTACGTACAAAAACTAAAAGTTGAAATATTATGAAAAAAATAATTCGTATGTTACCTGAAACGTATAACGTTTCGATCATTTTTATGTAAACTTGCCACTTCGTGGGTACCAAAGTTTACAAAATCTAAAACATACGTTTAATATACAAAGACTCTTGATGTCAGCAAATATTTTGAAATTTACATGGGAAAAATCGCATTAATGTTTTGTGTTCATGTCCAGTATAAATTTTCGAAATAAAATACTATACTCAAAATACTGTATTATTAGGAATTTAATATTGCAAAGAGTCAAAAGTTTCAACTTTTAAAATAGGTAGACAAATGTCTCAACAAATTTTTCCTACAAAAAAGAACAGAAATTTAGTCACAATCGAAAATAGTTATGAGATGGTATACTTAGCTAATTTTGACTGATAACTAGGAAATCCACCTTTATTAAAGGTTAGGAAGGCCACCTTTATTAAAGGTAACCTAAATTATGTTTCAAGTTATTTTTTTGTTCGTTTGTATAAGACATGAGCAGGACTAAACAGGTAACCTGTCATTATCTGAAAGTGGAAAATATAACGAGTGTTTAGACTTTGTTTTCGTCATAAAAAAATTGTATCTCCTTTTGCTGTGATGTTCAAAATAACATCACGGCATAAATCAAAATGATTATTTTCTTATTTAAGTTCCTAAAAATTAGTCCAAGACACCGTACGAAATGTAAGGTCAGTCATTAAGCAACTATGCACAGATTTCATTATTAGAGTCTGATAAAGATTTAGAGTTTAACGTATCCAGAAATGTAAAATGAGCATGATTATCGTCTTAAATGGCACTACCCATAGTGGACTCAAAATGCTTGTATTTTTCCCCTCATGTCAGCATACTAAGACGAGGATGTCAGCAACCTAAACGCGTGAACCTAATAAAAAATACTTCAGAAAATAAGCATTCACGTAAAGGGAACACTATGTATAACAAAAACATAATTGAAGGTCCTTAATTGTTAATTCCCTAAAATTCACATAAGGAATCAAATTTCGGGGAAAGAGGAGGGAACCCGACGCCTTCTATCCTCCCTCTATCCCCGACAGGTGCTGAAGTTATTGCAATTAAGGGGTACTGAAATTCATCTAAAATAAACTACTAGAGTCCATTGATATGTTACACATCAGAAAAGATTTTATTTTAAATAACCTGTAGTTGGCGAATGTCTATCCGACAAGTACCTCCGCAATGGAAAAAAACAAAACAAAAAACCTCTAGTTACCTCAAAATTCTCCCTCCTGTCGACTGACATTCAGTTAAACTACGAATTACGTCCTCGAAGCAACTACTGTTCAAATAAACTTTAACGAAGCTGTCGTTTATTAAATTTAATTTTAAAAAAACTTTCATTCACATTAAAAATTCATTTCTCCTTTTCCTCTTTTTTACATGTAATTTTTTTTTAAATGCGAAGCCATGCTAGTCTTCATTCCAATGATTGTCATAACTTTACTTGAAACAAACTTGAGCGCTTTATATCGTTCCACCTAATCCTATCCTATACTTAGAAATATAGTTTTTAATTTGGCTGGTATCATGTTAGATTCGTAGTACAATCTATTATACGTTCGAGACATTTCTCTTTTACAAATTAACTCGTCCACATTAATACAGAAAATGATAAATTAAATGGATACGGGCCGGGAAATTCCCAAAGCAAGCACATTTTTATTTTCTTGTCTGAAAACAGACTGTAGCTGCCAGAATAAAATAACACAAACCGCGTGCCTCAAGGATGATTACACTTTAAGATAGAATGTTTCATGCTGTACTGTCTGAACGTACTCTGCTGTATATCTAATATTTGGAGTGAATATATCTCTAGATAGAGTTTTTCACCATTTGCCACATTCAAAAGAATATATCTAGACGTAATTTCAGCACATCTCTGAAATTTTGCACTGAATTCTGCCGTTCTCTTCTTTAAATGCGTTCATGAGGTTTCGTTTACAGTAAAAATTAAGTAAATATTTACTCTGAAGAAAAAAACAATCCTCAAAAAGGATTTTTGTAACTTTCAAGGAGATTAAAATTTGTATAAACAAAATATTAGCAAGTCCCCTTAAGGCAAATTATTTTTTTAAATTTTCTATGCCAAAAAGTGAAAACATACTTGTAAAAAAAGAGGTATCGCTGCAGCAAATATGTCAAAAATGACACATGCTCAACATTTAAGATTAATTTTTTTTTTTAAAAACGAGAAATCAAAACTTAATCATGTATTTTATGTGTGATACTCTTTGAAAAAATTAATATTTGATGGAACAAACATCATAAAATGTGTGTAAACAAAATAAAAGCAAAGTTTTCTGTCCCACACTATCGTAAAAACTAAATCCAAGTTATAAGGAAGGTAAGGCGTTATTTTTTGCTACCTCGATACAGATTAATACCCTTAAAAGAAAAATGAGCTTATCAATTTAAGTGGTCAGATACCTTTTAAAAGCTAAGACACTCGACCTATTTCAGTCATCAGTAGATATGAAAATAATCAATTCAGGATTATGAAAATTTTACTGTGAGTTCAAGAATACTTCCTTCTTTATAAATAAGGCTCTCAAATATTTCTGGATTGAAGATAAGTTTTTCAATTTTTTAAAATTTAAATCGCTGTTTTTTCAATGTTACATCACAGTGCGCAGAACTGAATCTGTATATTAATGAATATACACATTTATTTTAGTTTGAAAATTAAGTTATATAATATATATTCTATATGACCAACTTTGAAATCAAAATTCTTAGTTCTACATAGGAATTTGTTTTTAATTTTAAAGTTTCAGAAAAGGTTTTTGATAAATTTCACTGAAATTACATTTTCTATAATAGGAATGAGAATAGTCAGTCATTTTAGTTATACATGTTTATATTGGAAGTATATAAAATTTCATGGTATTCTAGCGAACTGTTCTGGTTATATCATGCGCGTAGTGACATAACAATGAAAAAAACAATGGTTAAGATTTTAAACATTTAAAAACTCTCTCTTAAAGCTAGAACAAATTGAGAGCCATATTTATAAAGAAGAAACAGTGTTTAACTCACCTTAAAATTGTCATATTTCTGAATAAATTATTTTCGAACTACTGATGAATGAATATGGGGATATGTTAATCGGGTCTCTTGGTCTTTAAAAGGTACCTGACCCCTTAAAGAATACCAATATTCAGCTACGTTTTAATTAGCAAGATAACTTACTGGTTTCTTGAACAGCCCACTGATATTGGCTTTCTGGTCCAAACATGCACACGAAATCCAAACTTGTCTTATAATTCAAACTGCTATTTTCAAAGAGATCAAAAAGTGTAATCTTCCAAATGAGCTTCATGGGAGGAAATTCTCTGCACACAATAGAAGATTTCTGAAGAAAATGGTTACCTCCAATGCCATCTTTAATGTACACGCTCACCCCAAAGCGAAAAGGATCGTTTAATTCTAACTCCGTGTCTACCAACTGCATTTCCAAACAGTCTCTCTTTGCATTAACGTGAAATTTCTTTTCCAATATAAGATAAAATCTATACCCTTTCACATAAATATCACCACTGCATAATCTACGCAAGCCACAAATGTCTTTTATGTTCCAAGAAATGTAAGACCATTCGTCTGGTAAATCCATTTTTACAGAGGAGCTCATTGTAGATAGTGAGCAATCTTGAAGACTGACCTAGAACTTATTAACTGAACTAACACCAGTCTGAACTGGCATACTAGTAACGGCAATAACTTTTGCTTGTTGTTGTAACCTTACCTGTATTGCTCTTTTCATCGAGTTGAAGAATCCGAGGCTGTGTATTTTCCCATTTCGAATTTAGGAAGGGTAAAGGGTATTAAAACCACATGCAGAAATTTAACATTTTTTTTCTTTTTCGTCTCTTCAGCTGTTTTTAAAAGATTTTCGCCATATGGAAAGAATTCAAAGAAATTTCTGGACTCATGTGAGTTACTCGTGTTACTTGGGGATTTCTTTTTGAAGAGGACCCAAGGAACTATTCTCATTTATCAGTCAGCTCCAGCGTTACTCGCAACGAAAAATAAAGGACGTATTAGCGAGCTCAAAAACTTTGTGGCTCATCGTGCTTAGATTTGTGATTGGTTAAAACTCTTTCGATGCGAGAACGTTGGCTCTGGCAGATGTCACAGAAATAGCCCTTTAAACATCTGCTATAACTGAAAAAATAGTTATGCTTCAAACCCAGGAAGCATACAATAGCTGAATGCATGTAGGAATATGTCGATTGCATTTTAAATGTGATTCGTAAGTTATCAAACGTACTTATGTTATGTTGGATTGTGACGTATATTGGCTGGTCATTTCTAGTTATCGAGACCATATAAGTTAACGAAACCTGTTTGCAATAGATTGTTAGATGTACCCACTTAGATAGAATTATTACAAATTCATCTTTAGGTTACCATATTAGGTATGATACGATTCGAGATTTAGGACAGTAAAATTCAAACCTCGCAGCCTTCTTTGTATAATAATGTCATAATGCATTTTTGTTACATCCATCAGCTGTCTAAGACATTGATCACAACGAATTCCTTTTAAAGCCTGTTAAAAATATTATCCGATCACATGGAAGCTGAGAGAATTTAGTAATTTGTCGTTTATCTATATCGGTCTATAAAGAAAAACTTGCAGAGATCATAGGGCCTGTTCACATAGTAGTCCGTTGCGTAGCGTTAAGGAAAAGATGACGTTGACACGAAAATAAACCAATCATAGGCGTTAAAAATTTCATTGCTAATCGTTTGGAGGCATATGGTTGGTTTATTTTCGTCTCACGTCATCTTTTCCTTAACGCAACGCAACGGACTCCTATGTGAACAGGCCCTTATTCTCTTAGAGCTGGAGTCCATGAATGTAATGGGACAGTTCTATTAGCGCCTGTTCACATAGGAGTCCGTTGATTTGCGTTAAGGAAAAGATGACGTTGAGACGAAAATGAACCAATCATATGCCTCCAAACGATTAGCAATGAAATTTTTAACGCCTATGATTGGTTTATTTTTGTCTCAACGTCATATTTTCCTTAACGCAAAGCAACGGACTCCTATGTGAACAGGCCCTAAGTCTGGTTGATGGATGGAACTCAAGTTAAAAGTTGAGACTTGTTGCGTCAACTGAAAGAAGTTAAATCCCTTCTAGAGCGAATTTGTCTTATTTTGATCAATGTTAAGAAAATTAATTGATTCATTTTACATATACTTTTATATGCAGTCGTCCGATCATCTTCGGTGTAAAAGATATTTAATTTTGTGAATTTTAAAAAAAAATGAGAGTTAAATTTTAACAAGGATGGCTTTAAATAACTGTAAATTTATTTCATAGATTCTAATGGAAACTTTCTATTTAATTTAATGGTAACAGCAATGCTGTAGTTTATATTTCTGGACAAATATGTATACTCACATATAATACGTCTATATGGGAACGTCTACATGATATATATATTTGACTGGTAACAATAATTGTGAACTACAATAGTGTACTATAATGCCACCCTTATTTTTTGGAGGTTAGTGACAGAAGCCGGAACAGTTCGGGCCTAGGTTCGAATTCCAAGACACTGCTGTTTCTGTACCGTTCCTTTTGGGGGAAAATGTTGGTTCACCCACTGGATGCTCCAGTATTGAAGTTGCCAGTAAGTACCACGGTGTATGTGGCGGCATGCACCTACATTGTGGGTGCATGTCGCCAGGAAAAGTGTCTACCGAATTGTTTATCAGTTTAGTAAATACTGTTTACTAAACTAATGTGAGGTCAAAAGGCAAGAAGCTCACGTTGTAATTTACTTTTTCGCAAGCAATCTTATTACAACTATTGATTTATACTGACTATTTATTGAAGTCTCTCTTTTCTTATAATTTTGAACTGGTAATTTCACATAGAGTCTGTAGAATAAATAGCTCATTCGTAAGAAAAAGAAAAGCCAAAGATGATGTCCACGTGGTAACTTAGAGCTTAAAATCTATCGGTGACTTTAAGACAAGTGCTGTAACCGCAACTATTGTATTATATCAGTGGTTCCTGGGTTGCGACCCCCTTAGGCATTACCAAGGTGTTATTCAATTGAAATAACTTTTTAGCGAATTTCACCGAAAAAAATCTGTCAGTATTTATTTACCATGAAACTGTGGGGGCTTGGGGTGCCTTGAGTGGATGACATATCTGCACTGTCCATCCGGCATCCTCGGGCCCTACACTAATGAATAATTACAAGATAAAAAGAACTTTTTATAAACCATGTTTTTAAATTTTCTGTTCAATTATATAAACTTGACAATTCTATGTATTAATAAATACTTTTTAAAACTTCATAAATTATCCAATCAACTTGAAAAAAAAATGAAGTTAATTGGAAGTTAACTTGCATATAACTTTTCGTTCCCGTTCCGGCCAATAGATGGCTGCACCAGTCTACAAAACGGTCCGGCCAATAGATGACTTTACCAGTCTGCCAAACAAAATTAACTGAAAATAACCGAAAATTAATTTAATTCTGCTTAAAGATTGCTAAAAGTATTTAAAAAATGCATTGTCATCGTGTTCTGAGCCATTCTAAAAGTTTCAAATGTCTATCTAGTCGGGAAGTTAGTTAAAAATCGATTGCAAGATTTGTATTTGACAAACACACACGCAAACAAGAAAGCAATTTAATAAAAACATGGTAAAAATGTCACCGAACTTGAGAAATTAACCCTCAGCTGCGAGTATTGCTACGTAGCTTCCGGTTGTAAGTTTGAACCAGGCGTATAAGCGAAAGCTGTGGTCGCTGTAATTTCCGAATACTTACCATGAAACTGTAAGGCCGCAATGATTTTTAAAGGAAAATGTCTCATTTAAAGCGCAAACCCACTTCAGTAGAAATCAACAGCCTTCATGTGGCGGTAAATGAAAATGGAAGGTTACTTAATACGTAAATTCTAATAGTTAGTTTGTCTTTCATCAATCTGTGCCGTCACTTTAGGCACTACTTTTGAAGTTTTCCTAACGAATCAAAGTAATTTTTTATTTAGGTAAGAAATTTTCTGTTCTTAGTGTTGTATAATTCTGAATCAGTACGATAGGTGCATTATTTTACTTAAGGTTATGCTTTGTTCTGTTCTTCCTTTTACACATCTTTTATAAAGGGTTGAATCCTCCTTAAATTCTTCCATTGATTACAAACTTTCTTATACTTGTTAAATTAAACATTTAGTTGGAATTTAAATTAAGAAAAATATATTTGTTTTTTTCTTTGTACTAAAAGGCCTTTTTTAATGAAAATATCTAGGGTCAGAATGGAAAGGGGCCCCAGGATGCGTGAAAACCCATGGAAGGGTCGCGACTCAAAAATGGTTAGGAAACATTGTATAAGATGTCCTAGAACTTTGCAGTCGAGTAAAGCCGCTACAGGTGAAGAAAGAAGCTGTATTGTTATGTTAAGCCTATGAACAAAACTAATTGAACTTTTCTCTTATGAATTCTCTTATGAAGTCGGTGACCATGAAAATATAATTAATGGCATAAAAGTTTTAGGTTAATAGAGTAATAGGAGGAACCAACAAACGGGCACAAGGCAGTCATTACTCTGTATTTTAGATTTTTAGTGTTGGTCTCATTATTTTATCACTAGATAGTTTTAAAATATTCATCTATTTTAAAAACAACTCCGATTTCAATTACATTACAATAAAAACTTTTTTTTGGAATCAGGAAAAAAAGTCAATTTTATAGGCTAAACAATATTATCACAATTTTGTAATAGATTTTATTTTTACTATGTTTTTATTAATTTGCTTTCTTGTTTGTGTATGTGTTTGTCCCTTACAAATCTCACAATCGATTTTAAACTAACTTCCCGATTAAGTAGACATTTGAAACTTTTAGAATAGCTCAGAACACGATGACAATGCATTTTTTAAATACTTTTAGCCATCTTCAAGCAGAATTAAATTAATTTTCAGTTATTTTCAGTTAATTTTGTTTTGTAGCTTGTGCAGCCATCTATCGAACGGAACGGGAACGAAAAGTTAAATGAAAGTTAACTTCCAATTAACTTCATTTTCTTTCAAGTTGATGGAATAATTTATCAAAAAAAATTTCAAAAAGTATTTATTAATACATAGAATTGTCAAGTTTGTATGATTCAACAGAAAATTTAAAAACACGGTATACAAAAAGTTCTTTTTATCTTGTAATTATTTAGTCTCAAACTATGATTATATTCAAAGCTCTTTTAAGTGTATGTACGTGTATGAATATCTCGGCAATATAAGATCAACACAAGTTTGTAGAGTATAGCTCATTTCTACCCGCACTTGGGTGTATATACACTGCTGGCCACCCAAATTGCAACACCAAGAAAGACAAGAGATATCACAACAAAATTTATTTTGTAGATAACATGTTGACCAAGTATCAAATGATTAAATTTATAGACTTCTGTGAAATGTGGTTCCTGCCAAAATCAGTAGCCAGAGTAGCCGCCATTGTTGGAGATCACCGCTGCCACACGCCTCGGCATTGATTCAAAGAGACTTTGGGTGAGTTCTTGGGGTACAGCAGACCAAGCAGCTTCCACACGTTGCCAAAGTTGATCTGCTGTGGCAGCTGGGGATGGAATCTGGGTCAATCGTAGAGCAACCATGGACCACATGTTTTCTATCGGCGAAAGATCCGGAGAGCGAGGCGGCCAGGGAAGCAATTCAATCTGGCGATTGACGAAGAACCGTTGGACAATGCGTGCCACGTGTGAGCGCATTATCCTGTGATGGATAATGCGCTGTGGCTGTGGGCAAGCCCTGAAGGTAAGGAAGATCAACTGGCTCCAACACCTCGGAGATGTAGCGCTGGCTGTTTAAAGTACCGGCAATGCGTACTAGAGGTGTGCGAGAGTGATATTCAATACCGCCCCATACCATAATACCCGGTGCAGGACCAGTGTGGTGGTGCATAACACAGCTGTTCAGCATCCTCTCTTCAAGGTGTCTCCAGACTCGAATGCGACCATCGTGGTGTTGCAGACAGAAGCGTGACTCGTCAGTAAAGACAATTTCATTCCATTCTGCCGTCCACATCCTTCTGTCATCGCACCATGGGCGACGGAGACGTCTGTGGTTCTGCGTCAAGGGTAGACAAAGCAATGGACGTCTTGCGGACAGACCACTCTGCTGTAAACGGCGTCGAATGGTACGCGCAGACACTGGATGATGCGTTACAGACTGCATGTGCTGTGCTATGGTTCGTGATGTGACTGAGCGATCCGTCACTGCCATGCGCACAATTTGCCTGTCATCATGTGAAGTGGTGCGCTGAGGTGGATGCGATCGAACACGCCGGTCCGTCATACCCTCCTACATCCAACGATCACCTATCCGCATTACAGTTGTTTGGTTTCGTCCAACACGACTACCGATTTCCCTGAAATATAATCCACAATCTCGGTAGGCCACTATCCTTCCTCTGTCGAACTCGGATACTTAATCAAAAGAAGATCGCTGTTTTCGACGAGGCATAATTGATCGTTTTTTTGAAAAAAACACAATTTCCGAACTTGAAATCGTCGAAATCTCCAAGCCTTAAATAGCGCTTTTAAGTGGCGCCATAGGCGCGCGTGATGTGCGTCTGCGCTGAAATTCTAATCATTTGCATATCTCACCTCCACTAATGCATGTTGTAAATTTCATGTTATTTGCATGTTTCCTTCAGGGTGTTGCATTTTCAGTGGCCAGCAGTGTAATTTGAAGTGGCACTCTAAATGAATTTGATACAGACACAGTTTATACATGAAACAATGTTTATTGAATTCGTTGCACATATAGAATTTGCTTTTACAGCAATAAGCATACGTACTACTTGTACGGAATATATATTAGCATTCAATAAAAATACACTTTGCAATACTCACAAACTAGAGAATCAAACCAGCAGTTCTGCCACGTAAACTTTGGGCCCCTTAAGCACTAGCGCCGGCTAACACCTGGAGCTGCTTACCTCGTAGCTCCCTTAACTCGCTTATCTATCAACTTTAACAACCTTTTTTCTCTGAAATCAATCTGCATGGTATTTATACCAAGCGCGTATGACGAAATTAGCATATCTCAAGCAGCTTCTTTAATTCATCCACTCAAAAGTTCGATTCCTGTGAATCGAATCTTATGTATACCTTACAAGTTTTAACGGGGGAACATAAGGACACCGTTTGGATCCTGACGGACAGCAGAAACCCCATTAAGTGTTTAAAGAATTGGCCGGAGATCGTGGCTAGTACAGGTCAAGTTATTATTTCCAAGTTGGCAAGGCTTGTTCAGAAGAGTTCTGTGTGTCTCCAGTGGATACCGTCTTATGTTGGTGCGCCTATAAACGAGATCGCTGATAAGCTGACTAGAGAGGGATGCGATTACCCTGACCCCAGTTCTTTCGTCTTATGTCCTTCGAAAATTCATTCTCTTCGCAAAAATAAAATAAATTCCTCTTGTCGTACTCCCCCTGTCGGTTAATCGGAAGAAGTTGGGGCTGCCGCCAACTTGGCGATTTTTTTACTTCCTGTTATGATGTACCCCCTTTTCTGGCTACAAATTATGAAATTTTTTATATTTTAGAAGGGTGTAGGATTAAAAAAAATTCTTTAGATTGTAAATTTCTGTTTCTAAATCTACTTTTATGTTTTTCTGTACTATAATCAAAATTTCAATGCAAATGTAAATTTTAATTGCTTTTTCTGAAGAACTTACATTTTATTCAAAATGTAATCATTAAAATGTATTTTTCATTACAAATTTCCGATAGTTCGAACCAAAACTTAAAATTTAAACGTAATTATTAAACTATTTTTCATGAAACGTAGTCGGATACCTTACACTTTTCATGTTGCGATTTTTTTGAAAGGTCGCCAGAATTTCTGAGTTCTCCTTTTTTTTTCTCCTTCATATTTCGTTGTTCTGGTGTTTTAAACTTTTAAAAACAGCAAAACAACAGAATATGAGGGGTTGAAAAAAAAATGGCGGACTCAGAAACGCAAATTTGGCGACTTTTTGAAAACAAAATCGCCAAAAAGTCGCCAACCGCCCCAGCTTCTTCCGATTTACCCCCCTGTTCACCACTGGTATGCTGCAAAGAGCCTAGGCCTCTTTCTGCGGCGCAGAAGTTCTAGATCTCTGCAGCCGGCCATGGCGCGACTTAGAAGCGGACACCTCCGTAGTCTGATATTCGTGGAGGGGGAGATATCCTTTTCCTGTTTGTCCTTGTTCCCTTCCTGCTTCTCCCCAGGGCCCGATTTAGAACATTCTTGACTATAGGCACAACTCAGGATGGAGCGTAACAGGCATAACACTGATGTGGGAGTAAAATTTCCAAAATTGACACACAAAAAAAAATAATCATGAATAATTGTGACAGTACCATTTTACTAATAATTGGCTATTTGAAGCGTAGAAGCCTAGAACATTATCAAATAACAAAAAGCAATACAACGTATTAACATCATCATTAAAACACCAATACAATGCGACTAGAAAAACTTATTAAGCCCTTATATACACTATAACATACATATGATGAACTATACATATAACTATACATATGATGAACCAAACAATCAAATTTGAAAGGATATATATAAAAAATTGCTATTAAAAAGGTAAAATTAAAAAAAATATTTGAATTAGGAATTTTTACATATGATGAACTATACATATAACTATACATATGATGAACCAATCAATCAAATTTGAAAGGATATATATAAAAAAAATTTGAATTGGGAATTTTTACATATGATGAACTATACATATAACTATACATATGATGAACCGATCAATCAAATTTGAAAGTATATATATAAAATAATTGCTATTAACAAGGTAAAATTTAAAAAAAAAATTAATTGGGAATTTTTACTTATGATGAACTATACATATAACTATACATATGATGAACTATAGATATAACTATACATATGATGAACCAATCAATCAAATTTGAAAGGATATATATAAAAAAAATTTGAATTGGGAATTTTTACTTATGATGAACTATACATATAACTATACATATGATGAACTATAGATATAACTATACATATGATGAACCAATCAATCAAATTTGAAAGGATATATAAAAAAATTGTTATTAAAAAAGGTAAAATTTTTTTTAAAAAATTTGAATTGGGAATTTTTTCTTTTTTTTTTCTTTTAAAATAAAAATTTTGGGGGGAGGGCCCCAACATTCGGGGGCCCCTAGGACCGAGCCTACCGGGCCTAATGGAAAATCAGGGCGGCTTCTCCTGCTCACCTCTTAGGGCGTGTTCACATAGGAGTCCGTTGCGTTGCGTTAAGAGAAAGATAACGTTGAGACGAAAATAAACCAATCATATGCCTCCAAACGATTAGCAATGAAATTTTTAACGCCTATGATTGGTTTATTTTCTTCTCAACGTCATCTTTCCCTTAACGCAACGCAACGGACTCCTATGTGAACAGGCCCTTAGAATGTATGGACGTCTCTTTTAGACATGGGTCGGTGAGCAGGATATTGTCTGTGTTTCTCTTTTGCGGCGGGGTCTCTTGCACTTCGTGTAGGATTTACTACACCAAGGGGATTGGAACAAAAACAATTCTAGAAAGGCTACTGCTAGAAATAATCCATGGAGTTTAATAGGTAACTTCATGTCTAAAACTCATTACCTGCATGGCATTTATTAAGAATTACAGGAATAATTTAACCAATATGATGTAACTATAAGCCGGCTTGTAATATAACATATACAATCCAAACCCTTTAACAACGCTAAAAAAACCTTAGGCATGCTAACCAAATGCACTCTGTTACTCTCAAAACTGTTTCAAATATATATTTGGGGGGAAATATATTTAGAAAATAAAATATATTGCTCCATAAATACAAAATTTGAGTATATTGAACGAGTTGTTACCCCCAATTGCCATTTTAAATAATCTGTTAATTTGCACAAGCTATATGAAATTACTAGCTGAAAACCCGCACTTCGCTACGGAGTGCATTCAAATTAAATACAATGGTCAATGTATGCAATTAATGCCAAATATATATATATATATATATATATATTGTATATATATAATAAATACGACGATCAATGCATGCTGTTGATGTAAATGTATGTGTATATATATATATATATATATATATATATATATATATATATATATATATGTGTATGTGTATATATATATATATATATATATATATATATAATGTACTGGACAACCCAAGGAGAAGACTGGTGTCCAGCACATCACAAGGAATGAAGCTGTAGTCGTGGCTCTAATAATAATCGACGCAGCAAGTTACGGCATTACATTTATTTTGTCGGAGAATACGTCTTCCCAAGGCAGTTACAAAATCCGAAAAGCGTACAGGTTTGATGTTCGGACGGGTTATATAAACTTTGTCATGTGATAATGATAGTGATTAGTGATTTGCTGTTGTCGATAAGTCACATGTGGTTTTATGTAATCTGCGCAGAAACTATATGAAATCTTGGGTGACGCCACACAGGTTTGAAAAAGGAAGCCATTTAATATTTTCCACCGGAGGCCTTTTAGGACTTAGAATTGAAAACGAAAATTAGCTCGTACGCCCAAGGGAATTTAGAATAATTTTAGATTTTAAAATGGTATGGGGTTTTTAATGTTATATATATATATATATATATATATATATATATATATATATATATATATATTTATAAAAAAATCGTAAGGGATATTTTTAAAGACAAAATAATGTAGATGAAAATATTCAAATCAAATCTAATAGGACATACTAAAGAATATAGTACAGTTAATATAGTACAGTTTGAGGATCATATCTTTTACTGTATTTTAATATTTTTTGGATAAGGTCCAATCGTCTGCTGCATTAGAAAGAAAAAGAAATATTTATTTTGTCTATTTCGTTGTTATCACGTGACGATAAATTTATTTGAAGTACCAGAAAAAGAAATCACGTGATCAGCATTTAATAAATAAAATTGGAAAAATTAATCTTTAAAAATTCACCAAAAATTAGAAAATGGAGATAAAGATTCGAAAAAGCTCTCATTTTAAAGAAATTTTTACGATCTTTCTCATGATATAAATTTCATAACCGTCAAATTATTACTTTAAATGCAAACTTACTAAAACAGCTCAAAAGTTACTAAAACAGCTCAAAAATTTAATTTTAAAAAGTCTAAGAAGAATTTTTCAAAAATCTTTCTTAGGACACCCCTACACTATAAGAAGAATCGCGATGCAAAATTTCAGCCCTTTAGGTCCAGAGGTTTGGTCTGTGCGTTGTATGTCAGTCAGTGAGTCAGATACGGAATTGTTTTATATATATAGATAATGAAACAAAAATTTTATAATAAACATCCTTATAGTTTACGACATATTTTACAATATAAATGAAACTAAAAAAAGATTAATTTTGTAATAAAAAATCTTTTAGAACACTTAAAGTCAACCATTTTTTAACACTTTTTACAGACTTTACAAGATAGTACAGGCATAGGTCAATACTAAGGAGTTCGACTAAGTAAATTGCTTACAATAGTCACCTGTTATTTATTTGGTTATTCGCCATAACATTAGCACTACCAGAAAGGTACCGAATAAATATCTGCTAACTAAATTAAAATATAATGCGTTAAAATTTAAGTTACAGAAATATATTTTTTTCATATCACTAACTTTATTTTGAACAGAAACTAAATTTCCTCTGAAAATATTCTCTAAAACTTCCACACCACCAGTGAAATAACGAGCAACCTTTCAATAATTCTTTTATGCTAACCATCAACGTTATTATGCTATGTTATTCATAAGAATATGAAAGTTATGTTTGAAAATGCTATGTGGGATCATTCCGTATCCTTTCTTCATGTATAAATTATGCACACGTATATCACAAATCTGTATCAACGCCTATCTTATAGTGTATTCAAAAGCAAATACATTTTAAAATGAAGTGCTTCTAAGGAAATTCTATTTATAAGCTCAGAACCAGCTCTTTCTCCATTAAAAATGCATCCTTATCTTCTTACAAGAGAAAGGGAATATTTTTTCCGGTTGGAAGGACTTCAGAATTTGGTGTATTGAGGATTATTAGAGTAGTTATGAGTAATAGATCCATCTTACCGATATAAAATTTGAAGAGAAAAAATTATTTTCATAGACTTGTCATAAAAGAAAAAAAATGGCCGAAATTATCGCCATTATGTGTCTAGATTTATAAGATTTGCTTTTTACTATTTAATGCTTTTTTTTTCAATTACAGTAATAGAAATTGAATAAATCCGAGACTATTCGCCTCGCATTAAAGTAAGCCAGGGCAATTGTGTTGGACAGCAATACCATAATATCGTAAATGCCACCGCCTAGACTGAGCCATTTGTTTAAGTGACCAGAGAGCCAAGTGGCTTCAACAGTGTTGCACATAAGAACCCTTATTTTTATCGGGTCCGAAAAGGACTCAGCTCGATATAAGGAGTGGCTGCAAAGTGTACAGCTAAAGTTAATGTTTATATACGGTGTCTTCATCTGTCTTCCAGCATTTTGAGATCTAACGGTTGATGTTCTGAAGCATTGGGGAATGCTCCTAAGAAAAAGCGTAACAATTTTTTTGTGTGTGTGTCTCTAGAATGATCTCGATACGAAATCGAAAGACTTCGTCACGCACTAATCCTGATTTTCGCTGCGACATGTCCAACGATATAACATTTTTTTTTATTTTACGTTTAATTCCGGCTGTGAAGCTCTAAAAAAAGATGGGCTCTCTAGAAAAAACGAAACTCGTTTTTATCAGCTCCGGATGATCTAAGCTAGAAATCAGAAGTTATCACCGTGCGTTATAGATGATAATAGATAACCGACATCTGCTTGAAGGCGGTGGCATCCTAGAATGTTACATTTTTAGGGTTAAATTCTACCCTTCAGTCCTAAGAGGTACTCCAGTAAATGTAGGAGCCTTTCTTTAAAGCTCAGAATGATCTGAGCTAGAAAGTGAAAGTGCCAGGCTCAGCACTTTGTGATTAACTGTTAACACGGCTCCTCGAGTAGTAGATTGCACTCATGGATATCCGCCAGTCGTTTTTTCAAGTACCAGAACTATCTCAGCTCAAAGTCGGAACTGACCAAGTGCAGATATTAATGAAGCGGAGGTGGCATGAGTGTTGTGAAGACTTTTGTCTGCGGAAGGTTTCCCTCTTTCCCCCCCCCTTTCTTCCGTTTCGAGAATGTCTTTGTTGCGGGTGTCGGCCGGATGTGCAATCGCCGCCAGTCAGGAACATCTGCTTCTGTCTTGGGGCATTATGAATCTTTCAGACGTGCCCCTCTGGTGGGTGGAGGGGTTTGAGGAAGGGCTACTATTTTGGCTGGGTCAGCACTTCCGATCATTATGATCCAGTCATTAGGGGTATGGGTGTTGGCACACCTTTTCTTGGCAGGCTTTGTTTTGTTGACGGTTTCCGGGAGGCACACATTTTCTGGCAACCCCTACCTGAGAAGGGCTGACACAGCCGAAAGAAAGGGGTCGGAGATGTCCAGATTTTGACTGGTGTGAGAAGTCAGTTCGATATACGTGTATGTACTAATAAAGACTTGAAAACGAATTCTCCGTGGTATTTTGTGTGCTCCCGGAGTCCTGTTTGTGCTGCAGCGCGGGGGTTTCTCTTCCTGCCCAAACAAAACGCAAGATAAAACACTGGAGTGGAGGAATGTCTTCGTAACATGAGTTTGGTTTTGTTTTCCGCCCCCCCCTCCCCAGCATTTAGCGGTGTGACAGTTGAATTGGGCCCCGGTAATCAAGGGGGCACTTCAGAAAGACATTTTATGTTCATCAGCAATGATCTCGGCTTGAAAATGAAAGTTTCCACTCCATGGTATTACCGATTTTCACGAAGTTGTGGAGGTGTAATTAATTCGTCTACGATGTAGCATTTTTCAATTTGAAGTTATAATTAAGACCCTAAAGTCCTAGGGGATTCTCCTGAAATACCTGGCCTTTGTTTTAGGTTAATCAATTTCAAGAGCAAATCGGGACTTTCTTTGAATAAATGATTGATATACATATAAAAATTGAAAAATTTAGAAGTCAGGGATGTATCGCAAAAAGGATTGGCAGAAGCAACGAGAAATACTGGAGATTCGTCCAAGGGGGAAATGACCGATAAATGATAAGATCATTGAATTGAATTCGTTTCAAATGACCCCGTGATTAAAATTAAATTAATTGACGTTTAGATAAAAACATGATCACTATCTACAAAACACAGCTTAAAAAATTTACAGAAACGAAACTAATGAGATTGAATCCCATATTGATTTATATATCACCAGATCAATGGCACAGGATATGGGACTTCTAACCTGACGAGTTATTTTAAGATCATTTTACGATTTATATAAAACGGACTAGCTGAAAACCCGCACTTCGCTACGGAGTATATTCCAATTAAATACAACGGTCAATGTATGCAATTAATGCCAAAAAAATAAATATATTATATGTGTCTAATAAATACGACGATCAATGTATACAATTGATGTAAAAAAAACAAAAAAAATCGTAAAGTATATTTTTATAGTCAAAAGGATGTAGAAGAAAATATTCAAATTAAATCTAATAGGACATACTAAAGAATATAGTACAGTTAATATAGTACAGTTTGAGGAACACATCTTTTACTACTGTATTTTAATATTTTTGTGGATAATGTCCAATCGTCTGCCGCATTAGCAAGAGAAAAAAATATTTTTTTTTGTCTATTTAGTTATTACGCACGTGACAATAAAGTTATTTAAAATACCTGAAAAAGAAATCACGTGATCAGCATTTAATAAATTAAATTCTAAAATTGAATATTTAAAAATTCCCCAGAAATCAGAAAAAGGAGGTAAAGATTCGAAAAAGATGTCATTTTAAAGGAATTTTTATGATCTTTCTTGTAATATAAATTTTATAACCCTCACATTATTATTTTAAATGGAAACTTAGAAAAGTGTTACAAAAACAGCTAAAAAATTTAATTTTAAAAAATCTAAGAAGAATTTTTCAAAAATCTTTCTTAGTGCACTCCTACACTGTAAGAAGAATCGCCATGCAAAATGTCAGTCCTTTAGGTCCAGCGGTTTGGTATGTGCGTTGTATGGCAGCGAGTCAGTCAGTTACGGAGCTGTTTTATATATATACTAGCTGAAAACCCGCGCTTCGCTACGGAGTACATTCAAATTAAATAGAACGGTCAACGTATGCAATTTATGCCAAAAAATAAATTTATATATTTATAATAAATGCGATGATCAATGTATACAATTGATGTAAAATATATATCTATCTATATATATATCTTTATAAAAAAATCGTAAGGGATATGCATTTTTTTTTTATTATATCCAATCGTCTGCTGCATTAGAAAGAGAAAAAAAATATTTTTTTGTCTATTTAGTTGTTACGCTAGTGACGATAAATTTATTGAAAGTACCAGAAAAAGAAATCACGTCATCAGCATTTAATAAATTAAATTCTAAAAATTAATCTTTAGAAATTCACCAAAAATCAGGAAATGGAGGTAAAAATTCGAAAAAAATTTCATTTTGAAGGAATTTTTATGATCTTTCTTGTGATATAAATTTTATAACCCTCAATGTATTATTTTAAATGCAAACGTAAAAAAAGTTTAAAAAACAGCTTAAAAATTTTATTTTAAAAAATCTAAGAAGAATTTTTGAAAAATCTTTCTTAGTGCACCCCTACACTATTAGAAGAATCGCCATGCAAAATTTCAGCCCTTTAGGTCCAGCGATTTGGTCTGTGCGTTGTATGTCAGTCAGTCAGTGAATGAATGAATCAGTCAGTTACGGAACTGTTTTATATATATAGATATATAGATATTGAAAGGAAAATACAGAGTTAATTGATTTGAATTCTTTAAAAGATTGAAACCTTGGAAAGGAGAAATAAAAAGTATTGTAAACCATGTATAATGCTGATTTTTTCCGCTAGTCCAGATTAAATGCTAAGGGAATGGTAACACATAATAGCAGACTTTAAATTTTAATGGTCACGGCTTTTTGGAACATCGACTCTTGTCTGTAATTATACATCAATTAGTTAATTACCCATTTAAACAACATATGGGTTGTCTCGTTAGAAGACAACGAGAATATTAAGATAATTTAATTAAATGTTATCGCTTTCTCTGCTAACAAAGTGAGTTTATTCTCTGTCAAAGATCGTAGTAAAAACTCCGGATGTTTAGTGAATTTATCCCGCTTTGTTTAATTGTGATAGGTTTAGTGTTTCTAATAATAGATGAAAACTAATGGAAAACATTTTCAAAGATTTAGAATGCTTCTATAAATATGCGATAATTTTTTCCACTCTTTTGATATATTTCTATGCTTTCTCTATTTTTCTTTCTAGAAATTTTATCAAATACTAGTCTTCAACATCACTATTAATTTTGTTGACAAATAGTCAGTTTATAATTGCAAAGGTAAATGCTTTTGTTTTAAGTTTTCATAAAAAATTAAATATTATTTACAACCACAAAATATAACGGTTAGACATTTCTGTATATACTTAAATGGAACAGTCATTTCACGGATATGATTTTCAGCAAAGGCGTAGCGTGCTTTTAACTTTTTTTTTTGAGGGGGGGGGGGGGTATGAAATGAATTCAGTTAGGGACCTCCTCAGCGTATTGACTGACGGACGGTCCTTAAAATATGAAATATTATGATTTTTTAAATTAAATAACAATAGAATTCATGTTTGAGTAGTATTCAAAAGTTATACAATGAGAAAAATAAATATAATATAAATAAAACGAGAAAAAAATATCATCGAATTTTTTTTTTATGGATCATATCACTGTTAAAAACTATGTTAAGGCTAAAGATATAATTGGAATCTTCAGTTTCACAGTTTTAAAAAGCGGGAAAAAGTTTCTTAAAATTTTTCTACAATTTTCCAATTTTAACTGAACTTCTATTAACGTTTAAATTTATTTCAAGCTAAGTTGGGGGGCACATGGCCCCCCGTGAACCCCCCCCCCGGCGCTACGCCTATGATTTTCAGGGATTTCGAGCCAATTGGTAGCGAATTGGGGTTAATTGGTAGCGAATTGGTAGCGAAGGGGTGCTGAATTTGAATCACGACGGGGACCATTCAGTATCTTCGTGTCTAGGCTGGATATGGGCTCGTTAAATCCAAAGACTGGAAAGTCTTTTCATGAGGTAAGTGGGTGGAGTAAGGTACGAACCCTCCTGGTGTCGCTCCTCGGGTGGGGGGGGGGTGCTCGGTCAAAATTGTGGTGGCAATAGGAGGTGGTGTTGTTTCACCTATACGGTGCTCCCATTATAAGAAACAAATTTTTCTCACGGATGCTTCTTCTCGGGCAAATGTCATCAGGGGCTAGTATGATGTACTATATAAAAGTTTCCTACTGATAAAAAAAATTCAAATTCTTATTCCCAGGATCTATAGAAGCTTATAACTAGCGTTTTTAAAATTGCTTTACTTTCAGTCAAGCGTATTTTTTGAAGACTAAAGATTCGATGGGAGGGGAATTCACAATAAACGCAATTACAAAAATAAAAACATACCAACATCATTCGCACGCGTTTGTCTAACGCAAATTCGAACGCCGAAACAGATGATGTAAACTTTTTTTAAGTAAATCTCCAATTTGGATTTTTTTTTCACATTTTCATACTTAATCGGTATTTCCCAGTAACTGGAAAAAAATTAATTAAAAAAAAACTCGGCATATGTTAATGCAAAAGACTGTCGAATTTTTAAGTACAGATATGTATGTATGTATGTATGTATGTATGTATGTATGGATGGATGGATGGATGGTGAAACTTCTCTAGCCAGCTACCCTTCCAAACGGTCACTTTTTTTTCTGAACCATATATATGTGTGTGTGTTTAATGAAACAAGCCTATTTGCTAACTCACACAAATTTTTAAAAATAAATTTTACTAAAACAATAATTTGTTTGATAAAATAGTATGTTATTTTATTAATTAATTTTCTTTCGAATCGATTGCTTTGAGGGAAGGGGTATATTGAGAAGTTTAAAGTAAATTTGCTCAGGCTTTGTTTGCATTTTCGTTAATCAAGTTCAGTCTATTTCGCTCTCAGTATCAATTGTTTTAAGAAAGAATTTTTCTTTCGCAGCTTTTAACACAGATTAATAATTCAGATAGTGAACATTGCTTTTTGTTAGATAATTTACCCTTAATTATTTTTTATGCCCTCAACAAAATATTGTTTTTATCTTTAATGAAAATATTCATTAAATGTGCAGTGTCAGTTCGTTTCCGTGTAGAATTTGCAATAAGTAAGAGAGTTTAATAAGTTCAGGCTTCCTTTTTCTCGGCAATTTATCATAAGCAACTCTTGCATATAATTATTTCTATCTGGAATAACTAAGTCTCGAGAATCGTGGACTAAACTGATGTTTTGCGATGCCAGCACAATCTGCAAGAAAAAGAAAAAAAATGTTAAGGAAAATTTTAATACCAAGAGGGTTAAAGTTAAGGAGTTCTTGCAATATTTTTTAATCTTGTGAGTTGATTGCCAATGAAAGGAAAGATTAACTTTCATAAAGGAAACCTGGAATGAAAATTCTACGTTCATTAATTCAAAATAATTTATTAGCTGCGTAAACAGATTTATGAATGAAACAGGAGTAATTAATTTTACCTGAACATTAATCAATTTTTTTTTCAATTTGGAAGAAAATTTCAGAAAATTTTAGAAAGGATACATCCTAAGAAAAATATTATTTAGTGACGGTGAATATCCGAAAATTAATATCTGAAAACTAAATATGGTATTTCTAAATTTCTAACATACTAGCATAGATTAGATGGGAAGAACCTGCGGTAGGCTAAAATCTTTAAATATAAAGAAACGATATCTTCAGATCGCCACATATTATTGAATTTAACCTTAAATATAATTAATTATTTATATTTTTAAGTATTTAAAATTTATTGTAATTTCTATTGCACAGCATGTAATAACTAAATAAAAACTTACATGAGTTACTTTTAATGCATGAAATTTAAAGAATAGTTGCAGAGTGACTCAACTGAAATTTGTTATGTGAAATAAAATGTTGCCGGTCTGTGTAAAATAATGCATCTCTGAACATAATTTTATACAGAAGTATGAGTAACTCTTGTTAGAATACATCTCAAAATCTTATTTCAACATACTCTTGAATGAAAAGGAGGAATTTTGCGTGAAATTTCCTCCGTATTTCACAGGAATTCAAACGCGCATACGAATTTTTATGACCTATGCTAAAAAATAAATTCTTCCTTTGTAGTGCAAAATTAAAACGAAGAAAAGACCATTAAAAGTATAGGAGAATCCATGTAGTATTTTCCAAAAAATAACATTTAATTAAAACCAAGATATTATAAAGAAAAATATAAACTGAAAGAAACACGAAAAAGGACTTGGGTATTTTAATGATCCGCCGGCCCGAAGTATCCAAGTGGTAATGCTTCGGCTTTCTGCACTGCGGTTACTCGGATCGATTGCCGACAAACGCAGTTAAATACTCTCTTGTCTAAGCCGTATATAAGCACGTTAAATCCGTAGACGGAAAGTCCTTCTATGGGGTCTGTGGGAAGGTACGATCCGGGGGGTGCTCGGTCAAAATTGGGGTGGCACCTAGCCAAGTCAGACTCAGACCCTCTTGGTGCTTTTATAAACCAGAGTCGCACTATTCTGTCCGAAGCCTATATGGACATAGTCTGGAACTTCCGGCCAAGGGACATTCGGAACAACAACAAAAATTCGCCTTATGCCGGGGGGAAAACAGAACGATAACCATAGTCAAAACAATACAAATCTAACTTATTTACTATAAAATAATTCTTTTAGTATTCCAGATAGCAGTCCATTTCATTTGCCCCATGCAATATTATGCCTTCAATTTGAAATATGTTAATAACATACACACATTTTCGAACTTAATTATCTATGAGAAAAGAATGCAAAACTTTCTTCCGGAAAACTGTAATATTATAGTTAAATTATATTTTAAAATGTTTAATTGAAAATAGTTAAAATAATTAAACTCCTCCCGATTTAACTTCAGGCAATAATTACAGAGAAATAATGTTTGAAAACTGGCGCAAATTCTTGTTTTATGCCGGGATGATGAAGACCATAGATTCCATTATAATTTTTCAAACGCCATCGAAATGAATCGAGTTCCAACGATAATGTCCCTTACTACAGTTTATAGCTTAAATTTCACAGCATGTGTTTTAAAAGTTTATCAGACTCTAAAGAATTCTGAATTCTATAGTTTTTGGTTCTTCATTTTACGAAGAATTGTTGAAAAGAATTATTGCAAAAACTCACTCCAGTTGTAGTTATCATTTGTTACCTATCAGTGATTTAATCACAGTTTTTAATTCCTTTTTGCTGTTTTTATCATCTTTATCTTTATTACCTTTTTTGTCATCTTTTATTTATAGGACAGTTTTGTACCCTTTTTATATATGACTGGTTTTATCTTCATGGTTCCTGTTTTTATTACTTTTACATGTTACGGTTTTTGCCATCTTTTCATATATTACGGTTTTTATCAATTTTCTATATATGACTAATTTTACCCTCATTGTTATTGTAATTATTTTTACCATGTTTTTATTAAGTTGCTTTCTTGTTTGTGTGTTTGTGTGTTTGTCCCGTACAAATCTTGCTATCGATTTTTAACTAACTTCCCAACTAGCTAGACATTTGAAACTTTTAGAATAGCTCAGAACACGATGACAATGCATTATTTTAATACTTTTAACCATCTTTAAGCAGGATTGAATTCATTTTCAGTTAATTTTGTTCTGTAGACTATTGCAGCCATCTGTCGACCGGGACCGGAATGAAAAATTAAACGCAAGTTAACTTCTAATTAACTTCGTTTTCCTTCAAGTTGATGGGATAATTCATCAAAAAGTTTTAAAAGTATTTATTAATACATAGAATTGTCAAGTTTATATGATTCAACAGAAAATTTAAAAACATGGTTTGTAAAAAGTTCTTTTTATCTTGTAATTCTTTGTTACCTGTTTTGTTTGATTGAAACTTTTATGGATGCGTGTTGGTTCTGCTTCTGACATGTGTTTGGTGCAGTTTGTCCTCTCTGGATCGTCCACCATTAAACTTCAATCAACCAACCAATCCACCAACCACTCCAGTTATAATCATTTGAGTGAAAATTGTCTGTTCTATACTACAAAGTTAAAATCTGGTGTTAGAAAGATTCTGCCAAGTATTTTACTTTTGACGTAGGATTAGGTTCTTCCACAACAGTCCTCCGGAAAGCAAAATTTCAGATGCCCTACGTCGCGAGTTATAATTTTGGCAGCGCACCAAATCCTAGTCTCTATCGTTTAGCCAAGTAGTAAACAGTTAAACAGAAAAGTATCAAAAAGAGTCAAAATTTTGACATATATATATATACATATAGATACATACATACATACAAAAAGGTAACAAACGATAAGTAATCCTAATTTAATAACCCGCGGTAGTTTCGTTAGAAGAGATTACCTAATATTTTTAAATTTTTACAAATGATGAGATCAGAGGTTTTTTATAGGACAATGTAATTAATTTCCCATTCGTATTACCCATCCATACAATAAATCTTCATATTTTACCCGGAATTTTGTACATTAGGTTTTTGAAACGTTTAAAATTGTCTTTAAAACTTATGTCTATTACTCTTATATAAATATTAACTTGTATTTGTGTATAGGAAATACGTTACTGCACTGGACAGAATTCTAGATAATGATAACTTTGTGTTCCAAAGCATAATAGTAATGGACCTGAACCGTACGGTGTATGGGCCGGAAGTTTCAGACCATGTCCATATAGGCTTTGGACAGAGAAGTGCGGCTCCAGTTTATACTCGTAATAGCAATACAAAGGTCGGAGTCTGACTAGGCTAGGTGCCACCACAATTTTGACCGATCAACCCCAGGGACAACATCTTGGTCATCGTACCTTCTCAACGCACTGATCTCATAGAACTTTCCGGTCTGCGGAATTTACGTCCCATATCCGACCTAGACACGAAGGTATTTATCGGTGCTTGTCTAGATTCGATGCGAATACCCTCGGAACCGAAAGCCGACGCGCTACCGACAGGCTACCTCGGTCCCCATATATATTTTTTAATTTATACAGAGGACTTCAATTAAAAAGGGCTATTAATTATTTTACAACGACCACAGAATTGCTTGCTGACTGGCAACAACTCGAGCTATGTACGAGGTTTTATAGGAAAACAGGCTAAAATATCGCCTTCTTGTTAGACGTGTTAAGTTTAAAAGTGATAATGGAAAATGTAAAGACCTATCAAGAGACGAACTTCAAAAATTAGTGATAATCCACAAGGCGGAGGCAACAGCCAAAGTCGAGCTGTGTCCGGGGTTTCCGCGGAATAAATGTTCAAATCCCGTATACCTGGTATATATGTTTATCTTGTATAAAAAAAGAATACTATAAGCTGTGATGACATGTCAAGATAGTTTTCAATTTTGAAAAAAAATAAAGACCATGCTGTATTTTTAAGCTGACTAGAGTTATTTCTGCTGACTACTGCATCAAAAGAACAGGTGACGCATATTAATTTAGAAGTGAGAGGGGCTGTTGTTAAACTAAATTATCGAAAAATGTAAGAGTAAGAACCTTCAGATGGTAGTTTAAAGTAGTATGTCATACCTACTCTATAAATGTATTTTAAAAAAAAAGAAAAGCTAAAGTCTGTAGCGTTTTGTAGCTTTCAGTGCAGTGGCGCCATCTCTGTTTACAAATTATTAATAAAGTTTATTTATAAAAAATGTGTACAGATTTTTCATCCTCCGAGGGTAAGCGGCGGTAGTTTTTATAACCGCAGAGCGTGCATCTCCGTAGTATATATATATATCAGACCCTACAACAGAGAAAGAGAAAGCAGTCTAGGATCGTTCCATAGCTCCATCAAGCAACAGTTACAAAAAAAGGAATGTATACTTATGTTAAAATGTTGATCGACGCTGAAATCAAGGATCTAACAGGATATACAAAAGAAATTTAATGAAATATACTAGAATTATGACAATTTTGGCTTAAACCATTTTCATTAAATTTGCTTCATTACAGTTTAGAATAAAACTTTAATGAGATCTTTTGAAATCCGCTTACACTGCTAAAAATACTGTTAAATTTACCCACTTCCATTGTATTAGTGAAGAAAGGTTTTAGCGTCTAAAAGGACATCAAAAAACGGAAACGCTTTAATATACGCCAGAGAAGACTGAAAGGATTAGAGAGAATATGTATCAGTTTCGAAATTTTGCAGAGTGTTGAATTCTTCGAAATTGTACGTAAAATTTTCAAAATGAAAAGTCCTTCTTAACTTTTAGAAAACATATGACCACTTTTAAATAAATATTACATAATTCGTTCGTACTTAAAACTATTTCAACCTTCTATGAAGGTGCAGTCTTTGTCTCAGGCCCGGATCTGGATGAAGGTGCGGTTCCTGAAGGCATGGGCACCTGTTCTTCTCTATGAGTCTCTGAATGCAATCCACAGATATTTAATTGTTATCCATAGATATTATTTAACTATTTCGATTTATATTTAATTTTTATATTAATATTTTTGACATCTTTTGGTTTTAAATTTTTAAAACGTATTAAATGTATATTTATACTGTATATCAGACATGTAAGTAATATTTGAATATATGTATATATATATATATATATATATATATATATATATATATATATATACATCTATATATCTATATCATCTATCTATCCATCTATCTATCTATCTATATATATATATATATATATATATACATCTACATATCTATATATCTATATCTATATATCTATCTATCTATCTATCTATCTATCTATCTATATATATATAAATTAAGTTTTGATATATTTGTTTATCGGTTTTATATATCATAACAACATTTAATATTTGAAATTTGTTTATAAGGTTTTCAATATGCATTTTTTTTCAGACATTTAAGTTAATATAAAAAGCGAAGCACTCAAAAAAGAATTAAAATTTTCCTCAGGAATTCAGTTTAGAATTCAGAATTTCTAGTCTCAAAGTGCTTATTTACCTAAAGCCCATGATACCAACTTACGGACTTTAACTAAGATGCACATTACAAGCTTATAGATGCAAGCGGATTAAATTTTGCTGACATCCACTTTAAACGACTGCTGCTAAAGGAAACGGATAATAGCACTATATCTTGCTCCAGATTGTGACGTATAGAAAATGACTGATGCTTCCCAACTAAAGTGGAATAAACTAAATGGCAGTGTTAGGCATCTATATCTCCATATGTCAGTACATGACGGTTTAATTCTTGGGATGACATTGTTCATCATGTACTAATTTGTACATATCTATGTATATAAAACAGTTCACTCACTGACTGACTGACGTACAACGCACAGATCAAACCGCTGGACCTAAAGAGCTGAAATTTGGCATGGCGATTCTTCTTATAGTGTAGGGGTGCACTAAGAGAGGTTTTTGAAAAATTCTTCTTAGATTTTTTTAAATTAAATTTTTAAGCTGTTTTAGTAACTTTATTTAAGTTTGCATTTAAAATAATAATTTGAGGGTCATAAATTTTATATCACGAGAAAGATCATAAAAATTCCTCTAAAATGAAATCTTTTTGGAATTTTTACCTCCATTTTCTGATTTTTGGTGAATTTTTAAAGATTCATTTTTAAACTTTAATTTATTAAATGCTGATCACGTGATTTCTTTTTCTGGTACTTTAAATAAATTTATCGTCACGTGCATAACAACTAAATAGACAAAAAAAATATTTTTTTTCTTGGTAATGCGGCAGACGATTGGACATTATTTTGTCTATAAAAATATCCCTTACGATTTTTTTAGAAATATATATATATTTTTCTACATCAATTGTATATATTGTTCGTCGTATTTATTATAAATATATATATATATATATATATATTTATTTTTTTGGCATTAATTGCATACATTGACCGTTGTATTTAATTTGAATGTACTCCTCAGCGAAGTGCAGGTTTTCAGCTAGTCTATATATATAAAACAGTTCCTTAACTGACTGACTCAGTCACTGACCAAACCGCTGGACCTAAAGGGCTGAAATTTTGCATGGCGATTCTTCTTATAGTCTAGGGATGATTTTTGAAGAAAGATTTTTGAAAAATTCTTCTTAGATTTTTTTAAATTAAATTTTTAAGCTGTTTTAGTAACTTTTTTTAAGTTTGCATTTAAAATAATAATTTGGGGGTTATACAATTTATATCACGAGAAAGCTCATAAAAATTCTTTTAAAATGAAATCTTTTTCGAATCTTTACCTCCATAGTCTGATTTTTGGTGAATTTTTAGAGATTAATTTTTAGAATTTAATTTATTAAATGCTTATCACATGAATATCTTTTTCTGGTACTTTAAATAAATTTATCGTCACGTCATAACAACGAAATAGACAAAAAAATATTTTTCTTTTTTTGCTAATGCGGCAGACGATTGGAAATTATCCCAAAAAATATTAAAATACAGTAAAAGGTATGTTCCTCAAACTGTACTATATTAACTGTACTATATTCTTTAGTATGTCCTATTAGATTTAATTTGAATATTTTCTTCTACTTTATTTTGTCTATAAAATATCCCTTACTATTTTTTTATAGATATATTTTTTTTTACATCAATTGTATACATTAATCGTTGTATTTATTATAAATATATATATATATATTTGCATTAATTGCATACATTGCCTGTTGTATTTAATTTGAATGTACTCCGTAGCGAAGTGCGGGTTTTCAGCTAGTATATACATATATATATAGTTTATATATATGTGTGTGTGTGTGTGTGTACGTACTTATAAATAAATAACTATATATAAATAAATAAATAAATAAATAAATAAATATATATATATATATATATATATATATATATATATATATATATATATATATATATATATATATATATATATATAAATAAATAAATAAATAAATATATATATATATATATATATATATATATATATATATATATATATATATATATATATATATATATATATATATATAAATAAATAAATAAATAAATATATATATATATATATATATATATATATATATATATATATATATATATATATATATATATAAATAAATAAATAAATAAATATATATATATATATATATATATATAAGGAAAAATATATGTAAATTTTATTAACACTTTAATGACTTAAAATTTAATCAATATCTAACGTATTCCTTAATTTTTGATGTGGAATTATGTTCGTATGAGTTGTAATGCTGAACGTGTTATCAATGATACGGTATTTTAAGCTCTCGCTTTGTGAATCAGGCAATTCAAGTGCTTGAGAACTTGTTATCTATTCATGTACGTAAATGTGTTTGACATTTCAGTTTGAGAATGCATAGCAAATATTTAAAGTGTCACAGCTCGGGGAAGTTCACTAAGCCTGAAACTATTGATGTTCCGAAATGGGGATTTCGAGATCAATAAACTTGGAATATATATACCGAGATACTTAGAAGGTGAATATGGTGTAGGTTGCTTTGTGGTGTTTCCGGTTTAAATTTTATGGTTTTGAATTCAATCTCTCTGTTTAAGAAAGTAAATTCGGAGCTTTGAGGGTTATAGGAAAGTATAGTGGGATTTAAATGTAAACTTAATACGACTTCAAGAATGGATTAAGACTTACCAAAAGAGTTGCATTCAATTAATGTGTGTTAAAAATGTTAACGATATTTTAGTCCTAACTAAACTGCATATATATATTATTAATTCCCTGCTTATATATTAATTACGAAGCTCAGCTGAATAATTACAAGATGAAAAGAACTTTTTATATACCATGCTTTTAAATTTTCTGTTGAATCATATAAACTTGACAATTCTATGTATTAATAAATACTTTTTTAAAATTTTTTTGATGAACTATCCCATTATCTTGAAAGAAAATGAAGTTAATTGGAAGTTAACTCGCATTTAAATTTTTGTTCCCGTCCCGGCCGATAGATGGCTGCAACAACTAACTAAACAAAATTAACTGAAAGTGAATTCATTCCTGCTTAAAGATGGCTAAAAGTATCAATAGAATGCACTGTCATCGTGTTCTGAGCTATTCTAAAAGTTTCAAATGTCTAGCTAGTCGGGAAGTTAGTTAAAAATCGATTGCAAGATATGTACGGGACAAACACACAAACACCCAAACACACAAAGAAACAAGAAAGCGAGTTAATAAAAACATGGAAAAAATGGGATCATTTAAATTTTCTTTCTGTCATTTGTAAACTGAAAAAAAAAGAACATTTTACTTACTGCAGAACTATTTTATTTTCATAAATGGAGCTAGCGGTCGGAAATATTGCTCCGAGTTGAAGGAAAAGAGAGAAAAATCGTCGAAAACTTTAGAAATTGGCAATTTAACAAAAAATATACTGCGTTAAAATTTGCTTTAAATAATGCAGGTAGGTTTTTTTTTTAAATAAGGAGGATAATTCTGATTTTTGAATTATCAATAACAGTTTAAGAGGACAAGAGACCTTTAATCTCGGTTTTTAAAATCTTCCTTTTATAAATCTATATACAGAATAAAGATAATAATTATTCTTTTTTACTTAATTGAACACCCTTAGAATTCAAAATAAGGATTTTTTTGAAAGAATAATGCCTGCTTTTCAAAAAAAAATTAAAAAATGCTACCATTTTTCAAAATGTTCCATGAGCAGCACATATCATTTAAAAACCTTCAATTTTTCAACACAGGTTTGCCGTATATATATATATATATGTGTGTGTGTGTGTGTGTGTGTGTGTGTATAAGTATGTATGTATGTATATATATATATATATATATATATATATATATATATATATATATATATATATATATATATATATATATTGTGCATTAAAATATTTTTGGAAATAAATAGTCAAAAATAATTTTCTTTAAATGCGCCTGTTATTTTTTTATGTTTTTGCATGTTTATTTTTTATTTCATGATCTATAAATTTGAAAAATATTTGTGGTTTCAAAGATCGATGCACAGTTTTATGAAAAATCCTTTAATTAACAATCGTGAGAAATTTGGAAGAAATCAGAAGAAAATTATGGCGTATGAACCCTTTTGAAAAATTATATCAGTTTTGAAGAACTTTTTGAAAAATAAGTTTTATTTTTCCATAAAAAACTTATTTGTGAATTCTAAGGGCCTTCAATGCAGTAGAAAAACAATTTTCAAAATTCTCATTTTCTATATAGAGTAAAATATTGAAAATTTAACAAAACGAGCCTGAAAATCCCCTGTCCCTTATTTAATTCCCCCCAAAATGTTAATTTTAATGCAGTATTTAAATTAGCTTCAACTGCTAGAAGATCATTTCAGCACTGCATATATGAACAGATGAAGACCAGAGATGTCGTCTTATTACACATTTAATATAAAAACTAGAGACATAATTTTTCATCAAGCAAAATAACAATACACAAACCAGACATTAAATATGACATTTTTTAGATATAATAATATACAGCTTATAATAGGAGATGACGTATTGCATAAATTTTTCGTAAAAGTGTTAATGCCGCATACAGGTTTCTCATCTATATCCGTTACACCCCCCTTAACTTCTAAACAGTGACAGTTTAGGCCATAAACTTGGTGTCTAGGCATAGCAAAAAGGCTATGCGCTACTCGACGAGACATCGTACAACGCCATCTATCCTTAAATTTTGTAATGAGCGTTTTTATCTAAAAAACGGTACGAGATACAGGAAAAAAAGTCAGTTACAAAGTTGTTTAGTATCATCGATTTAGTAAGAAAAGACACCTTGCGTACACTAATACTTAAAACAAAATGTAGAAAATGAACATTTGTTTATTCATGATTTCGAAAATTGTCATGTAATAAAGAGTGGAAGAAAGAAACTGAGACACTTCCCTATCTTATGGATCATTTATTTATGTTGCTAAAAATGCTCTCCATTAGCCACTATACACATTTATACTCTGGACTGGATTCTCTGGTCTTTTTGAGGTTCGCTCGCGTTTCACGACGCCATAGTGTTGAAAATCACCACCAGACAAATGTTGATTTTTTACGTTCTGTTTTGAGTATTAATGTGCGCAAGGTGTGCTTTCTTACTAATTCGATGATGTCTAATGACTTTGCAATTGACATTTTCCCGTATCTCGTACCGTTTTTGAGATAAAAACGCTAATTCCAAAATTTGCCGATAGATGGCGTTGTAAGTTATCTCATCGAGTAGCGCATAGCCATTTTACTATACCTAGACACCTACTTTATGGCCTAATCTGTCACCGTTTAGAAGTTAAAGGGGGTGTAACGGGTATAGGTGGGAACCCTGTATGATGCTCTATTGAAGAAAAAATTCAAGCAGTATCATTTTCACGAGAGAAATGCGCTAAAATAAGGAACGCTTAAATAAGGGACGTGTCACCGATTAGAAAGTAACCCACTCTCTTTGAGCGACAGAATTTTACTTGTTGAAATAATAAGAAATGTAAAAGTGGTAAAATGGCAAAATTCTTGAATATTTTTTATGGGGGTCCTAATCCAGTTTAAAATATCATCTAAGCCAGTGATTCCTAACCTTTTTATGCTTGCGACACACTTGGAAATGGGATTAGAAACTCGGAGCTCCCTTGTTAGAACTTTAGTCTTTTCAATATTTTAAATATTAAATTAAAATGGAATATATTTCTGGAACATGTTAAATTTAAGTTTAAATAAATACTTACTCCATTGCTGATTTTATTCTTTTAAAGAAAGATTTTCTCTTATTGAAACTCATAACCATAGTCTATATATATAAAACAGTTCCGTAACTGACTCATTCCTTCACTGACTGACTGACTGACATACAACGCACAGACCAAACCGCTGGACCTAAAGGGCTGAAATTTTGCATGGCGATTCTTCTAATAGTGTAGGGGTGCACTAAGAAAGATTTTTCAAAAATTCTTCTTAGATTTTTTTAAATTAAATTTGTAAGCTGTTTTTTAAACTTTTTTTACGTTTGCATTTAAAATAATACATTTAAAATAATACATTGAGGGTTATAAAATTTATATCACGAGAAAGATCATAAAAATGCCTTCAAAATGAAATTTTTTTCGAATTTTTACCTCCATTTCCTGATTTTTGGTGAATTTTTAAAGATTAATTTTTAGAATTTAATTTATTAAATGCTGATCCCGTGATTTCTTTTTCTGGTACTTTCAATAAATTTATCGTCACGTGCGTAACAACTAAATAGACAAAAAAAATATTTTTTTCTCTTTCTAATGCAGCAGACGATTGGATATTATCCAAAAAAAATGCATATCCCTTACGATTTTTTTATAAATATATATATATAGATAGATATATATTTTACATCAATTGTATACATTGATCATCGCATTTATTATAAATATATATATTTATTTTTTGGCATAAATTGCATACGTTGACCGTTGTATTTAATTTGAATGTACTCCGTAGCGAAGCGCGGGTTTTCAGCTAGTATTAGAATAATTTCCATATAGCAAAATATTACTCAGAAAGGGAACTTATTTCGTAATTTGTGTGGTATTTACATGTATGCTTCCCTTTATTGACATGTGATGGCGTTATATTTCAATAAAAGAACCCTTTTCCCTATAATATTTCAGTGGACTGTTTCAGTTTGACAAACAATGTTAACCTCATCGGGTTAGGCCTTGAACATGATGAAATACTTGATTGCCTTCACTCCACGAAGTCAAAAATTAGGTACTAGAATAATAAGCACACTTCTATTTTAATAATTTAAAGACATTATTTATGATTGCATCCGCAATATAATGAACATTCCTTTTCTGTTTCATATGATTTTGCGTATTATTCACTCGGAATTAACTGAATATTTGATGTTGTGAAGCGATACGATCGGCTTCAGACACCGAAACTCAATTTAGACTTCAGCAGGTTGCGCCATTCTGAAACGGGTAGAAAATTTATCGAAAATGTTACGTTCACTCTGCATGTAAATGCGCCGTAAATTATAATCAAGGAATTTGAACTACGAAAAGTTCCACCTTTAATGCTTCCCTAGAGGCGTCTTTTCACCTGTCCCATCATCCAAACGCTGAATTTGTAGATGCGTTTGTATGCAAGCCTGTATGAAATAAGAAATTCGAAATAAGTGGCCATATGTGCCCCAGTGAGAAGATGAAGTAGCAAGACAATTTGTAAGTTATTACACAGCAAATATTAAAGCTGATTTTGAGTATATTATTTATGACACTTAAAGGAACTTCTCAACTGTATTTTAGGGTGTTGTATGAACAAGAAAGGGTGTTTGTCCATTTGGGGGGTGATATTAAGAATTAAGACGTCAATACGGAAACTATCAATATAACTAGCTAATAATAAGCAAACGTACACACACACACATGTATATATATAAATATATACATATATATATATATATATATATATATATATATATATATATATATATATATATATATATATATATACATATATATATATATATATATATATATATATATATATATATATATATATACATATATATATATATATATATATATATATGTATATATATACATATATATATATGTATATATATACATATATATATATATATATATATATATATATATATATATATATATATATATATATATATATATATATATGTATATATATATATATATATGTATATATATATATATATATATGTATATATATACATATATATATATGTATATATATATGTATATATATATATGTATATATATATATATATACATATATGTATATATATATATGTATATATATATATGTATATATATATATATATATATATGTATATATATATGTATATATATATGTATATATATATGTATATATATATATGTATATATATATATATATATATATATATATATATATATATATGTATATATATATATGTATATATATATATATATGTATATATATATATGTATATATATATATATATGTATATATATATATATGTAGATATATATATATGTATATGTATATATATGTATATGTATATATATATATATATATATATATATATATATATATATATATATACTGAAGTGCCACTGAATTAGGGATAGCAAAGCCTATGCAAATTGTGTAGCGCTGTGCATCATGTATGCGCACGTGAGGGCGCTGTGGCAACTGCATATATAGCGCGTACTGTGGTTGTTCTGAATTAGTTGTTGGAATTGCCAGTATGGGTAAACTGCCTGATTTAGACGCCTTCGATCGCGGACAAATCGTAGGAGCGCGACGCATGGGCCATTCAATTTCCGAAATCATCAGACAGCTAGGATTTTCAACGTCGACAGTGTCAAGAGTATACCAAGAATACATGGATGATTTAAAAAAACTAGCGATCGGGCAAACTGCAAAGGACAATTAGCCTTGACAGTGCGTGGTGAGAGACGGCTCAGGCGTATTGTACGTAGCCAGCGAAGCCAAACATTAGTTCAAATTACCACCCAGTTTAATGACGCTGCCAGTCGTACGGTCAGTAAACGGACTGTGCAACGCTCGCTTCACCGTATGGGTTTCGGGAGCTGTCAACCTAGGAGAGTATCATTGCTCTATACTTGCCATCGGGCTGCACGTCTTGCCTGGGCAAGAGAGCACAGAGACTGGAGTGTAGAGGACTGGAAACGAGTAGCATGAAGTGATGAGTCTCGATTCCGACTACTTAACGCCGACGGGAGGCTGAGAATATGGCGTCAGGCTCATGAAGCCATGGATCCTGCATGCCTGGCTGGAACTGTACAAGGGCAGGGTGGCTCAATCATGGTCTGGGGCGTTTTTTCGTGGCACAGTTTGTGATCTTTGGTGCGTGTACCAACCTCCCTCAATGCAATTCGGTACGTAGAGTTGCTGGGTGATCACCTCCATCCGTTTATGCTGTTCTGTTATCCGCACGGTAATGGAGTTTACCAGCAAGACAACTGTACCTCTCACAAGTCCCGGTTGGCTACTGGCTGGTTGGATAAGCATTCCTCTGACTTCTCTGTCATGAATTGGCCACCTAGAAGCCCAGACTTAAATCCTATTGAGCATCTTTGGGATGTTTTGGAACAAGGCGTGAAAGGCCATCACACAGAACTAAAGAACCTTACTAAACTATGGACAGCTTTAGCCAATATTTACAAGCAATTGCCGTGGAACGTTTCCAGAAACTTGTTGAATCTATGCCTCGTCGTGTGGCAGCCGTTATCAAGGCCAGATCAGGCCCAACTCGTTACTAGGTAGGTATCCCTAATTCAGTGGCACTTCAGTGTATATATATATATATATATATAGATATATATATATATATATTGATTGAAATCCATTGGGGTTTCCCTACGCAGGTTCGAATCCTGCCGGCTCTTGTCAGGCGTGTGGTTGCCTGCTCTCACATCTTAAAATGCAGTCGTCATCCGTTAATATCAGTGGTGAGTGGAAGAATAGTAAAACATAGAATCAGTCCATAACTTGAATCAATTCACTTTATTTCCTTTTCATATTAACCAAGCTCCAAATCAGCGCGTTCAGCTCTCGCTATTTTGAACTTAGAGACACGACGAACACACGTCCGTCGGCATTGAAATCTATCCCGCGCTCTCTCGATTTCGAGGTCAAAACCGCGTGTCCACTCTCCTGGCACATGCGCAGAGCCCAATTTAGAATTTTCTAGAAGTTTCTTCCCGCGAAACCTGGACAGTATCTAAAAATAATCTCTCTGCATGGAGCTTCATTTCACTGCGAATCGAAGGTCAATTACTGAAAACGGATTTTCCTCTGATTTCACCCGTAGCGCGTCTTGAAATATGAAAACTAGTGGTTTTTTTGCGCCACGAAAATGATTAATCCCTAATCCCCCTTTAAATTTAACTTAATTATTCTTTTCCCAATTAATTTCTGACATATATATATATATATATATATATATATATATATATAGAGAGAGAGAGAGAGAGAGAGAGAGAGATATATATCACAAACTGAACAGCTCTAAAAGAGATCATGTTCTGGCTTTCAGGATGAAGTGGGATTGGTATGCCAGAACAGCAAATATCTTTTCAATGTATCACGTGACCTGCATTCGAAAAAGGGTGTGTGATGAATGTGCCAAGGAACGTACTCCAGAGCCTCTTAAGCAAATACATGTCAATGTAAAAGACTAACTCCTACAGACAAAAGAGTTGAAGTTCACTATTTACTTCCAAAATAGTTGTGTCTACGAAGAAATTCCTCCCATTTTATTGGAAAAACTTTTTTTCGGGTTTTTTGCCAGAACCTTTTGTTTTTTATACAAATGGTCTACTTCTATGAAATTATATCATCGAGAATATCCTATCTATTTAATGAAATTATCTAAGAATTTATGTCCTAATCATCATTTTCTGCCAGGATAATTCTAAAATTACAGATGTTCATTTTAACAGCAAAGGTAATGTACCCGCCAAATTTCTTACAGCTTAAGAAAAATAAAACGTACGTCTGGATTAAAATTCTCAGTTTTGATATCTAATCCCCTAAAAAGCTTGAAATTTCCTTTACGACGAAATAACAAAATTTAACTATCGTATACGGTTTAAAACTCTTTTAGAAGAATTGACAGATTAATTTTTTTTCAGATATAAATTTGCGGATCAATAAATCCACTGAAACAATCCTTAAATATCTAAACGTTTAGTACGATGGTGACATAAATGAACTTTTTTCCCAAACAAAGATTATTCTATTATCATACTTAATGGGAAGTATAAGTCTCGTAATCACAATGGTGATATGACAGTGAAATTAACTCGGTGACACATGAAATTAATGAAATAAACGTGTCAGCTATTATATCGCTAAACACAAATTTTATTGATCACACACTGCTCCTTCCTCAAGCATATCGATGCTTTCAATTTAGATCTCGTTCATATTGAATAAGTGTCAGCGCAAGTGCCATCGAAAAATTGTTTATCAGTATCAGAACTCCAAGGGGGCCTGCTATTCGTAAGCCACTAGGTCACTGAAGTACAACGCTGAAGAGCTATGTTCATGTCATGCTTCACACTAAAGATATATCGACTGAAGTATCGTCCGCTCTTGGGTCAGCGCATTGTAACGCGCTCGATGCTCTTCTTCAGGTGAAGAGATATTTCTACTCCCATTTCAACTGACGGTTCAGGATAAAAGTGGTCTTCTGTTGCGGCAACTGTCGATTCTTCACTCACTGATGGGTACAGTCGATTTTTGCGAAGTTCGTGGATTTTAGCTTCGCTATCCGCCTCGAAGTTAGGAGATCTACCTTTTCAACTACCCGTTTTTTTTAATGCTCCAAATCTACCAGCGAGAATGTTATTTTGATTTTGCACTAATAAGTTGTTGCTGTTGTTGTTGTTGTCGTGTCTGCGGATAGAAGCACTATCCGCAGAAGAGGTGGTGACATTGCCTCAAGAGAGGTTGGACTTCTATACGTCACACCCCAGTCCGGTGTAGATATGGATACAAGGCAATAAAACCATAAATCACTTATTCACAGAAGAATTTTTATTAACAAACGATGACACCGGCGATGGACCCTTTCTAGACCAAATATATATCCATCTTAAGCTATATCCATCGACGATCCTTAAGCTATATCCTTATAAGCCATATCCTTAAGCTATATCCATCGGCGATGGATCCAAGAAGACTGACGAGTTCCCCAGAATACAACCAAGTCTTATGCGGGAATCGAACCCGCGCTCCCGACGTGGCAGGCTGAGGCCTTAACCCCTTAGCCACTGGGCGACGCACTAGTAAGTTCTTGGTTTAATTTACCACCCGAGCGGAAGTGATATGAGGCGTTTCGAAAATACGAAGAATGCGTCTGGAAAAACATGCAAATAACTCTGCAGCAACTGAAAAAAAAGGTCAAAGCCTCCAAGTAAAAACACTAGAAAACACGACAGAATAAACGTGAGACAAATGATATCGAAATCTAGACTGAAAGGGCATGAATCACAATACTGTGGATCTTATATTCTCATTCGGAGGAACCTTCGAAAGAAAAGATGGTAATGAAAGCTGCTGCTTATTCCTTCTGCAAATGCATACTAGGAAAGAAAAATACGATGAAAAAATTTACGATAAACGAGCATCTTTCGGAAATCCCGTCTGTGTGAGATGATGACAACCAAACTACACATACGACGTAATCATAAAAAAAAAAACGTTTATCAACAGCTCTAATTGTTCTTAAATATCTAAGGACACACATAGATGGGTTTGCTGAAAATGAAGAAAATAAATATGAAGATAATAAACCTCTGCAAATATCAGAAATAAATACCTCTTAAAAACGAAAATAAATCTATAAAATCCAAAACTAATGTGAGTAATAAATTGAGATAAAAAATTGAGAGTAATAAATTGTGAGTAATAAATTGAGATAAAAGCTACGAATATATAATCAGGTATTTCAAGAAGTTTTGATGCAAGACATTTGGTATTGCCAACTATTGTGATATACATAGGATTTTTTTTTTTAATTTTTAATGCAGAAACTTGTGAACATAGTCCTCCTTAGGTATACAAAAAAGGGAATAGTCATAACTTTAACGGAGAGAAAAATGTAGGAAATACACAATCAAGAAAAGCGGCTAAGAGAAAATTCTTATGCGATCACGAGCCTCCCAACATCGTCTGTACAGAGAACGACCAGTTAGGCAGAGCAGGACATAATGTGCTTACCGTACATTGTGTCGGAATTGCAAAGAATGTAGACAGGGATAGAAAAAAACCTCTATCTATACCAGTGGTTCTCAACCGGTGGTCCGTGAGAGCCTCAAGAGTGGTCCGGTACCACATGTAAAAAAGTTGCCCTAAAAAATGCGAATTTTGAAAGCAATGTTCATTGAACTTGATGGGCGGAATATATCCGATGACTATCAAGTGTTGAATTAAAATTTCTTAAAAGTTTAACATAATTATTTTATTATTATAATATGATACGTTAGAATGTGAGTACGTTAATCCAGTATCCTTCTTGCCTGAGGGATATTCTATACCCCACATAGCCCTCGGAAGGTCCCCCCCCCCCTTAAGTCAGTGGGGTGGGGTGGGGTGATCCGCACATGGTTCGATTTCTGGCTTAGTGGTCTGCAGACTTTGACGGGTTGGGAACCACTATTCTATACCTTAGTATCAGGCACAGCCTCTAACTGAAGGGACGTTATACTAAAATGGTTGAAACCTAATCAAAGCTAAACGAGAAAAAAAAATCTAATTCTAAAACAGAGGAAAATTGCAGTGCTGCCACCTATCGGTGAAAAACTCAAGTATGTGATCGGACAATTTTTGACCTACGTATTTCAAATGAAAAATACATGTTAAAAACTGTTATGAATTTCATATTTTTTGGTTTAGATAATAAGCTAAAACAATGAAAATTATAATCAATGACATCTTGCATATATAAATGTATCCTAAATTCTTCAAAGAATGAAGATTATTGAGGACATATTTTATTGATAATTAGTTGTACCCGGCCACGCGTTGCTGTGACTCAGTCTGGTTAAATGGAAAAGAAAGAAGAGAGAAAGAACGTTTCTAATATGTTTAATTTATAAAGGCTGCAAAGCTGTTACTCCTTTAGCACTACACAGGGGGCACGTGTTGCTTAAAGTATGCTACGGACGCGAGTAACTTTACCCACCAACATACAGTAACCACCGCTTATAGTGATCAGTGGTTATAAGAATCAACCGTTTATAAGAATCAATATCGCGAAAACAAAAACAAATGTATTATTTCCATGTTAAAATTTTCGCTTTAAAGAATCAATCCACCGGTTTTAAGAATCAGTTTACACTCTTCGCTGTCCTTTCATTTTTCCAAAAAAGCCACTTAAACCCTCAAAAGGCACGAAGTTCTCTCTCTCTCTCTCTCTTTTTCTTTTTTTAAAAAGAAAGATTGATAAGATGGGATGGAATATAGTCATAAAATTCATCCCTTTCTTTGTTAGATATAACATACTAGTTTCTCCTTAAACGCTTTAGCACTACACTGTCCTATTAGCTTGACCCGGGGGCATCTTTACCCGTCCGGGTCCTATTTCACTTTTCTCCACTGATACACAAAAATAGGTACTCTTTTTTCCCACCTCTCACATCCTGGTTGCGGCTTCCTGGATCCTCAAGCACATAAATCTTCGGCGAAGTGTCCACTATCACTTAGGCACTTAGGCAAACGTGACATTAGTAGATTCAGCACGTTATCAAACCGCGAAACGTAAAAGGTGAATCTTCGTCTGAGACTATTAGTATTAAAAGAGGTATAAACAGCCTCCTGAAAACTTCATTACGTCAGACTACCATAGAGAACTTTTCCTTGCTCTGTTAAGCAGGTATGTTGTAACAAATATTGGATTTTTTTCTTCTCGTACTATAATTATGTGTATCTACTTATAAGTCTAGAAATGAAGTTGTATTTTTAAAATTATTAAAAATGATTTTAATAAAAGATAATTGACGTAAATTAAAGAGTATTGTATGGTAAATTACCTAATATATGTATATATAGGTGTGTGTGTGTGTACCTGTCCAAAAACCTAAATTTCGGCTATAAGAATCAACCGTTTATAAGAATCAAAAACAGTAATAACAAACGTGATTCTTAAAAGCGGAAATCACTGTATTTTATAGTTCAGTTTTTAGTACTTACTTGTTTTATGTAATATCTTGACGAAAGAATTCTGTTCCCCTTCACTCGCTGCATTAGAAATTAAAAAATTTTAAAAAATGTTTAAATTTACAATACTTGTGGGTATACAATATTTTTTGTTGTTCCATTGTCTGTGCAGATATATAGATTTTAGCCAATTTCCATACAGAAATGATGAACACTTTTATGCGCTGCCATTTACAAGCTAAAATTATAACTAAAAACGATTTGTATTCTATATTTAAAATACAGCTCAAGTGAATAGAATTTAAGGAGAAAATGTTTTAATTGGGTGAGACAGTTTTTGACCCACCATGTCGGAAAGAGTTAAATATACAGCCAAACAGTCGTGTTCGGTTGCAATCCTGAAAACAGCTACTGCAACTTCACGTGAGCCGTGTTGTTTGAGACTTTAATTTCAGGTTGGGTTTGGAAATCAGTTTCCATTCTACAAGTATATTCGTACTTACGGGCTTGTGGCGCCCCTGTGGTACAGCGCGCTGTCTTTCGGTGCTGAAGTTACTCGGATCGAATCCCAGCGTCGCGTAAAGAAAAACGTCTTCGTTCGTGTCGTTCCTTCATAGGGGGTAATACTGTCCTCCTATATGGGGCCCCAATAATAGAATAGACAGTAAACTGTGGCGTAGTAAAAATGTATGTTTGGCGACAAGTGACTCCTTTAAATATATATATATACTAGCTGAAAACCTGCGCTTCGCTACGGAGTACATTCAAATTAAATACAACGGTCAACGTGTGCAATTTATGCCAAAAAATAAATATATATATTTATAATAAATGCGATGATCAATGTATACAATTGATGTAAAATATATATCTATCTATCTATATATATTTATAAAAAAATGGTAAGGGATATGCATTTTTTTGGATAATATCCAATCGTCTGCTGCATTAGAAAGAGAAAAAAAAATATTTTTTTTGTCTATTTAGTTGTTACGCACGTGACGATAAATTTATTGAAAGTACCAGAAAAAGAAATCACGTGATCAGCATTTAATAAATTAAATTCTAAAAATTAATCTTTAAAAATTCACCAAAAATCAGGAAATGGAGGTAAAAATTCGAAAAAAATTTCATTTTGAAGGAATTTTTATGATCTTTCTCGTGATATAAATTTTATAACCCTCAATGTATTATTTTAAATGCAAACGTAAAAAAGTTTAAAAAACAGCTTAAAAATTTAATTTAAAAAAATCTAAGAAGAATTTTTGAAAAATCTTTCTTAGTGCACCCTTACACTATTAGAAAAATCGCGATGCAAAATTTCAGCCCTTTAGGTCCAGCTGTTTGGTCTGTGCGTTGTATGTCAGTCAGTGAGTCAGTTACGGAACTGTTTTATATATGTAGATATATATGTTTGTACTTATAAATTCCTGAATAAATGATATGGATACATTTTATTATATTTTATTTAATATGTAGATTACCCTAAGTAATACTTTTAATGTACTTTGTTGGCTTAAAGCTGTAATTGAAAATTAACAGTAAAATAGATTGAGTTAAAAGTGATATTTTGTCGTATTTCTCGGACATTTTGGATTTTAGTGCCGTAGAGGAAAATTTTTAGAAATTCCAGAGGACTCTTAGGATGACATTTATTAGTATACCTTAAGGTACCTTCATCCCAAATATGGTGCTTTTATCCGGCAGGTAACGGTAATTTCACCAAGCCACCGGATTAAAGTAAATATTCATAGATCTGCTCTTTTAAATTCAATTTTCTTAAAAATCTATGCGAATAGCTGTATCTCACATACCTCGAACACTAAATGGGTTTAGTATATGTTCAAATATTCAATTTTCATTCAATTTAACACTGTTAATTTCCATGAGACCATTTTTTCATAAGCAAAAGTCCCCTTCGTAAGCATGTACTAGTAGTTCACTAGTTATTCAACATTTTGAAAAAAAAATTTAATTTATGTTTAAATTAATGTAAATTACTGTTAATTCAAAAGATTGAAAGTAAAACTTTAGTAAAATTACTGAGATTCTTTTTTTTTGATAACGCATGAAAACAAATTCTTATCAATTGCAGTACAGCTAAAATTTTTCTTGTCTAATTTAAATCTCCATTCGCGGTAAAATATGTATTTCCTATTGTTAGTAGCATTGTCAATGATAAAGAAAAAAAAGTCATGCAATGAATGGAGATTTTGTAAGTTTCTCGGAATTCTGATTTACATTCCAATGCTCTGTTGTGTTATTTATAAAGGAACACAAATATAAGGAAGAATTCCGAGCTATTTACATAATAATCGTGCTAAAAACTGAGAGATAATTAGACTGAATAAAGTATTTTCAAGAGTAAACTAAATTTAAAGAATATAATAGTGTTAAAACGGTGCCATTAAATCTTCTTTTTATCCTTAATCAAGTCAAATATTTACGGTAAGCTAAAGAATAAATATTTATATATTTTAAATATAGTTTGTTAAGATGCTGTTCCTTCATTATAGACTTTCTTAATTGAATTCTTTTGATATTTTACAAATTAATACGATTACTTTGTTATTTCTGTTTAAAAGTAGTCCTAACACTGAACTCTCCTTTGATTAAACGCAACTAAACATTCTGACAAAGAACTTACATTCTCGTACATGACATTATTGTTCTCTAGATAGAATAGAATAAATTTGCACTGCAGTAGGCTCATTTATATGCCATCAGTGTATTAGGGAAACGGAAATAGCATCGTGTTAACAGTTTTTAACTGCTGTCAGAAGACTATTTAATCTTCCGACAGTAGACAGATTAAAAAGCAGGCAAACCAAGAAGAAGTGAGATGAGAGAGTAACATTTCACAGGCTGGATCAAACTAAAGAGTCCGGCATAAGATATATGAGTCAGGCAGGAAAACACACAACAAGAGTTTAAAAGTGTATCTAAAGAAGAGTTATTTTTATCAGAGTCTACTGTCCACCATTAAGGGGGTCCGGACACATTTAAAAATTTTTTAGTTATTGAGTTAAAATTTTGAATTTTTTTGTGATGGTCAACCATATAATTTGTAAACAAAATCACATCATAAAATTTCTCAAAAAGTTTTAAAAAAATGTTTATGTTTAAAATTTTTAATAAAAGTGGGGTAATTTAAAATCTTTATAACTCGAAATATTATTTGTCGAATTTCAAATTTTTTTCATTTAATTAAACAGAAATATATAAGATTGAATTTTGATTCAGCATTTTTTTAAATATTTATTTTTAAAGAAATTAAAAATATTTATATTAAAAATTACAAAAAAAAATTATGTAACTTATTTTTTAAAAATCATATTTTCAAAAGTAAATATTTTTTTCAAATTTGCTGAACCAAAATTAAAGTAAAATAGTTGAAAAGACATGTTCCAAGTTTCAACCATTTATCTTTAACGGTTCTTGACTTATAACAATTTAAAGACGAGAAATAGTGGAAAAAACCATCATGCAGAAAAACGATTGGCTACTATCAGAATGTTGCAAAATAAATAATAATTTATCCTGTTCTAATTAAGATAGAAACATGATTTAAACGTAATTTTGAGCGTAAAAGAACAAAAGAATTTTTATAGCAATAAATTTTTTTTCGAAAATTCGAACAATTTTGTGTCCTGGACCCCCTTAAAGACTACTTGCGGTACGGGATTTTAAAGAAATAAGTTTTTGTCACGTAAAATATAATGCTAACTGCAATATTAAAATTGGATCCACCATTGTCACCTGGTCAAACACTGTTAAATACCTAGGGTTAACCCTTGATAAAAAAAACTCACTTGGAAATAACATATCATTAATAATCGTAATAAATTCCATAATACTAAGAGACAACTTTGCCCCTTAATTGCCCAAAATAGTAAATTGAACTTTACTAACAAAATGCTCATTTATAAATCTTTCTAATGACCCTTACTTACGTATGCTGGACCAGTTTGGTCGTACGCATCGGATTCCAACATTAAAATTCTGGCTGTTTCTCAAAACATGACTATTCGACAAATCACTAACTCCACATGGTATTTACGCAATGTTGACATTAATAGGGAGATAAATTTCCCCACTATTCAAAATTGTCTTCAAAATCTTGCTATTAACTTCCACAAAAATTTACCAAATGATCTTATTAAAAATCTTGCCGATTACGACACTGTTGGCCCAGCTAACGTGAAACGGCCCTTTGCCATTCTTGCTCGTAACTTTTAATTGCTTGTCCTGTTCTTTGTTCGCTCCGTCTCTTTTTTCCCCCATGTTTTACCTTTACTTGTACTATCGAAGCTTTTTGATTTCCCCACTATCTATTTTCCTTCCTACTTTCGTTTTTCACTGATCGCTGAAGTTTTATGCATTGCTATATCACCCTACAGTGGAGGGCCCGGCCCATGTACTGTAGTTACCACTACTCTTCCTGAAGCTCACGTAAACTATGAAATTGATATGAAAACAGGGTAAAGCGTGTAAAATCGATTCTACAAAGCACTTGTCTTTCAGTTTTAGCAAATCCTCTTGTTAACAGATTGAAATAAAGCTTTACTTATAAAAAGATGGCAATAAAACATTTGCAGAAACTGAACAGGCCAATTAATAGAAATTTCTTCCTGAGAACCCGGTGACTTATGACATGCGGGTTATTTAGTAACTCAGGAACACCGTCCGGTTAGAAACAGCATAATACGAGGGCCATTCTAAAAGTAAAGAACGTTTTGATCTGACGAGCCGCGTAAACCCCCCCCCCCCCCCGCTGCCGTGAAATTTACTCGCCAAATCATTCCCGCCAGTTTGACGCTAACAGCGGGCAGCTGCGGTCATTTACTGTTTATTTTTGCGATTTTACAATGTGAGACAAAAATTGAGGATCCCGCCAAGTGTGAGGTTCGTAGCGTAATACGCTTCCGGAATGCAAAAACACGTTCGCCCTATTGAAATTTACAGACAGATAACTGAAGTTTATGGAAATGTTATGAATGAAGCTCCAGTTCAAAAATGGTGCATTATGTTTAAATGGCGCAGCCTACTGCCAGACCCTTCAACGACTATGCCGTGAAATTCTAAACAAACGGCGTGGATTGCTGTCCAGCGGTATTGTGCTTCTTCAGGATAATGCTCGTCCACATGCTGCTGTGTTGACGAAGGAATTGCTTCAGCAATTTAACTGGGAATTTTTTTGAACAGCCGCCTTATAGTCCGGGCATGGCCCCAGTGATTACTTTCTTTTTTACCAAATTGAAGGATTTTTTGGGCGGAAACAACTATGGAAACAGTGGCTTAGCGAGGGGGGGCAAGGGGGTCTATCATGCATCGGGCGCCACTTGCAGAGGGGCGCCAATATAAGGTCTATATATTACATTACTATATGTTTTTCGGGGGGGGTGCCAATATAAGGTCTATATACTATATTACTATATGTTTTTCGGGGGGGGGGGCGCCAATACAAAGTCTATATATTATATTACTATATGTTTTTCGGGGGGGCGCCAATATAAAGTCTATATATTATATTACTATGTGTTTTTCGGGGGCGACGCCAATATAAGGCCTATAAATTATATAAATATATGTTTTGCGGGGGGGGGGGCGCCACAAAGGTATCGTGCCCCGGGCGCCAGTTATGCTCGCTACGCCACTGTATGGAGATGATGATGACCTGAAAGAGAAAGTTAGTGACTGGTTGAAAAACTTGGCGGCAAGTGAGTATGCAGAAGGCATAGGAAAGCTGGTACAGCGCTTTGACAAATGGTTCAATTTGAACGGCGACTACGTAAAAAAGTAGGTAAGATATCAAAATGTGCTGTAAAATAAGTTTTCTTTCATTATCTTGAATAAAAATGATTAGAGAAACAAACGTTCTTTACTTTTAGAATGACCCTCGTATATTCTTTTTACTGTAGCACATCTACTGTTCCATGAGACTTGTAAATACATTTCGCCCCTAACTTATTGAAGTACCCTAAATTATAGAAGTATCAAGCTGTTTATGAAAACCTCGTTCCTAACCTTTCAAAAACGTTGATGATAATATAAATTCAAGCATTTTCTAATAAGTTTGGATTTTTCCTGTACTCTCCACATCTGACTGCATGATACATTAATATTCAATTTCTAATATTTTCCTCTAATGTTAAAAGTGATTCAATAATTTTCGAAGCCTCCTCTGATTTTAGATATTTAAATCGCGAATGATTCGTGGAGCTGACATCTACATCTGGAAAGTGAATTGACATTAATTAGTTATGCACCGTTCCCTAAGTAAAGTTCCAGGGGTATTTACACCAGTTTGTATGTCACGAATTAAGCTTCCACCTTCATATTGAAAATAATTCATACTTCTGGAACGAGTTCCGTTCGTTTAGAGTTATAGACTCCTTTTCAATTATGCATCTATCGATAATGTTCTCGGCATCAGATAAAATCCATTATAAATATTGTCCTTAATAGGATATTCGCAAATATCTGGAGAGGTGTCTGACACATTTTCAAGACATGCAGCAATATTGCTTACGTTAACGCAGGTAACAATATCTTAGAACGAAATTAAGGATGAATGTGTCTTGATATCAAAATGAAAAAAAATATAAAAAATTATCTAATTTTTTCATGTTTAATAAAGTTTGTTATTCTGTTTGATTTTTAAAACGGTGGTATAGTATCTAAAAACTGGATAAAATTATTTTTATCTTTTTAACGTTCGTATATCATTTTGAGGATTAAATTATCAATTTTATGAAAATTTCTTAGATGCAAACCGGCAATGTTATTTATGACCTGGAAACACAACAGATGATTTAAGTCATCTAGTATCGCATAAATATCAGTAGAAAAATCTTTATATGAATGAACATAAATACTTCCTCGTGTATTTAGATTGCAAGAAATTTTCAAGGAACTTTTAAGAACCCAAGCTTTTCTGTCAGTCGTGGAGACCTGCTAAGCTGTTATACCACCAAGTTTCTCTTACACTCCTCATTAGGGAACGGTAGGGGTCAAAAATCGGTAGCAGTGGCGCACCCAGGATTTTTTTTTTTTGGGGGGGGGGGCTAGATGAACGGATAAAAATATTTATAATGCATGGGGGGGGGGGGGGGCGAGATGGATGGATAAAAATATTTAAATGCAAAATCAATATTCATAATGCAATTTCTATTTCTTTGGGGGGCAGGGCCCCTTGCCCCCCCTCCTGGGTGCGCCACTGGTCGGTAGTATGTATGACAAGGCTCCTAAGTCCTAAATTATTATCATGAACAGGGGGAGCCTTAGCGGCTTATTCAGGATTATTACTTGAATAAGAAGCAAAGAATCCAGCGTAAATATGCAGGTCAAAATACGCCGCAAACCTCATCGGCCGAGTCGGTTTACATTTAGTGAATTACGCTCCTCAAAAAGGAATCACGTGTAGGACTGAATCTTTAACTATTTCCTCCAGTGCGTAATTTATGGCTTTCAGGTTTATTCAAAACTAGCTGAATACCCTTGCTTCGCTACGGAGTGCATTTTAGGAGAGTTACAATGAAAAAATAATGAAATTGCTTTTTAGACGATTTTCCTTATAAACAAGGGTTGCCCAAATTGGTCGGCAGATCTGTACTGTCCATCCGGTGCCCAGGCCTATAAAAATGAGCTGCTCCGAACTTGGGAAATTTAACCCTCGACTGCGTATACAGGTTTCGCTACGTAGTGACCGGTCAGTAGTTTGACAAGGCGTATAGGCGAAAGCCGTGGTTGCTGTAATTTCCGAATACTTTCCTTATAAACAATATTTTTTGTTTCGTCATTGGGCGGAACTAATGTTACCAGGCTCGTCCGCGAACTTACGCGTGAGCAAGCTTCGTTAAACTGAACGTGGGAGAAACAATTTTCTCTTAAATCTACACCAGAGTATTTTAAAGTTTGGCTTGAGAGTTATTTATCGTCATGGTGAAGCATACTTTGAGAGGAAATTGCAGTCTCTTTGACTTAAATTCTTAAAGAACTTCCATCTGAATTAGTCTAGTGCAGTGGTTCCCAACCTTGGGTACGCGTACCAGTACCGGTACGCGTACCAGTACCGGTACGCGGACAAACAGCTACCGGTACTCGAATGAATTTACAATTTAAAACGAAAATCTATAAAAAATCTGTATTACAAAAAAAAAAGAAAATAAATGACTATAATAACTAATAACCCATACGTTTTAATATTTTAGTTTGGAATTTCTTATCCATTGTTTGTGTTGTAATACTTTACTGACATATACCTAATCTCAAAAGATGCCGTCTACACCTGAATGTGTTATATATGACAGCCCCATAAAAATTTGACACTCGCCTGCGAATTATAACTGTGTCTATAACTGTGTCTGAGAAGTTTCTTTCCAAGCAGTAAAATTTTTAATGCAATTTGCGACCACATATTTATGTGAAAAAGGATTTTCTGCAATGACTGCGATGAAAACCAAATATATAGCTTTGCTGGACATTGAATCGGATCTTCGCCTTAAACTGACAAACATTGAGCCCGATATTACTTCTTTAGTTAATAATAAACAGGCCCAACCTCCTCACTAATTATATATTTTTTAAAGTGACTATTATATTTTATGCATATGTTTAGCAATAAAAATATATCCCGAGTTACTTGTCTTTATTACACATGTTCTCCATTGCAATTTATTCCCCATTTAAAAATTTTTGGTCTACCGGTACGTCGTCAAATTGTTTACAACGTACAGGTACGGTACTATAAAAAGGTTGGGAACCACTGGTCTAGTGGTTGAATTTTATCATTTACTGTATTTTGATATTTTTTTTGTCAATTTATTTCGTTGTTATGCACGTGACGTAAAATTAATTTAACGTATCACAAAAAGAAAAGAAATCTCTTGATCAGCATTTAATAAATTAAATTCTATAAATTAATCTTTAAATATTCACCAAATATTCAGAAATTAAATTGAATGCGAAGGTAAAGATTCGAAAATGATTCCATATTAAAAGAATTTTGATGATCTTTCTCATGATATAAATTTTATAACCCTCAGATTATTTTAAATGCAAACATTAAAAATTTTTACAAAAACAGCTTAAAATTTAATTTTAAAAAATCTAATAAAATAAAATATCTAATAAAATATCTAATAAAAAATCTAATAAAATATCTAATAAAAAATCTAATAAATCTAATATCTAATAAAATATCTAATAAAAAATCTAATAAAATAATCTAATAAATTTTTACAAAAACAGCTTAAAATTTAATTTTAAAAAATCTTTCTTAGTGTACCTCTATACTATAAGAAGAATCGCCATGCAAATTTTCAGGCCTTTAGGTCCAGCGGTTTGGTCCGTGCGTTATCTGTCAGTCACGGAACAATTTTTTGTATATAGATAACAAAATGTACTTATATGCTCAAAAATGTGTTTCAGAAAAGTTTTAAAGAAGCAAAAGTAACATCAAAAAGAGTAAATGCATATGGAAAAATGAGCATAACGACCACTCTGTCTCACACAATCTTACATTTTCTTCAGTTAAAACTCCATATCATATTCTCTAACCAGCCGAGCAAGGGTGCAACAGACAGACATATAAGTGAAGTTTAATCATAAACAAAGCTTTCTCCCTAAAATAAATAGACATTTTCATGTACACTAAGTAGCATATCATGTGTTAGATAAATACACTCCTAAGAATATTTCATTGAAACAAGCATATGTAAGACTTCAACACTTAAAAAAAAAAAAAAACACCTTTATGAAACGTATAACTTCTTCATGATTTTAAAATACAACTTTTCTTTCTCTCAAAAACATGCCTTAATATCTCTAACTTATTTAACAATACTGGATTCAGAACTTTCCTCACACGGCCTGCACGTTTTTCAGCAATCCAAAACGGTGATGATATCTTAGAAACACTGCCTGCCATCACACAAAATGCTGTAAAGCGACGCCTTCGCGAATGAAACTCTCACTAACGATATTTAGGGGTATAAAAGACGTGCCTAAGTGTTGGGTCGGCCCGGCTTTATAGCACCTCAAAATAAGAAGGCCAGAAATACTTCGATAAATCTTCGATAACAGCGCGATGTTACCGAAGCAATAAAGCTTTATGAAACAGCTGCACGCTCGCACGGGCAGAAAGTTGTAGATAAACCGTTGCTAAATGAGATTTACGATAAGCCCCCCAAGAATAAAAAGGATAAGCACCAGGGTATCCATTTTGTTGATAATAGATTCTGTGAAAGTAAAAATACTCTCATGGATTTCCAAACCCACATTATATACCTCATAATATTTAACTTTTTTGTAATATTTTGGTCTTCTGCAATTGAAAAATAAGGAAAAGCAAGATGATATCTATCACGAAAAATGATTTTGTTTAATAGAAGAACTCGTAAAATCCAAATAATCGATTTTTTTAGAAATAATAGTGTCTTAAGTTTCAGTATTAGTGTGCAATACAATTGTTTTAACAAGACATTTTCACGAAATTATGGAACATTAGAATCAATACTCTACAGTTGACAAAGGGAGAAATATTTTATCCCTTTATAAAAGAAATGCTAGCTTATCGTGGAGTTTAAATAAGAACAAAAGTTATGTCTACGCTCATCGTTGTGTTTTCTGAGTAAGATATTTATTTATGTTCTCCTGAAGAAAGCTGCAGGAAATGATCTCATTACTTGATCTCCATAGTGACTGAAATTCTTGTGATGGTTAATATTAAGTTTTCCGATATTCCTGTGTTAGCAAAACCGTTTCCACCATTGTTTTTTCTACCACTGCAATTATAGTCATGTCTTTCACCAGAAACGTCATCCCGAAATTTCATGGAAATTGTTTATCCCTGTCGGCTCCATATAAACCAAGATGAAATTTAAAAAGAACCCAAATAAATATGTGTTTTTCTGCATCTGATATATTTCACAACTATTACAACAGTTCAATGAATTATTGTATATCATAGACGGTATTTATAAAAGAGGATAAAGCCTTTCATCACGTGTCTCGGAGAATGGGCTGCTCTGACCAATAAGCCGATAATTCCTGGAGTAAGTAATTATCGGCTCTTTCTTTAGATCGACATTCCACCTTGTTACACTTCTTTTAACGTAGGATTACATTCTACCATAACGGTCCTCCGGAAAGCACAATTTCAGACGCTAAAACCGTCCGTCCATACCTCGCGAGTTATAATTTTTCCAACGTGCCAAACCCAGTCTGTATTTCTAGGACAAGCAGTAAACAGTTAAATAGAAAAGTACCAAAATCCGTCAAAATTTTGCCATATATATATGAATATACATACATACATACATACACACACATATATATATATATATATATATATATATATATATATATATATATATATATATATATATATATATATATATATAGATGACAGAGTTCGTTGTCATGGGTTTTAATTAATGAAAAAGTAATCGGGCACTGCAATGAATATACACGACATAGTTCCATTAACTGGTTTTTATTCCATTTCGTTTTGTCCAGAGCTCCGACAAAGTTCATCAAAACACCCCACTAGAAATCTCTCATGAAGACGTACATGTTACCTCTCTCAAACTTAAGTGCCGACTGCTTAGTTTCTTTTGTCATTCTCCCGCTCAAACTTTTTGCTTAGTCAGACTTTTTGCTCAGTCTGTAACTTTCTTCGTCATATAATCTCCTTACGTAACTTACTCCTGCTGAAAAATATCTCTTTTCTGAACCGCACCCGTCTAGTGGCGCCCCCTATTGCTATTTTTTTTCTATTAATAACCCTTTTTCTTTTATGGCGAACTTTCGTGAGTTAATAGTTTTTTATTATAAATTCCCCTTTCTCCCTAACAAAAGCCCCCCCCCATATTTTAGTTTTTCCTTTTATATATATATATATATATATATATATATATACAAAAGAGATAAGCAACGATAAGTAATCCTACGTTAATAACCCGCTTTAGTTTCGTTAGTAAAGACTACCGGAAATTATTTTGCGGCGTTTATGATGCAAGTTGCATCCCAAACAGGAAAGCTAATTGCAACTTTATCCTTATTGAATCAATATAAAGGACAAGATTAATAAAAAAAACTCCAAAGAATTACCCAAAAAATGCTGTGTGCCTCCAACTTCAAAGTTAACAAATTTGCGTTTGCCACGCTATATATTATAGATGAGATCAGCTTCATATCTTTTTCTAATTGTTATCAGATTTTTGAACGATACCCGTCTAATAGAGACAGAGTGAGGTATAGTTCACACTTTGCATTTTATATCCTGAAAACTTTCAGACACAACCTCCTATTTTTAAACCATTCCTTAAATAATTAAGCAAGAGTCCACTTGAAATCATGGTTTCAGTAATAATTTTTTAACTATAGAAGGGTTAACATTTGTCGTGGTTGTGTTGTCCTAGGCCACAAGAAACATAAGGTACGATATCGTAACTATAAATTCATGTAACAGGAGTTAAATTTCTTTGAGCATTGCACCGTTTTTGCTTCCTGACTCATCAGAATATCACAACAGAGTACAAAATTAGGAGTGTGTTAAAATTACAATAAAAAGTTCTTGTTTGTTCTCATACCGTAAAAAAACCATGATGTTATATTTTAGAGTTTCCGTATTATTTCTTTATAATTGGATACTGCAACCCTGACGGATTCAACATTTACATATTAAATTCCTTACATCGTGCTGTTGCGCTACTTTTAAACTCCCTGCCTGGCTGACGTTATGTTTGATTCGATTTGCAATATGATCAAGTTAAGCTTATGAAAGAATATGACACATTTCCCTTTCCAGTTGCCAATTCATGGATTTTTAAAGTTTAAAATTATTTCATATAAAAAATTGCAACATAATTTTGTTTAATATATGTAATACATTAATATGTGTGTAATTAATATTAATATATATATATATATATATATATATATATATATATATATATATATATATATATATATATACATATATATATATATATATATTTGTATATATATATACATATACATATATATATATATATATATATATATATATATATATATATATATATATATATATATATATATATATATATATATATATAACTAATTTGTATTGTAAAGAATAGTATCCGTAAAATGAAAGTCTCTCACGTTGGCTGAATAGTTCAGCTAATACAATACCGCTTCATGGACTGAAGTGACAATAATTTTACCCAACAGGATGAAACCTTATGTTTTTTAGGTCAAAAACACGTATATTACTCTGACGCCAAGCGAAAAAAACCATCTTTTTCTGTGAGAACTTTATTATCACTTGGTTTTGTAGGTGCTTGAAAATTGCAGTGTTCTGACATTACATCTTCACAGACCTTCGATAAACTCATAATATTCATGTAGGTATATAGTGTTCCCTTAATTTTTCTAAGTATATGGCTCGAAATAAACCATTTATATGTACTGAAATACAAACATTGTCTTTTTATATCTATGACAACATCCAAACAATATTTTCGGGATAAAGTAGCAATAATATACCACATTTAAATCTGGCCTCGCCTTCGAGAAAACATCTTAATTTTGTCATCACAGTTTTCTTGCACAAGTAACTTAGGATCTTTACATTCACTAAGCTAAATAAAAAGCAGTTTTTACGGTTGCATTGATCATAAAATTCTGATCATCAGGGATTAAAAGGGATATATTCTAGGGTTCCCCAAAGTTCTTTTCCTGTCCGATTTCTCAACCACAGTGGCAGTTAAATTATGATGTTATACCGTCATAATAAAAGTGCATGCTACATACTCTCCGTTGTAGCTAATATCTCTCGACAGAAGAAGGGGTTATAAAAACATATAAAGCTGGCACTGTAATCCAGGCATGAGATTCCTTGGCTTATGGAATGTAATAAATAAAAGCCGTTGACATAACATTATACTGCTCGGCGCGTCATACAAAATGAATGACTTGAGAACAGTAAAATTATAAAAGATGAATTTCTCAGAGGGAGAAAATTAACTGAGTACTTTCACGAAGCATAAGCTGATAAATCAGTTAGTATGTAAGACTGATATATCAATACTAGTAGGTAACCCATCATTTTGGCGTCATAATAATAATAATAACGTCATAATGGAAAAAGTATATGAAAGTTAAAAAAATATCCCGAATTATCTAAATTATTGCATTTAATCCACACCTTGTAAAAGCAAACCCCTTCATTATTTTTTATTTATTTAGTTTTTCATGCGATTGGAGTAGTAGACTGCCATCCAACCGTCATTTTGACGTCATAATACTAAAAATGACGTCATAATGGCAAAAGTATATGAAAGTTAAAAAATATCCCGAATTATCTAACAATATTGCATTTAATCCACACCTTATAAAAGCAAACCCTTTCATTATTTTTTATTTATTTAGTTTTTCATGTGATTGGTGTAGTAGTCTGCCATCCAACCCGTCATTTTGACGTCATAATACTAAAAATGACGTCATAATGGCAAAAGTATATGAAAGTTAAAAAATATCCCGAATTATCTAACAATATTGCATTTAATCCACACCTTGTAAAAGCAAACCCTTTCATTATTTTTTATTTATTTATTTTTTCATGCGATTGGAGTAGTAGACTGCCATCCAGTTTTTTACAGCTCACTAAGCGATATGAATACTTGAGCTACTTGATTCATTCACAATTCAAGTTTGTTTACTTTCAGAATTCATCGCAAAAGTAAACAGATTTTTAAAAACTGTTAAATATGCAGCTAAAAGCATCCAATTTTTTTAAGTTCTGAATGTTTTATAGAAAAATAGGCTGAACAAACGTGATTTGATGGAGAAGATATTAGTTTTTAGGTAAGAAAAAATTCTGATCCACATCTGAAATTGAAATTAAGCCTAACCGGCTGTTTGTTTACTGAGGGCTTCAGTTGAAAGATGAGTACAGCCCGGAAGTATTATACAGAGACAACGGCTATTATATATATAATATTTCTTGGTAATGACTTAGTGTCGCCTAAATACCTTCCTTTTTTGTGAGTAATTATTCTTTACAATTACTTTACCATTGTTTTAACGTTGAAAAATCCATATATAATTCAATAAAAAAATATAATTTCAGTGATCTGCATTTCTTTTCTGTTTTTATATTTTAACTCTCGATCGCATTCAAAACAGGTCACAAAGATCCATAACATTTCCATTTTAGTGTTTTAATAAAGGGTTTTTCTTTTATAAAAATAACTTTTTTACGGCTTTTGGTACTACAATTTATTACCACAGCAAACTTTGTGTGGATTTTAAACAAATATATAAAGCGTTTTCAAAAATATAATCTCAAAATACAATTTAAAGGCTTTTAAATGGTTTCAATTTTTTTTCAAGAAATTTTCTGGAAAAGGCTATTTGCTGTTGAACGTAAAAACTTTCATTTAACTTTTTGTTTGGTAGTGAACACATTGCATGGTTTTATTTTTCAGAGGTAGGGCCAAGCCTTCATTGTCTGGAAATTAATTTTTCTATGGCTATAAATATATTCTAGATTATACATTTCTCCCACGTCTGTGGTAATAGATTAGCAGGTACCCTTTCCTTTGTTAACTGAATATATGGTGTCATGTTTAAATGTCAGGAACGGTCCTTTTAGTTTCCGAGTCTGGCAATTCATAATTCTATAATTATGTATATACTGTTCGTAGCTCCCTACTTTGTGTCAACAGTTTAGCAAAATTCATTTCCCTTGTCAGCAAAATAAAACCAGAGTTCTAAAGAGAAGGCAATAGCAAAATGGGTTTATGAGTAATAAATTGTTTAATATATCTTTTCAGAGCCACCCTCTAAATCTTATCGAATAAGGTTGGAATGAATGAGATAACTGAGATTGGAAGAATACCAATTTACAAAATCTGCAGTATTACAATATGAGCAGTATTGGTAATGTTGCCATAGCACGCATTCTTCAGAAAAAGATAGGCAATATCAGCAGCCAAATTTTAGAGCAGTTTTAAGGTGCATAATAAGTCAGAAGTAAATAGTCGATTAAATAGTGCTTAATCTATATATATAAAACAGTTCCGTAATTGATTGACTGACTGACTGACTGACTGACATATAGTGCACAGACCAAACCGTTGGACCTAAAGGGCTGAAATTTTGCATGGTGATTCTTCGTATAGTGTAGGGGTGCACTAAGAGAGATATTTGAAAAATTCTTCTTTGATTTTTTAAAATTAAATTTTTAAGCTGTTTTTGTAACATTCTTTAAAGTTTACGTTTAAAATAATAATCCGATGGTTATAAAATTTATATCACGAGAAAGATCATAAATATTCCTTTAAAATGAAATCTTTTTCCAATACGTACCTCCATTTTCTGATTTTTGGTGAATTTTTAAGAATTAATTTTTAGAATTTAATTTATTAAGTGCTGATCACGTGGTTTCTTTTCTTTTTGTGATTGCGTCACGTGCATAGCAGCGAAATAGACAACACAATATATATATATTTTCTTTCTAATGTTGCAGACGATGGACATTATTCAAAAAAATATTAAAATACAGTCAAAGAAATGTTCCTCAGACTGTACTATATTCTTTAATATGTTCTATTAGATTTAATTTGAATATTTTCTTCTTCATTTTTTTATCTATAAAAATGACCGTTACGATTTTTTTATAAATACATTTTTTCTTTGTTTTTACATCAATTGCATACATTGGTCGTTGTATTTATTATAAATAAATAAATAAACATATATATATATTAGCATTAATTCCATACATTGGCCGTTGTATATAATTTGAATGTACTCCGTAGCGAAGTACGGGTTTTCAGCTAGTTTTATAATGAAACTTATCTCTGCAAAAGCAAGTGTCTCCGAATACTCTTGGATGTATAGATGAATGGGGCATTCTTACTCTCTAGGCTATAATTTACTAAGTGTTAAAAAAAAGTAAATATTCATAAAATATTAGCATTCTCCTTTTTCATGTAAGAGAGATTATGGAAAGTCCCTATGATGTAATTGTCAGTACACACAAACTTTACAAAAATTATTCATGACAAATGAATATATTTCTGATCCTATCATTATAATCAATTCTTATTAAGGTGACATCAGAATTTTTTTCTATAAAATATTTTAAAATAATTTGGATGTCAATCGATAAAAAATGACTAAATTTTTTAATTCAATTTATTCGATTCCGCGGATTAATTTTTGTTTTCGAATTTCCAAAATTTTTTTTAGCTTTTTTTAACTTTATACTACCAGGAAAAGTTCTCTTAAAACTACTCAGTAAGTTCACTTTTTGGATAGAAAGCAAACAGAAAAGGAAAGAAATAATCCCAATCACTAAGTAGCACATCAGGGTTCGATTCCCGAGTAAACTATAGTCCATTTTGATCTGGAGAAAAAAAATGGAAGAACTTGTATCAGAATTTGAATTTCTACAATGGCATTCAGCAAAAAATTCTCGAGGTGTTTTTCATCATCGACAGCAATTGAAGAACTTGTATCAGAATTTGAATTTCTACAATGGCATTCAGCAAAAAATTCTCGAGGCGTTTTTCATCATCAACAGCAATTGAAGAACTTGTATCAGAATTTGAATTTCTACAATGGCATTCAGTAAAAAATTCTGGAGGCGCTTTTCATCATCAACAGCAATTGAAGAACTTGTATCAGAATTTGAATTTCTACAATGGCATTCAGTAAAAAATTCTGGAGGCGCTTTTCATCATCAACAGCAATTGAAGAACTTGTATCAGAATTTGAATTTCTACAATGGCATTCAGCAAAACATTGGGGGGGGGGGGGGGTTCTGTTAGATGGGAGAGGATTTTATTGTTAAACAGGGTAGGGATATAATCACATTTATAAACACACTGTTCCGAAAATTGGAATATTCTGAGATCAGTTTCTGGACCTGCAAAGTTTAAAAACTGAGTGAAGTGTGCAACCAAGATTAGCGAATTTAAGGACACTATCTCTTACTAAGGCATCTCTAGAGCAAAAGAGTGATTTTAATCTAATTTCGAGATATATAACTTAAAGTTACCATGACAATTTCAGTCATTTGGATTACGTTCTCAGGTGGAAAAGCGTTTAACCCTTCAGCGGGCGCGCCCTTGTACAAAGTGCAACATTTTCATAATTTTGAATAGTTTGTTTTTACATGTAAACTTTGAATGTTCTAAGCAGTTTCTATTTATAGCTACACCCTTTCTAATGCAGGTCTGATATTCTGACCCTTGTATTGTTTTCCATTCACTGTAAGTCGTGATTTAACAGTGGTAAACCAGCGAATATACTGGATTACAATACGACAAAAGCAGCGGTTGGTGTAGTCGATCAAATTGGCAGCTATTACACGGTATCCCGCACATCACGAAGATGGACGATCTCATTGTTTTTTAAGGTTTTCGGACATAATAGGAATCCATTCGCAAGTTGTCCTTAGATCCAACTAACCGGACAGTTTGGAAATAAGGCGAATGTATCTGCATTCTTTGGCCTTTAATCTTCTATACTAATAAAGGGACAAGTGGATGTCGAGAGATCACGTGACCATAACTCATCCGGGTGGGCCACTCCTCGAAAAAAAAATGGCCGACAAATATACAGGAAACGGTGTAATTTTTTTTCTCATGAAAGTACATAAATGTTACATATTTGGAAAGAGCTTCGAAAACTGATAATTTTTTCTGCGTACACTTATTCTGTTAATTCAATAGTTTTAAAGATATTTTCATTCTAAAATCACTCACTGCTGAGAAACCAAATCATCTGGTGCAGTAGTGCTGCCATCTGTCGGCAGCGACGGGAATGAAAATTGAAAGGAATTTATTCACTTTAATTTAATACATTTGTAGGCTTTTTATTTTCTTTTGTGGGGCCCGAAATACATAAATATGTTACACGGATGGCTTGAGCGTAGCTAAGCGAAGCCCGGCTAGTTGTAAATATATCTCAATATTATCAACATTTTATATCTTGTCATATAACACAGAATCATTATTTTCAATTAAAAAAAAGTGTATTACAAATGGAATAATTAAGGTTGAAAGAGACGTTGCACTTTGTGCTACGCGCGCTTGCTGGTGTTCCAAAAGTTGGCGCACCCGCTGAAGGGTTAAGGTTCATGATAGGCATAAAGGTGTAAGTTCATAGTTCTTATGTGTAACTGTCAGCTGTCAACATTGCTGTTGATGATTATTGGATAAGCAGGAGGAGATATTTCAGGGCCCTAGCATGTCAAGTTGTTTTTCATATGAAATGAAAAGCGTGAGAGAAAATGTACTACATCGTTATGCTATTTCTCATTTAAAGAGTTAAATTTCATTCAAAATTTATGCAGATTTTGCAAATAAATCATCATAATAACTATCAATTTCAGTCATCTAAGGGATATAAATCTTCTGCCTAAATTAAATAAATTTTTAGTTTCATGGCTACAAAATAATCTGTTCCAAGAAAATTGATCATCCGTTTAAGTGGAAAATCATCGCTTTGATGAAATGAACAATGATAAGTCCTTTTCATTTAACCAATCACTGTAATCATAATAAATCAATTGGGAGGTTTACAATTAATCATAGATCTAGAAATTGAATTGATCAAGAAATTGAAATTAATCATTAGTTTCTGAGAGCTAAATCGCAGTTGAAATTCACGAATCAGTTTCAGCCATTTTATCTCAAGTTCAAATATAAATGAGAAATCGGTTTACCCGATTCGTTCATATAAATTACCTGAATCAGTTAACGCCCGAATCATCAGTTTACTGCGAACAAATTCGGAAGGAAAATGAAATCAAACGTGAATCAGATGTCAATACGCTAATACCTTCAAAACTATTAAAATTTTTGATAAATTGAAGAAATGTATGTTAATTTTCGATTTCTAGATCCGTCGAGCAATTATTGATTTTCAGAGCAATTGAATTCTGTCCGCTGCTCACTTTAGCATATTTACAAAGCATGAAATTCATATCCTCTATCAGCATTTTCCCCAAATTACTTGCGATTTCCGCTTCAGTAACAATGCAATTAAATTTCCATCTGAAATTAATCATATTTACGAATAGCTAGAATGGTTAGAATCTAAAAATTCTTATCTCGAATTTGCATAGATAGATGAAAAACGCCTCTAGAATGTTCAATATGCTTGGTTTTCATCTTTCTTTCGAACATTTTCTAAGCCCCTCTCAGATGCGTTTTTATACAAAATTAGTTCTGCGTCAACAATTTTTAACACGTGTCATTTTCAGAGGCTTTAAACGTGCAGATTTATCAAAGCATTCAGATCCTTTATGTACCATTTGATTTATACCGTTGTATATAAAAAAAAATTTTTGATGTTGAAGAATTTCTTTAAATACTGCATTTCATCATATAGCAATGATAAATTGCAAAAAATATTGTTTTTAAGATGCATGTAGCAAAGAAAATATAGAAAATTAAATTGTCAGTTTTTTCAAAAGAAACATTTTTAAGTTACATAGTTTATTTTTGAACTAGCTGCGCGACCATGCTGGTCGCGCAGCGGCTATAATTTAAATTACATCCCTCTCTGTATGCACTATTTTTCAAAATTAAGATATATCCACTTTATCATTACATCAAATAAGAAATTGTTGGGGTAAAAATTTTTCATTTAAAAATGGAGTAAAAATTCAGCAAGTACTAAAACATAGCGTGGATTACATCACTCTCTGTATGTACTATTGCTCACAATTCAGATATCTACACTTAATCCTAACAAATAATAAATTTTTGCAAAAATATCTTCACTTATAAAATGGAGTAAATATTCAGCAAGTGCTGAAAAAAGTGTAGAAAATAAATCATTTCTCGCTATCGGTTGCTATGCCGGTGACGATTAAGCCTAAGCTCGATATCATAATATACGCTCTCTCTTTCACGCCTCTATCTTACTTCTTCTTCGCTTTCTGACACGCGGTTGCAAATTGCGGACGGCCGCTAATGTTTACATCTAGCAGTTACAGCCGTTGCCATTCGGGGTGTAGAAATATCGTCGATTTTTGTGCCGCATACCTACTCGTTTTATATATATAGATTACTGAAATATATAAAATCGTTCTATTGTCTAAAATAGAAGAATTCTAATGTAAGTAGATTTTATCGTAATACGTGAATGGTTGGTTGAGAACGCCACAGTCAACTTTTGCTACATAAAGGTTGATTAAACAGGGACCTACAGTTTAAAGGCAATTCTGAAAGGCAAAATACCCTATTCACTGTGGTACTCGAATCCACAGGCTCCCTAATACATAAATTCCCCAGTATCACTGTGTCAGATTAAAAATGTAAGCTCCATTTTCAACTACTATATATTTTTCTTTGCCTATAAGTTAATTCCTTTCAATTAATACATTTTTTGATTTGTTTTATTAAAAATATTTTACCCATGAAAAATTGGTGGATTTTCATTTCTCAGTGCTTTGATATTTTCTGTTAGGAACTTGCCGTATGAGTTATCTATCTATTGCTACATCTTCTCTCGTAAAATATAAACAATAGAAATAAACAAAAATAAAAATCAAACATAGACTGCTAAATCACTTTAACAAAAAACATATCCTGCAAAGAAAACATTTTCAATAGAGGATAGCGCAGAAGCTTCATATCCCCATATTGATAAAAAAAATACATAATCCAACAGAGATAGATAAAAATAATACAAATATAGACAAGAAACAAACAGAAATCAAGCACTCTGGGCATCCACGCACCAACGGCAAGATTCTGTATCTGTCGGTTACCTCTATTGTTTTATGGTTCAGCTCCGGCACTTATACAGAATCTTGCCGTTGGTGCGTGGATGCCCAGAGTGCTTGATTTCTGTTTGTTTCTTGTCTATATTTGTATTATTTTTATCTATCTCTGTTGGAGACTGCTAAATCACTTTAACAAAAAACATATCCTGCAAAGAAAACATTTTCAATAGAGGATAGCGCAGAAGCTTCATATCCCCATATTGAAAACAAATACATAATCCAACAGAGATAGATAAAAATAATACAAATATAGACAAGAAACAAACAGAAATCAAGCACTCTGGGCATCCACGCACCAACGGCAAGATTCTGTATCTGTCGGTTACCTCTATTGTTTTATGGTTCAGTTCCGGCACTTATACAGAATCTTGCCGTTGGTGCGTGGATGCCCAGAGTGCTTGATTTCTGTTTGTTTCTTGTCTATATTTGTATTATTTTTATCTATCTCTGTTGGATTATATACATCTTCTCTCGATCATTTTTAAGATCATATGAATGTATCATCCGTCCATATGACCTATATCATGTGTTCGCAATGTAATGTACTCATCTGTGTGAAGACGCTTGGCTCGTTTACACCCAGGTTCTGTGACTGCTAAATGTTTCTTGCCTGTAAATCTCCTCGGACTTTCATGATACTATTTTCTATCAGTTATGGTTTTTAAAGTGGTGGTATCAGTGAAAATAACACTTTCATTATCGCCAGAATCTCGTAGATACGAGGAAGTGTATCCCAAAAGTGAGTTGACTACCAGCTTCCATACTTTGCCCCATCAAACGGTATTTGTAGTGGAACTTACTACGGGGAAGAAAAAGTTAAAGGATTGTTACAAAGCCCATAGAAACATTTTTTGAATAGGAACAAAAAAGGGGATCTTGCGTCGTTGGTCTCAGCAACATATATTAGAAAATATACGAGAAAATTCAGTGAAAATATCACTCTCTCACATCACCGAAATAGTTCACTTGGTGTAATACTGGCCTTAACGTTTGGACACCAAAATTCGAGTCAAAGAGCCGGCAATCAGTCGTTATAGGACAACGAATTTTATATTTAACCTGCTCTATATATACATCTCCGAATGAATTTATGAAACTTAACATAGTATTATGAACATTTGCAGCGAATATATATAAGGTGCCCAGTCTAAAGGCCTAAATCAAAAAAAGTGATTTTTAGATATTTGTTAGCATTGATAAACACAAAACAAAAATCTTTAACGTAAAAGGCTTTTAAGTATATCAATTTTGTATGCAAAAGTACATTTCTTTGTGCAAAAGACTCAAGTTAAAATTATTGTTCTGCGATTTTGAATTGGTATGAAAGCCAATAACTTGGTATTTTTACCATGTTTTTATTAACTCGCTTTCTTGTTTGTTTGTTTGTGTGTGTGTGTGTGTGTGTGTGTGTGTGTGTGTGTTCAGTACAAATCTTGCTATCGATGTTTAACTAACTTCCCGACTAGCTAGACATTTGAAACTTTTAGAATAGCTGAGAACACGATGACAATGCATTATTTTAATACTTTTAGCCATCTTTAAGCAGATTTGAATTCCTTTTCAGTTAATTTTGTTTTGTAGACTTGTGCAGCCCTCTGTCGGCCGGGACGGGAACGAAAAGTTAAACGCAAGTTAACTTCCAATTAACTTTATTTTCTTTCAAGTTGATGGGATAATTCATCAAAAAAATTTTAAAAAAGTATTTATTAATACATAGAATTGTCATGTTTATATGATTCAACATAAAATTTAAAAACATGGTATATAAAAAGTTCTTTTTATCTTGTAATTCCTTAAAAATATTCCATAAAAATATTGTTTTCCATAAAAAATGTAACAATTAATCGACTATAGCATGAATAAAATTTTTTTACATTCTTCATTTAATTCTCAGACTTGTTCTGATTTTAAGAACAACACATAAAAATAAAATCTGAAAAAATTAACGCCATTTAACCATGTCTTGCCACAACCAGCTGTCTTGCTATTTTGAAATCGGTTTTCTACCGCCCATATTGTATTGCTATTCCTTAGATGCTTACACACACAGATATACTCACAACACACACACACACACATGTGCGTGCGTGTGGGCGTATTCAAAGAAAGAAAGTTCCCGAAATAAAATAATCCTTATTGTAAAAGTACATGAGTTCGTTCAACATCTTCTGTTTAACAAGAGATAATCTTTCCCACTTTATGTGTTGCGCTTGATAAATGGTTTTCTCCGCAAGTCATAAAAAAAGCAAATATTCTGCTTTCGAAAACGATATCTCCTCCAAAGTATTCCAGGGACCTCTTTCTTTAAAGGATGAAAAATGAACACCCATATTTCCTGCTCATCTCGAAGGATATTATCTTCTTTTCAGTAATCGTCCTGCCATATATCACGGTGGGGCTTTCAAATCTATATTTTCAATAAAAGCGATATCCCGTCTATTTAAACGCGTATTCGCCAGTAAAACTAAAAGAGGCTTTGCTATGTATTTTTAAACAATGTCGAGGTGCCGGTGCATCGTCCTTGAAGTTCAAGTTTATCTATCCGCAACTCGTATATCCAGATCCATATTTTTTTGCTGTTCGAAGGTATACATAGATTTTTTTTTTCTGCCTAGATTTATTTTTGCAGTTTACAATCTATATAAACTTACTGAAATATTTACTTGTACCTAGAAATGCACAGCAGTGGATCACGCTTGCGTGAGGTGATTTATCTCAATATAGTGGAAGGATGCTAAGTAAAATTTGCGAAATATGAAAAAAATTTTATATCTTGTTTATGTATAAATCTAGATGAATATAAATGACATTCTTTGATTTTTGTCAAAACATCCTATACACAGGGTGGTCATAAAAATCTTTGCCGATATATGGACCTCTAGCGGCCGTTCCATTCAATCTATAGAGATGAGATTTCAGATATAGTAATTCAAAGGTATGAGCTCGGGATTATGAGAACGGCAACACAGTGACGCTCACGGTTACGGTTATAGGTACAGAAACTCGAAATTTTCGAATGGCAACGCCCACTTTTTCCCGTCGCAAAATGCTGAGCGCGTGCGAAAACCCTAAAGATCGTTGGAACGATACGTGTATCACAAAAAAAAAAACGGACGCGTTATGCACGCACAAAAAACACCTCTGCGAACGGCGAACAAAGACACGATCGGGGCACACGGAGGAAATTTGCATATGACAGACGTTAGAAACCAATCACAGAACGCCGTTTGCCAGATATACAGCGTAGAAAACCGATAAAAAGCTCTCTGATCGTGTTTTTGTTAGCCATTGGCAGAGCTGTTTTTTTTTTGTGCGTGCATAACGCGTCCGTTTTTTGTGATACACGTACCGTTCAAACGCTTTTTAGGGTTTTCGCATGCGCTGAGCATTTTTCGACGGGATAAAGTGGTCGTTGCCATTTGAAAATTTCAAGTTTCTATATCCATAACCGTAACCTGGAGCGTCACTGTATTGCCGTTCTCAGAATTCCGAGCTTATACCTCTGAATAACTATAAGTCTCATCTCGGTAGGTTGAACGGAACGGCCGCTAGAGGTACATACATAATTTTTGTTAGCCATTCTCAGAGCTGTTTTCTTGTGCGTGCATAACGCGTCCGTTTTTTGTGATACACTTATGGTTCCACGCTTTTTAGGGTTTTCGCATGCGCTGAGCATTTTGCGACTTGAAAAAGTGGACGTTTCTATTTGAGAATTTCGAGTTTCTGTACCAATAACCGTAACCGTGAGCGCCATGTTGTTGCCATTCACAGAATCCCGAGCTCATACATTTGAATAACTATATCTGAAATCCCATCTCGATAGGTTGAACGGAACGGCCGCTAGAGGTCCATACATCGGCAAAGTTTTTTAATGACCACCCTGTAGTATGTCTCTATTGGCGAAATCCCCTTTCGCTATGTCAGGATGTAACTTTATAACTTAAACAACACTCGTTTTGACATTACAACACATTTTATTTAACAGGATAACTTCAAATAACTTCATTACATTTAAAAACGCTGCCTCACTGGCTCACGTCAATATCCAAATCTATAGATCAACGTCTCGTTATTGCCATCGAAGAGCACAACAAACTTATGCTTAACAGCCGCGCGCAACAACAAACTTAAGGCCTGTTCACATAGGAGTCCTGTAACGGAAGCGTAAAAGGAAAGAAGGCGCTGAGACGGAAATAAACCAATCATAGGCGTTAAAAATTTCGTTGCTAATCGTTTGGAGGTTCGTCATTGGTTAAATATATTTCAATGTTTTAACGCTTCCGATACTGAACTCCTATGTGAACAGGCCCTCATTGGAAAAGAAACAATAAACTTATTATTAAAAGTCACTCATGGAGTTAGACATTGGGCGGTTACACCGCTAATAAGAAAACCAAAATTTTATGATGTAAGGCAAGGGTTCCCAACCTTTTTATAGTACCGTACCTGTACGTTGTAAACAATTTGATGACGTACCGGTAGACCAAATATTTTGAAATGGGGAATAAAATGCAATGGAGAACATTTGCAATAAAGACAAGTAACTTGGGACATATTTTTATTGCTAAACATATACATAAAATATAATAATCACTTTAAAACATATATAATTAGTGAGAAGGTTGGGCCTGTTTATTATTAACTAAAGAAGTAATATCGGGCTCAGTGTTTGTCAGTTTAAGGCTAAGATCTGATTCAATGTCCAGCAAAGCTCTATATTTGGTTTTCATCGCAGTCATTGCAGAAAATCCTTTTTCACATAAATATGTGGTCGCAAATGGCATTAAAATTTTTACTACTTGGCAAGAAACTTCTCAGACACTGTTATAATTCGCAAACACAGTTATAGACACAATTATAATTCGCAGGCGAGTGCCAAATTTTTATGGGGCGGTCATAGATAACACATTCAGGTGTAGACGGAATCTTTTGAGATTAGGTGGATCCGAATAAAATATTACAACATACACAATGGATAAGAAATTCCAGACTAAAATGATAAAACGTATGGATCATTAGTTATCATAGTCATTTCTTTTCTTTTTTTGTAATACAGAGCTTTAATAGATTTTTGTTTTAAATTGTAAAATCATTCGCGTATCGGTATCTGCTTGTCCGCGTACCGGTACTGGTACGCGTACCCAAGGTTAGGAACCACTGATGTAAGGTATTGGTTGAATATTTTTTACATGTATTAAGTTACATGATACAAAAGTTTTCCTGTATCTGATAACAGAAATAAAAAATGAATCGAGCGAATAATCATTGATTTTAGGTGAAAAAACATTAACCCCCAGGATGAAAAGATTAGTTTATTCGGGTATCCCAATGATGACCATTCTGCCTAATCATTTTGTTCTTTACTTATAATACATTTGGCTAACCCTTACACTCAATCCAGAATCTTTTATTCTATGGACAGATCTATTTGTTCCTAGCTAATGTTATCAGATCTATTTGGCAGATCTATTTGGCGATCCTAGCTAATCTTATTTACAGGCCTATAATTATATGTATCAGTGCATTGTTTTAAAATTTATTGCATATTTATAACGTATTAGCTGAAAACCCAAACTTCGCTACGGAGTACATTCAAATTAAATACAACGGTCAATATATGCAATTAATGCCAAAATAAATAAATAAATATATATATAAATAAATAAATATATATATATATATATATATATATATATATATATATATATATATATATATATATATATATATAATAAATACGACGATCAATGTATACAATTGATGTAAAAAAATTATATATTTATAAAAAAATCGTGAGGGATATTTTTATAGACAAAATAACGTGGAAGAAAATATTCAAATTAAATCTAATAGGACATACTAAAGAATATAGTATAGTTAATATAGTACAGTTCGAAGAACATATCTTTTACTGTATTCTAATATTTTTTTGGATAATGTCCAATCGTCTGCCGCATCAGCAAGAAAAAATTTTTTTTGTGTCTATTACGTTGTTATGCACGTGACGATAAATTTATGTAAAGTACCAGAAAAAGAAATCACGTGATCAGCATTTAATAAATTAAATTCTGAAAATTATTATTTAAAAAATCACCAAAATTCAGAAAATGGATTTAAATATTCGAAAATTATTTCATTGTAAAGGAATTTTTATGATCTATCTCGTGATATAAATTTTATAAACCTCACATTATTATTTTAAAGGCAAACTTAAAAGAAGTTACAAAAACAGCTTAAAAATTTCATTTTAAAAAATTTTCAAAAATCTTTTTTAGTGCACCCCTACACTATAAAAAGAATCGCCATGCAAAATTTCAGCCCTTTAGGTCCAGCGGTTTGGTCTGTGCGTTGTTTGTCAGTCAGTGATTCAGTGAGTTACGGAACTGTTTTATATATATAGATTATACGTTTTAAACTTTAAGATTATAAGCTGCTTTGTATCATTAGTATTTCAAGTATTGTTAATCGTACTTGATCTCTCTTTCTCTTTTTTTTTGTATCATGTTGGAAACGAAAGCATAATTTTAAACCTATTATGAGTGTGACATTGTCTCAATTACTACACGAATTAGTATTTCTATAAGTATGTGATGCCCCGTTCCTACCCCTCAACATGTCATCTATGCGGCTTGTCTCATAAACTCTAGGATAAGAGGCCATAAAGTTCTTGTAATGTGCAGTCCTGACGTTATAGAACGCATATATCCCAGAGTGGTTCGAGGGCTTTTGAGACTTTTGACACTATAGTGACATTTAGAATCCCATAAACTTTAAACACTTACGAGCACTTCAAACGCCGGAGAAAGCCTTTGAATTCGCCGACAGTATAAAAGAAGACCCCAATAGTCCACGAGAAGAGATCTGTTTTTTGAGTGCCAGAGTGAGACGTAGCTCTCCTGGTCACTGGCTTTATAGACCGCACTGTAATTGAACCCGAAACCATCCTGACTATCTATCTGTATAAATTCTAACTCGCTGTACATACTTACTTTAACTGTTGTAGTTGTAGTATGCTTAACCTTTTCCTTACGGGGTGGGATAGCATGTATCCCAAGAATACGCGTCCAAGAATGAATATATATATATATATATATATATATATATATATATATATATATATATATATATATATATATATATATATATATATATATATATATATATATATATATATATATATGTGTGTGTGTGTGTGTGTGTATGTGTGTCTGTGTGTGTCTGTGTATATAACCCCCCTGAATGAGCGTTCTTATAAAGGGGGTATGAAATTTCCCGTTCTAAAGAGCAAATTGGAAAAATGGGCCCAGCAAGGTAAAGGTTAACGTATCGTAGTAAAGAAATTGAAGCGAAAGGCTTGTCTTATTATTGACTACGGTACATGACCGAGAAATACCTATTCTCGGCTCCTATTTTTGCACTCATCGAGTTCAGAAAGGAGTCTTAATTTTGTAGTGCCATACGCAAAATTCGGAAGCCCAAAATCGGCAAATTTTTTGTTGTGTTCATTCTTCGCTTTCGGACGTTGGCTGATCATTACACCCTTTAAGGCTGATTTGTACTGACAGTATTGGATTCGCTCACTTAAGAGTTAACCTCTGGAGAAAATGTGTCCAAGGACTGCCGAGTAGTATTTGAAGATTTTTTTTTAAATTGTACTCCGTAATAAAGAAAAAAAATTATATTGCTTCGGGCATATTTTCGTTTAAAAAAAACGCAAATAATATATTAAAATTTAAATTTTTCGGGGGAAAATGTGGTATAATGTGTTTTAAAAGGTCATAAAGTCCTTTGTTTAACGAAATTTATAAAATAAATCCAGTTTCAGGGTGCAGAGAAGTTCTGGCTATCTCAAAATACCATTTTTATTGGATTATCAGCATTTATGGATCTGTAAACAGTAGAAGAATTTTCTTCGTAAGTTTACATTGAGGTGAGCGAATCCAATAGGGTTAGTACTCAGCAGCCATAACCATGTAATCATCTTTAACGAAACCTTCCCCACTAGAAAGACACTGTAGGGTGCTGGACTCCATTCGAAACCATTTAACTTGTTTGAGCGTAACTATAACGCAATATATTCTACCTTATATTGTAGCTAACCTTTTTTCTTACACCTTAAAAAACTGACTCAGAATCAGATATGGAAAGTGCTTTCTGTACGGAAGATCTGGCCATTGCACTGCTAAACCAAACCATAGTATTCAATATTCAGCAGCATAACTTTTTATTTCAAAGTTTGTAATATAGGTGTGTATTAAAGTACACGTTATTATATACTAGACGATGGACCCGCTCCCTTCAGCAATCATCGTCAGAGAATGGAAACACTAAAAAACAACGAATAAAGGTATTTCAATTTTGTGGTTATGCATCCCACGTCCTGCAAACAGTCGCAGGCAGAACAAAAATTATTTTCCCTTCCCCCCAGGCGAGAAGTTTCCTTACTTCCACCCCTCTGAGTATGGGCGAAAAATTCTTTCTTCGAGAAGTTACCTTCCCTTCCCCGCTTTTGGGGTGGCGTGATCTGGCGGACCTTAGCGCAAATAGAACCACATATTGCATAAAAAATTGAACAAAATACTTTCTAAAATGAAATTTAAAATTCGGGCTTCAAGGTGCACGTACTCATCGTCTGCACTACCTGTGTGCCAAATTTCATGGCTGCAAGTGCCATATATTTGTCTGGAGGTCGCACACAGACAGACAAACACTTCCTTTTATTAGTATAGATTACTAAAAGCATTTGTTTATAATGTTGTATTTTTACTTTTAGCCTAAACTTTAATTTAGTTTTAATGTTGAAACTTTGACACTGATTTTCTTTGATTTAGTAAGTTTCTAATTTTCTGCATCTCACTCCAGTCACATGTTATAATCGGTGTTTAAGTACGACTAATTTTATTTTCTTAAAATGGGTTCCAGAAACCTCCCATTCAAGAGAAATGAAAAAAATAAAATGAATTAAAACCAATTCTTTTCTAGATTACATAAATAAAACAGATGGCTGTAAAAACTTATTTAAAATCTTCAAAACTTATCGGTACAGGAGACATTGGAATAAATAATAACGTGGCTTCTCTCTTCGTACCTTCCCTGCATCTTCCACAACTGATATAAATAACTGCCCACCGAACGCAGGTCTTTTAACTAATTCAGTATATTCGCTTAGTTTAATTAAAACTGTCATTATGTTCAAGAGATTAGTATTCTAGCCATGCATTATACATCGATTCATTTATATTCGCTGCTCAGCGCATGCAGACTTCACTCCTCATGGATGATTGAGGTGCATTTCTAATTTGTAGACGTTAATAAATACTTTGCAGGAATACTTTGCAGGAAATTTCCTATTTTTCTACAGTATAAAACTTCTTATCTATCTTCATTACAATGATTCAGAAATACTAAGTTACGTATACAAAGTACTTTACCAAATTTTGTTAGCTTAATATGAGTAAACATGCCGTGATATCGACGAAGTCTATAGTCAAGTTCTATAAAATTGCACATTAAGGTATGTTTGCTCTTACTAAGTTAGCAAGAACAAAATTTGGTAAAGATTATTAATAAGAAGCATCGATATCGTAATATCGAACCAATAATGGGCAAATCGAATTTTCTATTTACGACAAGCATGTTAAAAAAAATTAATTAAAGGGGTTTAACATGCTAGCTTCTGATCATTGATAAAATTTTGCTTTTTTTCAGTCCAAAAAATTACAATATTTCTTGATTAAGGTAGATTATTTTATTAAAAGTTCCACTAGAATCAGATAATCTATATCAGATAATAAATGAGAATATCTATATATATAAAACAGTACCGTAACTCACTGACTGACTGACAGACAGATAATGCACAGATAAAACCATTGGACCCAAGGGACTGAATTTTTGCATGGCGATTCTTATTATAGTGTAGGGGTGCACTAAGAAAGAGTTTTGAAAAATTCTTCTTAGATTTTGTTAAATTAAATTTTTAAGCTGTTTTTGTAACTTTTTTTAAGTTTGCATTTAAAATAATAGTCTGAGGGTTATAAAATTTATATCACGAGAAAGATCATAAAAATTAATTTAAAATGAAATCTTTTTTGAATCTTTACCTCCATTTTCTGAGTTTTGATGAATTTTTAAAGATTAATTTTTAGAATTTAATTTATTAAATGCTGATCAATGGTTTCTTTTATTTTTGTGATACTTGAAATACGGTAAAAGATAAAATTTAACCACTAGACTAATTGAGATAGAATCTTTTTAAGAATTTAATTCAAATTAGTATGTTTTTAGGATATTCAACATACAAATTAATTGCATACATTGACCGTTGTATTAAATTTCTTCTACATTATTTTGTCTATAAAATTATCCGTTACGATTTTTTTAATTAATTTGTTTTTTTGCATTAATTGCATACATTGACTGTAGTATTTAATTTGTATGTACTCCGTAGCGAAGCACGGGTATTCAGCTAGTATACTTATATGGATAGATTTTTTTTAAATTTTGATAATTACAAGTTTTTCTAAAAGTTTTATACAAAAGCTAATTAATGCCGTCTACCAGAACCGGAATATGGTTAGCCAAATTTCGAAACCATTAAGGATGATAGTCTAGCAACCGAACAATAAAGAACTAGTATTTTTCGATTATCTTTCTACTGATCCTTACCTTCCTCCGTCTCTTTATGAAGTGAGAGGCATCGAAGTAGTAAAAAATAATAGAGAGAAAAAAACATGAAGGATTCATTATAAATTGGCATTAAAAAAATTTGCTTTTGAAATTCAAATCCAGCTTATTTTAGAATTATTTATAATGACTATCTGTAGGCTTTTCTATTCTCAAATAAGTCTATTGTTCAAGCGTTCATTTTATAAAGCACTTACTTTTTAAGTGATGTTTTGAGCTTAATTTTGGACTTTTTACCATGTTTTTATTAACTTGCTTTCTTGTGTGTTTGTTTGTGTGTGCGTTTGTCTAGTACAAATCTTGCAATCGATTTCTAACTAACTTCCCGACGAGCTAGACATTTGAAACTTTTAGAATAGCTCAGAACACGATGACAATGCATTATTTTAACACATTTAGCTGAAAAAATCCGCAAGGCGGCGCTTCGATCGAATTCAATACTTGCACTTTTGCGTAACGGCGTTTGACGATTTTGAAAACAGAATACATGTGAATTTAATTTCTTTACAAAAATATTGTGCAAAAAATTTAAAAAAATTATAAAAATCAAAGTTTATAAATTCTGTGGATAATGAAAACGAATAAAAAGGGATTAAAATTAAATAAAAGAAAGTAAAAAAGAAAAATTAAGTGAAGATTTGTGCAATTAAGAGAGAATTGTCAAGTTTATGTGATTCAACAGAAAATTTAAAAACATGGTATATAAAAAGTTCTTTTTATCTTATAATTATTAAGTATTGATATTTGCATACACCTTTATGCAAGCCTAAAAAAAGGAGACAGAAAAAGAATAAGTTTTTTGGAATTATTCAAATGTTTTTCGTCAAGGAATTTACATATTCCAGTTCAAATCACCTTTAATAAGGTAAACAGACTGAAGAAACTTCATCAGATATTTTTTTTTGTTATACATATTTTTATCTGCTATGAGTTTAAAAAATAACTGGTTAAAAAGCATTTTAAAATGATTAAATTTGGGCACATGTGGAAGATAGAGAGATGTTTCACAAATTTACTATAGAAAATTGCGATTTATTAAACAAGCTAAATTACTTAAAATTTGACAGTAAATAGAAAATCAATAATATTTATTTCCTGCCGTAGTAATAGACTTTTTCTCGATACTTTTAATTTAGCTTTTATCATGCAATATCATTCGAACGCCAACGCGGAACTCAACAAATGCTAGCTAACTGTTTTGATTAAAGAAGAGCGGAAAATGCCTTTGTACATGATCGAAGCAACGAATTGTGAAACATTCATTAACAGCAGTTTTGTTGCTATCGATCAGCTCCAAACTAATTAATGTGCTCAACAAACAGCGACAGGGGAGAAGGCATTTGGTTGATTCAACTGTTAATTTCCTCATCATTCTGTTAAAGGGTACAGAGATCTCTGTGATACAGCGAATCTGAATTCAGGAGCTAATTGCTCAGAGAAAGATTTGTCCCGATAAGCAAATGAAATACAGTCGAACCTCCATATATCGAAGTAGCAAAATGCCGGAAAAAAATTTCGATATATAGAATTGATCTTAGTTTTATCATAATTCTCCTACAGCATTTTTATGCCCATGTGTTTTAGTTTTAATAGAATTTCATACCTCAAAATTAAAAGTACATTTTCCATTAATATTAGCTTCCATTCCCCTTAGACCCCAAACTTATCCAAGTCATGACACCCTAAAGAGAATTAGAATTTTTCACGGCACCCTCGTCATATAATATCTATCTGCGGTATATTATTATTATTATTATATATATTTCATATTTGTACGACTGTGAAGAAGAAATTAGAGAAGTAAGTGGTAAGAACATTAAAGAATTAATACAACTTGTGTTTAAAAATCACGCAAATACTTTAATTGAAATTAATAATAAAATTACCTTCCAAATGCTCTTGGTATATGCGAGTTTAGTTTTAGTGTGAGCCTGCAGCTCACTGCACAATTGTTCGAATCGTGGAAATAAACATTGATATAGCTACTCTCATTCCTTTGTTGACATTAATTTTTTCAAAAGGTATTTATTCGCTCTGTATTATAACAAGAAAAGTGATGGAAACCCAGCTTTGGAAAAGATAAAAAGTTACAAAGGAAATGAGAAGCCTCATAGCTTTTAGAATTAAGAATGGGATACTCACTTTTTATAGATATCCAAAACTGTGTTAAATCCGAAGAAGCGAATTTTGCATTTAAGGTTCTTGTCACTCGATATAGCTCATTTTCGTATACGAAACTCCATTTCCAATTTATATACGAATCACATTAAATGAAAACTAATAACTAAAAAATGAATTAATGTGAAAGATTTATTCAGTACTATATACCTTTTAAAAAAAACTACGAATATCTTGCTGAACAGCCAGTTTTGCGGAAAGTTCATCAAAGAAATGCTCGCATTTAATCAGTCCATTAAAAACTTCACCAGGGACGTTTTCCACGAATTGAAGTCCACGAAGTATTGTTTCAAACGCCAAAAATTGGGAGATTTTATTCTAAAGTGGAATAAAATCTCCCAATATGTCGTGAAAAATATTTCGATATATAGAGATTTTTTTTCGATATATAGAAAATTTCGATATAGGGAAGTTCGATATATGGAGGTTCGACTGTATTTTCTATCAAAGAATTCTTGTGAAACTAAATGCATAAAAATTAGGCAATTTTTAATACATTTCTTTGCTTTTAAAGGCTTTTATTTCATCATTTCTTGCATTATCGTTAACCGTGTATGAAATCATACTGTATTAATATGCATTTAAGCTCAATTAATCGAACGATGTAACGTACAAAGTAGAGGAAAAATCAAGACCCGTTTATTAATATTTCACTCTTTATTTACCAAAAACTAGTAGGATTACCTGCAAAATTGAGGACAGGAATCGGAATATTATAGACGTTTTAATTTCTCCGTATAATCGGATAGGAAACATTTTAAGCCTTACAGGACTAATCTGTCTGTATGAGCTAATTTTTTTATGCAATAACAAATCAAAGTTTTTGTTACCACCTTATATTTAATTTAATATGTGTCTGTATTCGTTCATTTTTATATCTTTTTTTCTGCACTTTTTCATAAATTATTTTTTTAATGCAACAATATTAAACAAAATAGTGTGAAGCTCATTATAATTATATCAACTTTGAAATCATTTTCCCAGCTCAATCTTCTCATAAAAAGAAAATGCATGTGTTTTTCACTCATTCTTATAAATAATATTAATTAGTTTTTGAAAAGAGTGCTATTTTTCTAATTATCTACATTTCCCATTCGTATATCTATGTTATTAGTACTGTACCGTAGTCAATAATACGACAAGCCTTACGCTTCAATTACTTTACTGCGATACGTTAAACATAAAATAACTACAACAGTTAAAGCAAGTATGTACAGCGAGTTAGAATTTTTACAGTTAGATAGTCAGGATGGCTTCAGGTTTACCGACAGCGCTGGCCTACTGAAGGCCTCTCGGACATATAAGAGCGTCTCCCTCACACTCCAAAACAGATCTCTCCCGTGGACTATTGTGGTCTTCTTTTCTACTGTCGACGAATTCAACGCTTTCTCCGGCGTTTGGAGTGCTCGTAAGTGTTCAAAGTTTATGGGATTCTAAATGTCATTATAGTGTCAAAAATCTCAAAAGCCCTCGAAACTTTCTGGGATTTATGCGTTCTATAACGTCAGAACCGCACATTACAAGAACTTTATGGCCTCTTATCCTAGAGTTTATGAGACAACCCAGATCAACGGTTCGCCGATAGATGACATGTTGAGTGGTAGGAACGGGGCATCACATACTTATATAATTACAAATTTCGTATAGTAATTGAGACAGTGCCACAGTATCTTCAAATATGATATTCAATCTCTTTATATATATACATATTATACATACATACGTAAATATATATATACAGTGATTTCCGCTTGTAAGAATCACATTTGTTATTACTGTTTTTGATTCTTATAAGCGGTTGATTCTTATAGCCGAAATTTAGGTTTTTGGACAGGCACACACACACACATATATATACATATATTAGGTAATTTACCATAAAATACTCTTTAATTTACGTCAATTATCTTTTATTAAAATTATTTTTTATAATTTTATAAATACAACTTAATTTCTAGACTTATAAGTAGATACACATAATTATAGTACGAGAAGAAACAAAATCCAATATTTGTAACATACCTGCTTAACAGTTTTAACATTTCAACTACAGGAAGTTAGCAAGAAAAAGTGTTCTATGGTAATCTGACGTAATGAAGTTTTCAGGAGGCTGTTTATACCTCTTTTAATACTAATAGTCTCAGACGAAGATTCACCTTTTACATTTCGCGGTTTGATAACGTGCTGAATCTACTAATGTCACGTTTCCCTAAGTGCCTAAGTGATAGTGGACACTTCGCCGAAGATTTATGCGTTTGAGGACCCAGGAAGCCGTAACCAGGATGTGAGAGGTGGGAAAAAAGAGTCCCTATTTCTGTTTATCAGTGGAGAAAAGTGAAATAGGACCCGGACGGGTAAAGATGCCCCCGGGTCAAGTTAATAGGACAGTGTAGTGCTAAAGCGTTTAAGGAGAAGCTATTATGTTATGTCTAACAAAGAAAGGGATGGATTTTATGACTATATTCCATCCCATCTTATCAATCTTTCTTTAAAAAAAAGAAAAAAAAAGAGATAGCTTCGTGCCTTTTGAGGGTTTAAGTGGATTTTTTGGAAAAATGAAAGGAAAGCAAAGAGTGTAAACTGATTCTTAAAACCGGTGGATTGATCCTTTAAAGCGAAAATTTTAACATGGAAATGATACATTTGTTTTCGTTTTCGCGGTATTGGTTCTTACAAACGGTTGATTCTTATAACCACTGATCACTATAAGCGGTGGTTACTGTATATATATATATATATATATATATATATATATATATATATATATATATATATATATATATATATATATATATATATATATATATATATATATATATATATATACCGTAAGATGGGTTACTTTGTGAGTGATTTTAAGTTTGTTTTTTCCTGTGCAGCCGATCAGTTTAAAAGCAGCCGAAAACAAACAATTGCAAAACACTGGTAGATCCTTTCCTTGCGTAGTAATGTATTCGGCTAACCCGGATCTTTAATTACCATTGAGAAATCAAAGTTAAATTGTGTCCCAAAGTTGCATCGCCGAGTGGGGCTACTTTGTGACATCTGTTTTTTCGCCTTGAAATCCAAGAGGAAAAATTACTTGACATAAAGTTAGACAGTAAAACGCTTATCAAAAGCTTGATACACAATTACATATACTTACTAGCTGAATACCAGTCCTTCACTACGGAGAACATTCAAATTAAATACCACTGTCAATGTATGCAATTAATGACCCAAAAAATATAGAGAGACAAAATTATAGACAAAATAATGTGGAAGAAAATATTCAAATTAAATACAACGGTCAATGTATGCAATTAATTTGTAAGTTTAAAATCCATAAAACATACTATTTTGACTTCCATTTCAATTACTCTGGTGGTTAAATTTTATCTTTTACCATATTTTAACATTTTTTGTCAATTTATTTCGTTGTTATGCACGTGACGCAAAATTAATTTGAAGTATCACAAAAAGAAGAAACCACGTGATCAGCATTTAATAAATAAAATTCTAAAAATTAAAATTCACCAAAAATCATAAAATGGAGGTACAGATTCGAAAAAGATTTCACTTTAAAAGAATTTTTATGATCTTTCTTGGGATATAAATTTTATAACCCTCAAATTATTATTTTAAATGCAAACTTTATAAAATGCTACAAAAACAGCTTAAAAACTTGATTTTAAAAAATCTAAGAAGAATTTTTCAAAAATCTTTCTTAGTTCACCCCTACAATATAAGAAGAATCGCCATGCGAGATTTCAGCCCATTAGGTCCAGTGGTTTGGTTTGTGAGTTATCTGTCAGTCAGTCAGTCAGTCACGGAACATTTATATATATATATATATATAGACTAGCTGAAAACCCGCACTTCGCGACGGAGTACATTCAAATTAAATACAACGGTCAATGTATGCAATAAATCCAAATATATATATATATATATTTATTTATAATAAATACGACGATCAATATATACAATTGATTTAGAAAAAAAAATATATATATTTATAAAAAAATCGTAAGGGATATTTTTATAGACAAAATAATGTCCGATCGTCTGTCGCATTAGCAAGAATAAAAAATATTTTTTGTCTATTTTGTTGTTATGCACGTGACGATAAATTTATTTAAAGTACCAGAAAAAGAAATCACGTGATCTTCATTTAATAAATTAAATTCTAAAAATTAATCTTTAAAAATTCACCAAAAATCAGAAAATAGAGGTAAAGATTCGAAAAAGATTTCACTTTAAAGGAATTTTTATGATCTTTCTCGTGATATAAATTTTATAACCCTCAAATTATTATTTTAAATGCAAACTTAAAAAAAGTTACTAAATCAGCTTAAAAATTTAATTTTAAAAAATCTAAGAAGGATTTTTCAAAAATCTCTCTTAGTGCACCCCTACACTATAAGAAGAATCGCCATGCAAAATTTCAGCCCTTTAGGTCCATCGGTTTGGTCTGTGCGTTGTATGTCAGTCAGTCAATGAGTGAGTCAGTTACGGAACTGTTTTATATATATAGACTAGCTGAAAACCCGTACTTCGCTACGGAGTACATTCAAATTAAATACAACGCTCAATGTATGCAATTAATGCAAAAAAAAAACAAAAAAAAATATCTATAAAAAAAATCGTTGCGGATATTTTTATAGACAAAATAATGTAGAAAAAAAATTCAGATTAAATATAATGATCAATGTATGCAATTAATTTGTATGTTTAATATCCATAAATTTGGTAAATTTGGTTTTCATTGAGCTTGAGAATCTTGATGCATAACAGCTTCATAGCTGACTATATAAACTAAATGTGTGATCTCACAAAACTTTTTGGTGGAATATATACGTCATGTAAAAATGTGATTGTTTTCTGATTTCTTTTTTTTTTTTGCAGTCCCGAGTCATTCATAAACGGGATTTAAGGTCATTTAATGGATTTATTAGCTCTTCAACTGACTATATCATTACAAGTACTCCCTTAAATCACTCGTGAGAAGATGACTGATCCGTTTATCACTAAAAACTTCTTTTGTAATCCCGTCAAACTTGAATTCCAACAGAACCCACAGAATGTACATGAATCAAGAAAGCGAAATCATAACAGCTAAATAGACTCCAATAGCTTAATTATAATATTCGCGATACGTCAATATACACGCACGTAACCAAGTACTCGAATTATGACTGACCGAGTATTGTCTATAGCTAATCGGATTGTCTCTGATCTGGGCTTCCTATTTTGGAACGAAGAAGAGTTCTCGAATCGATAGTAATTTCCCAAATTTAACTCTGTTGGGGGATTCTACAGGAACTGCTTGTGAATTTTTAACTGTTCCATGACATTAATTTAGGAGGGGCCATTTTAGAATGCTTAAGAGACTTCGCGTTTAGCAAGATGTAAAAGTTGCCGAATTTCGGTGAGATTTAATGTCACAAACAGCCTCAAAATTTCACTTTGTAGCTTGAAAAGTCGATAAAACCCTTCTTCCCATAATGACCGAAGTGCAGACCAAAAGAGGACCTTGAAATCAGAAGGCGTATGCATGAAAAAGTGACTATGTCTAAGATTAAAAATTCAATAAATTACTGCTTTAGCTGAAGAAGGAATTTTTCCTAATTATCGCTACCTACACACACACACACACACACACACACACACACACACACACACATATATATATATATATATATATATATATATATATATATATATATATATATATATATATTTATTTATTTATTTATTTACGTGTGCATGTATGTATGTATTCAAACAAGCAATAAAATAACGTATTAAACGGAAGTCCCAGTAGTATTACAGTAAGGTACATACAGGGTGGTTAAAATTAAACTTCCCCAATAAACGGCATCCTACAGTGCAAACGGGTGAACGGAATGCAACGAAATTTCGTATACACGAGATGCGCTCAAGGAATTTCTAAAAAAAAATTAGTTCAAAAATGTCCACCAGATGGCGCTTTTCATGAAAAAACATTAAATTTAACAAAATAAACGATCAAAGCGGAATACATAAACAATATTAATAATTCAGACCAAGATTTATAAGTAATTTATGTAAAACCGGGAAAAGCCGTCGGTTCTAGGGGGGGGGGGGAAATCTCGAGATTGGTTTGCGTGCAAAGAAGAGGAAGCGTTATCTCTGTGCGATTTCTGGTTATGGGGCTACTAAAAATGTCTGGTTTATCGTGCGTGTATTGCGACATTGGATGACTGAAATAACTCCATTACGCTTCATGTGCGTAGCATTACAACTGATCAGTTACGATCTGCTGTTGAACAGACTGTCCATCGCCTTGAAACTTTGCAGGTGAATAACGGTGGTCACATTGAGCACCTTTCCGTACATCGTCCTGGACACGATTAACAACTGCTCCTCTTGTGCAATTTCGTCCTAATCTGTTCTTGTTTCTGCAAACTGAACTGTTTTTGTTTCTCCCTTACCTTTACTTAATGTGGTTCGATGACAAAGGTGATCAGAAACTAGTCAATAAATGTTAATATTGTTTCTGTATTCCGTTTTGGTCGTTTATTGTGTTAATTTTCATGTTTTTCCCGAAAAGGCGTCCTCTGGTGGACATTTTGGAACTAAATTTTTTTTTGGAAATTCCGTGAGTGCATCCCGTGTATAGCCCATATACGAAATTTCGTTGCATTCCGTTCACCCGTTTGAGCTGTAGGATGCCTTTTATAGGGGAAGTTTAATTATAACCACCCGGTATTGAGAATCCAAGAAATAATACCTAGTTAAATAACCTCTGAAACGGAAAAAAAAATTACTTCAAATCATTAAAACCTGTACTGAAATTGGGAAATGTTATATTTCAATAACCCGTGGGCCAAACTCTCTTTAATATTTTAGCGAAAAGAACAAAAAGTAAGGAAAATTTTAACCATTTATTGACCAACTCTATTTTACTTCTCCAGAATACAAATATTACTCTCTTAGTGCCAATATTAGCACAAGGAAAGAAACAAAGAACATTCTATAAACGACACTGTATGTAAAATCGATTTGCAAAAAAAAGGTTCTTTGGATAGGAAAAAAAATGTTAAGAAAAGTATGAGGTATTATATTATCAATTTAGGTTACTGTGACCGGTTTTTCATTCAGTTTGATCTCAGTTTGTTCCTTAGGATTACTTACGTTTCGACTACTCCGCTCTTTGCAGAAGGTTGTGAAATTCACTGTTTCCTTTACCCTTAAGGTAATGTATATACTAAACAATGAACTCACAATTTACAAGATCCGACGAGGTTTTCTACACTAAACTATTTATTACAACACGATTAGACTACATAAATACCGTACTCACTTGCTAGTAGGCAACTAGGAATTATTTATCACGTGTGTTAATCCCTGTAGTTATATTACGGAAATCCTACCAGAATTCAGCCGCGCCACTGCTTCTACATACGCCACACTAACATTTCTGTCTTCACTTTATCACCAGGTCGCTGGAACGATAACTCACTTCAAAACGCCTTCGGTAAACTTGATAATATCCGGCTGCTGTACGGCAAAGCGATCTTCACTCTAATTGTTTTTCGTTCGAGGCTCACCTCCGTCCGACCTCGCCTCTTAGTGCTTCTGCTCTCACTGTCAGACCTGTACGCTACCCACGGGGATTCCCGTCTAGTAGAAAAGCGCCGCTCATTAGCATAAGGCGTTTCTTCTTTTTCAAACGGCGATTTATTTAAACCAGGGGAGGTTAATTTTGATTCAATACCTCACAGGGTCAAGTTTAATTCTTTCACTAAAATTTCCGCAATCATGCTCAGAAAAAACCCACAGAAAACTCAAAGTAGTTCGGCTGGGAGGGACACTGTTTTCCATGGTATTCGTGTAGTATATGAAAAAGTATATAAAAAACTATTGCCACGAAATTAAAAATACGTTTAATATTTCAATATAAAAGACTCTAAAAGAGGCTGTGTTTCAATCTCTACAGCAACTTCTCGTTCTCCCTGGGAAAGAAAGTTGAATTTGCTTTAGAAATACGAATCGAGTTTCTTTTGCTGTGACAGTGGAACCGCGATCAATCGTTTTTACCTACTGCAATGAATGATAAATGCGGGAAAGTTCTAGATATGGGCACGTAAAAAAGAAATATTATCGTCGGGACTAGTTGAAGTAAACGATACTTACGAGAAAACGACGATTTGGGAACGGTCGATCGATATTCCACTGTACAGGGTGGTCATAAAAATACTTTGCCGATATATGGACCTCTAGCAGCTGTTCCGTTCAACCGATCGAGATGAGATTTCAGATATATAGTTATTCGGACGTATGAGCTCGGGATTCTGTGAACGGCAACCAAGTGGCGATCACGGTTGCAGTTATAGGTACAGAAAGTAGAAATTTTCGAATGGCAACGCCCACTTTTTTACCGTTGCAATCTGCTCAGTGCATGCGAAAACCCTAAAGAGCGTTCGAACGGTACGTGTATCACAAAAAAAACGGACGTGTTATGCACGCACAAAAAACAGCTCTGCGAACGGCCTATGATGTCATCCATGTGGAAAATGTGTAAACGAAATAAAAGTTTTTTTTGTCCGATCTGTGTTGTCATCAGTGATTGGTGTCTTGCCTCTGTCATATGCAAATTTCCTCCGTGAGCCCCGATCGTGTTTTTGTTGGCCTTTCACAGAACTGTTTTTTGTGCGTGCATAACACGTTCGTTTTTTGTGATACAACTCTTTTTAGGGTTTTCGGATGCTCTGAGCATTTTGCGATGGGAAAAAGTGGGCGTTGCCATTCTAAATTTTCCAGTTTCTGTACCTATGTATAACCGTAACCGTGGGAGTCACTTGGTTTCCGCTCACAGAATCCCGAGGTCATACCTCTGAATAACTATATCTGAAATCTCATATCGATCGGTTGAAAGGAACAGCCGCTAGAGGTACATATATCGGCAAAGTTTTATCGGCAAGATTTCTTATAATCTACTGTCTTACTTGATTTAAGTTTTAATGAAAAGCAAATCCTTTCAATTTTTATAGTTTTTCCGACCTAAACACTATTGCTTTATTTTTATTGCGTATTTTACGACGTTTATCAAACGGAAATGAAATAAATCATTTTCATACCACTAAATTTGGATGGAATTACATTGCAATTATATTTTGACAATACTGCATTTTAACAATACGTTTATAGTATTAAAATATTTTATAACAAATTTCAGACAACTTACTGTAATTTAGATAATATCAGATTAGTAAATAATAAGCAAATTTCTGAGGGATAAGAATCACAGGACTGTGTAACTTTTTTATAATTATTCATCAGCATATTGCAATAGTTGGAAGTGTGGCCATTTTATGCGTGAACTTTTTGCACTTACGCATCTTAATTATCAGTTGTGCTTTTCAACAGAAGCTTTTTTCTTCTTTCTTCGGTGCATTTAATTACAGAATCTCCAGTAAAATATTTACACCGCCTCTGCATTCGTTTGAAGGCGGGAAAAAACTAAACATTTCAGAAAAAGAATTTTTAAATGACCTTCAAAGACAGCAGCTTTAAATGAGGTCTGCAGAGGCAGGACATGCAAGACCCTTTTTAGTGCGGAGAATGAAAAATATTTCTAAACTTTTAATTAAAATGTCTTATTTTTTAATTTTAATTCATTTCCCTTTGCTAAACATTTTGCCAGATATTATTTCAATGCGAAAACGTCAAATAGTTTTGCTTCAAGCTGTAGAAGAAAGCTTATATTTATTAAAAATTTCTAGATTAAATTCTAGAGAAAAAGTTTTAGATGTAAAGTGCGCCTTTAGAACTATTTTGATCTGATTCATAAGAAACACACTTGCTAATAAATGAGAATGTTCGTTTGATATTATCCTACCTTTAATAGCTTTCGTATAGTCAATTTGTTAGGAGATTATATCTGAATTATTTTGAGCTAAATGCTTATAATTTGGTAATTTTTGTACTCTAAGAGAGATACTATATTGGGGAAGTTCTCTCAAAATCATTTATCCCTTTTGTGAATACAAAATGCTGTTTTTTCTTCTATTTTACCGTTAAAGTTTGATAAAATTTCATCGCAAATAATTTGATATTACAATACTATACAAAAGATTTTATTTTTTTGGTAAATTAAACATTCACTATAGGGGTGTTAATTACTGCTATTTCTTTTTTCATCACCGTCACTATGCAAATGTGACATGTTGTATCTGGAAGTCACTATAAATATATTGATAAAAAGTTGAAATAATTATACTGCTGTATTAAAATATATTACTTACTATTATCTATTTTGCAAAATCGAAATTGTTCAGTGGTAAATCAAAATAAAATAGTCAAAAGATATCTGATGCGCCGCTGAACTCGACAGAAACCTCTAAAAACACACACAAACAACATCAAAAGAAGTAATTACAAGATCAAAAGAACTTTTTGTATACCATGTTTTTAAATTTTCTGTTGAATCATATAAACTTGACAATTCTATGTATTAATAAATACTTTTTAAAAATTTTTTTGATGAATTATCCCATCAACTTGAAAGAAAATGAAGTTAATTGGAAGTTAACTTGCATTTAACTTTCAGTTCCCGTTCTGGCCAATAGATGGCTGCATCAGTCTACAAAACAAAATTAACTGAAAATAAATGAAAATTAATTTAATTCTACTTATAGATGGCTAAAAGTATTAAAAAATGCATTGTTATCGTGTTCTGAGCTATTCTAAAAGTTTCAAATGTCTAGCTAGTCGGGGACTTAAAAATTGATTGCAAGATTTGTACTGGACAAACACACCCACAAACAAACACACAAACAAGAAAGCAAGTTAATAAAAACATGGTAAAAAATATAAAGGGAAGTTAAAGGTTTAAAAACCCAATGAAATATACGAGCATAGAACTCATTCAAAAAAGACATATCGTCCCATATAAAACTATATCTAACTAATGCTAATCATAATCTAAACCAAATATTTCAGGTAGAGAGGGTACGAGATTATCTCAGTCAAGCAGCACCACCATGGAGTCTATAATTGTTTAAGCACAGTAGCGCTACCTAACTGAAACTTTCTCAACATCTATGCTATAAAATTTTAATTATATTAGAATATTTTAGTTCAAATGCTAATTTTAAGTAAATTATATATAAAATTGGTGCGGTTTCTGTATTCATCAAAATCACGTTTATTGCAAACGTGGACATTTTGCATTTGAAAGCTATGGCAAATATGCAGAGAAAAATTATTAGTCTTTATGTCAATTTAATAGTCTTTATGTCATTCAAATTCATAAATTATTTTGTACAGTTAAATTTTAATAGAATTTTATTACAATTATATTTTGACAGTATTTGAATTATTAATATATGTTTAAAGTATTACAATATTTTATAACAGATTTCAGTTTTTAGTAAATTAAGCGTAAATTCGGGTTGGAGGTAGGGGTTAATTGTCGTCAACACAGTAATAGTTATTTGAAAAAACTATTTAACGTTTAAAAATCATAACAAATATGTAGTGAAAAAGTTCTAGTGTATCAAATACCAATTTTAATTACATTAAATACGACAATGGGGCAAACAAGTCGCTAATGGTCAACCTGAAATTTTATCATACATCAACCCATCCCAAAAAATTTTATCTGTACAGTTTAAGTTCTTCTCTGCTTCCAAAACTAAATCCTTCATACCTTTCCGTTCCTTTATTACCATGTTTTTATTAACTTGCTTTCTTGTGTGTTTGTTTGTGTGTGTGTTTGTCTAGTACAAATCTTGCAATCCATTTTTAACCAACTTCCCGACTAGCTAGACATTTGAAACATTTAGAATAGCTTAGAACACGATGACAATGCATTTTTAAAACACTTTTAGCCATCTTCAAGCAGAATTAAATTTATTTTCAGTTATTCTCAGCTAATTTTGTTTTGTAGACTGGTGCAGCCATCTATCGACCGTAACGGAAACGAAAATTTAAACGCAAGTTAACTTCCAATTAATTTCACTTTCTGTCAAGTTGATGGGATAATTCATCAAAAAAAAAATTTAAAAGTATCTATTAATACATAGAATTGTCAAGTTTATATGATTTAGCAGAAAATTCAAAAACATGGTATATAAAAAGTTTTTTTTTATCGTGTAATTATAGTTAAATTTTATTGCGCAGTTTAATAGTAACACTGCCCAAATCTGCAGGAATCAATGTAGGAAAGTAATTACAATAAAAAATAAATATAGAATAATAATTCAAGAAAAGCCAAATAATAAAAAATATCTACAATGTCTCAGTACATTTTTGGACCCACAGGTTTGCTTTTCGCAGTTTACCTTTGCTGCGCTACTGGCCAAGGCACTTGAGAATAATGCGAAGGTCAGTCTCGAAGTCGCATCCCAATAATTCAAAGATCAGTTCTTTAAAGCTTTTCCATTTAAGTTTAATGATATTACATGTGCATCTTGGACTTGTAATGAAAGGGTGGGGAAATATGGGGAAATATGGGGGTGGAAATATGGGGGAAATAAGGGTGGGGAAATATGGGGTTGGGGTTCACTTGCCCCTAAGTGAACCCCACCCCCATATATGTTGTCCCGTCACAACGCCCGTATCCATTAGTATCCATTAGTTGTTGTTTTTTTAACTGAGCAGATAGGGAAGTAAATGTATAAACTATCACACAGAATTACTGTAAAAAATTAAAAGACTTAATAACTGTTCAATATATAGGTTTCCCTAATTTTATTTTACATAGCGAAAGTTTTGTGCTTTACATTTGCTCCATAGTGTTTGCAAATTCAGACAATATCAGATTATGCTTTTTACTACAATAATATAATACTGATCTATAAAAGCGTAAATACTCCATTACGTTACACATGAGACAATAATCCAGTTACACATGTGCCTGAATTAATCAATGAATATATATTTTTTAGTAGTACTATGAATATTTCTATTATTTACAGTGCGAAAGTACGTTTTTTCCAGTTATACCATTACTACAATATTTAACACTTCTTTCAAACTTTGATATAACATTATAAAAACCTTTACCCTTTAAGGTAAATAGCTGCTATGATAGTCGTATCGCTTCAACTCCTTCTACTTTACATGCATATATATATATATATATATATATATATATATATATATATATATATATATATATATATGTGTGTGTGTGTATATATATATGTATATATATATGTATATATATATATATACATATATATATATATATATATATATATATATATATATACATATATATATATATATATGTGTGCGTGTGTATATATATATGTATATATATATATGTATATATATATATATACATATATATAAACACACATACACATATATATATATATATATGTGTGTGTGTATATATATATATATATATATATATATATATATATATATATATATATATATATGTGTGTGTGTATATATATATATATATATGTGTGTATATATATATATATATATATATGTATTCTTTTTTCGTACTAGGATGAAAAACAATCATTCCCCTATTTGAAAGTTAATTTAAATTCTAACTCTTCATATTCATCTCAGAAATTTTTTCGAGAAAATGTAGCTCAAAATTAAATTTAAACTGCGAGCACAAAAAAAAAGTTCTTATTCTTTATCAAACAAAAACTACACTGCCTAATATCTAAAAGAAAACTGCGTAGCAACAAATGATTACTTTAAGTGTTTGGTGTTCTTTTACATGCAAATTTTATTTAAATATTTTGGTACCCTCGAAATATTTCATAAATAAAAGTTAGCGCTGCAAAATGTTTGTTGGCTTACATTAATTTCGAGCAAATAGTATGCAGGAATTTCTGGAACGCATTTCGTTTCTTTTTTTTACAGCATTCCAGTTTTTCGGTAAATTTGTATTATCTAGATTTTTAATATTTTCATAAAAGAATGTAAAATTAACTAAATATTTGCTGCATTTATGATCGTATAAATTTTGTAACAAATAAAAAATAGGGAAAGCTGAGGGAAATCTATTTTCAAGTGAATCAGAATTTTTTAGCATATACTTTGAAATAGTTTAAAGGAAATTAATGTAAATTTCATAGAGTCACATTATAATTCTAGCTTCTGATAATACAATCTTGTACTAACTATAACTCCCCACGCTATTTTTAAATGTAACTACATAAGGTAATTTATGTAAGCGATGATGAATGCATTTGAACTCATTCTAGACTGAGTCCATTATCGCAAATGCTCCTTCAAAGATAAATGAACGGGGGATTTTTGAAATAGTACTGCAGCTGTGATCATTTGATCAATGTAAACTAATAGTTGTTCGACTTTCACTCGAACATTCATTTATAGTCGAAAGCAGATGTAAGCGCTTTTATTCGAAGAATCGTTCCAGTAAAAACTTACTAACACCTTTCATCGAGGTAAATGTAAGAGATTCAGCTCAAAATATCTTGCATTTTAAAAGCAAACCTTTATATTTAACCATTCTTATTATAAGTCGGATACGTGTCTAACTTTATTCTCGCGTACATTTTCTCAAATTTTGCAATTTTTCTCTAAGCTTATTCCATCTCTTCTCATTATTAGGCCAGATCAAAAGTCTTGGCGCGCCCGTGTACAAAGTGCAACATTTTCGTAATTTTGAATGGTTTGATTTACAAGCAAGGTTTGAATGTTCTAAGCAGTTTCTATTTATAGCTGCACCCTTTCTAATGCAGGTCTGATTTTCTGACCCTTGTATTCCACTTGCATTAAACCACACAGTTTTGAAATAAGGCGATTGTATCTGCATTATTTGGCCTTTAATTGTAAATATATCTCAATATTATCAACATTTCATATAATGTCATAAAACGCAGAATTATTATTTTCAGCTTGAAAAAAGAAAGTTTATTACAAAAGGAAAAATCAAAGTTTAAAGAGACGTTGCACTTTATGCAACGCGCGCCTGCTGGTATTCCAAAAATTGCCGCGCCCGCTGAAGGGTTAATATGAAAAACATTATACGGTCGCCAACGTATGGCGATAGGGCGTCAATGTGACATTACAAATCGAAGAACCATGTGGTGTAAATTAACACTGTTCTTTCAGGCAAACCCACAAAACACGCCAAATATTTTGCGCAAAAAACGGCTTGGCTGAAAACCGTATCATGTTCTTCATATTTACTAAAGTCTTCTCCACTTCATGTTGATTGTACCGATAATTTTATGGCCAAAAATGTTTATCCTTTAAAACGGGCTTTTCTAGTCTTTTCGCTCCTCGTATTTGTGAATCTCCTTTAATCTCCCGAAACCACTTTTTACAATCCCTCAGCCTTCGAATGCGGCCAGTTTGATGACTTCGTTTTATTACAGCTAATAAACATGAATTCAGACATCTTATTTAAAATCTGCCCTATTTCTCCATTAAATACACCTTAGACACAGTTTAAATAGTCCCTTAACGAGGCAATTGAAATAAAATTTTGTGTGCGCTTGGCCATTTTTTTCTTGTCACAAGCAAAGACCGAGATTGGAATTAAAAAAATAAACAAGAGATATCAAAACAAAGGACTAATGCTGAATGTAAGCTTTATATTTTTGAAACTACACTTTTTTCCAACAACGATCTTTATTACCAGTAACACTGAGCACTGGTCACGCATATTTGTGTACTCATATTTTTCTTACAATGTTTAGGTTTTTTTCCAACAACAATGTGTGCTGGCCCATAATGCTGAATATTGACCGCAGATATTTATTTAGCTCAAAGGTAACCCGTCATTTTCACGTCATAATACTAATAATGACGTCATAATGGAAAAAGTATATGAAAGCTAAAAGATATCCCGAATTATCTAAAAATATTGCATTTAATCCACACCTTGAAAAAGCAAACCCTTCCATTATTTTTTATTTATTTAGTTTTTCATGCGATTGGAGTAGTAGACTGCCATCCAGTTTTTTACAGCTCACTACGCGATATGAATACTTGAGCTACTTGATTCATTCACATTCAAGTTTGTTTACTTTCAGAATTCATCGCAAAAGTAAACAGATTTTTAAAAACTGTTAAATATACAGCTAAAAGCATCCAATTTTTTTTAGTTCTGAATGTTTTATAGAAAAATAGGCTGAACAAACGTGATTTGATGGAGAAGATATTAGTTTTTAGGTAAGAAAAAATTCTGATCGACATCTGCAATTGAAATTAAGCCTAACCAGCTGTTTGTTTACTGAGGGCTTCAATTGAAAGATGAGTACAGCCTGGAAGTGTTATACAGAGACAACGGCTATTATATATATAATAATATCTTTTGCAATAATGCGTGTTGACTTTTTCGAACGACAATTCGTGTTGGAATCTAACACCAACAACGCAAGACATTGGCTATACGTTTTCTTCAACTTTAATTTTTCCAAACAATGCCTGTTAAGTTTTCAATTCCAATAGTGCTGAATATTGATACCACATACTTTTAGTTTTACTGACCGCTACAGCCAGCGGAAGCTTTTTTTTTCTGTACTACAGCCAGCGGTATGTAGCGAAGCCGCCGGGCACCTACGAGTTTCATAAAGCCAGCAGTAAGTTTGTTTTCCAATTTATTGTTTACATTTCGCAGTTTAACCTTCAGCTTACGGGGGTCCATTTTTCCGATTCCCTCTTTAGAAGGGTAAATTTCATACTCCCTTTGTAAGAACGGATATTAAGGGGGTTATATATATATACATACATATATATATATATATATACAGTGGTACCTCGACTTAAGAGTTCAATTCGTTCCATGACTTAGCTCGTAACTCGAAATACTCGTATCTCGAATCAATTTTCCCTATGGAAATGAATGGAAATGCCATTAATACGTTCCGGGCTCCCCCCCTCCCCAAACACCGAAATTTTTTGTTACATGTTTTAAAATAAGAAAAACGTGCTTATAAACAACGAACGTTGTATAAAAACGCAATACAATAGAATGTACTCCAATAAATTTGTTTTATTAAGTGTAATGTACAACATTTACCTTGGAGATCAGACTTGAAGATGCTGATGGAAGAGGAGGAGAAAGGCTAAACTGAAAAATTAAATCTTATTCGTTGATTTTTGATCTTTTCACCCCGCTTTCCTCACTTTCGCTTTTATTACCAACTCTCTTAAAGGGAATGAGTGAGACACGGAAGCTGGGCGATTGTTGCATCGTTCACTGTGGCTGTAATGTCCAGATTCTTCTTTCTGAGAATCCAAAGAACGTTTTCTCAGAATCCAGTCTCTCGATTTAAGACTGGATAGTTAGTCTCAGACTAATATTATACAATTGTATATTAATTGTACATAAAGGTTGTATATATTATATCCTTGTTGTGTTTTCATTTGATGAGCACGCAACATGGCATTCACTGCTCAAACTAGCGGTGGGGTATCTGAAGCTTGCTCGTAACCCGAATTTTAGCTCGTAACTCGAAGCAAAAAATCTACCAAGAGAATGCTCGTATCTCGAAAAACTCGTAAGTCGAGGTACCACTGTATATATACATATATATATATATATATATATATATATACTATTAAATTAAGTTAGAACATATAATAAATAGAATATTTTGTATAGTGGCTTTTTATTTATTTATTTTTTTTTGCTAAATTATTAATTTGAGAAATACACTCTGACACATGTCTGAGAATAACTGAAGGACACGTACTCAAATTTAATATCTAATGTTACCATTTAATTTCTCTTAATATTACTTAACATTAATTTCAACACTGATTATAAACTTATGCAGAAATAATCATATTAATTGTTATCATACATTAAAAAAATTATTAGAACACATAAAATTCAAATTACATATAATAAATTAACACAGTGCTCTCGCCTGATAAATATAACACAAAACAATTATGACTTACCACCACCTTCGTTTGAAACTGAAGCATCACGTTTTCTTAAGTCGACCAGCGGAATCGGCAACGCAAGAAAAAAAAATGGCTGAAAATTCAAGATCGGGACACCACGAGGTCCTCTCACTGTCGCTGCTTAATCTTCGACTCGCTAAAAAAACACGTTTTTTTTTACTTCTTTAGAACCGGGGAGAGTAGAGGTCAGCTATGTCCTCGAACAAAAACCTTTCAGCTCTCATTGGCTAAAAGATGTTACTAGGCCGTTGCTATGGGGACGCTAAGACCCCTTTACAGCCGAGAAGGGGTGGCAAGTCACTCCTTTATTCTTTCACAAAAACTTTCTACACGATAAGCTAAATTTGCCTCCGGGAGGTACATACCTTTCTTCCCGAAACCGGTACAAAATAAGCCACAGGCGCGATCCCAAACACACATACATCATAGGACATACATAATAAAACAGTTACACTAAAATGTGCATGGAACCGAATCAATGCTGTATCAAGACTATGAGATAAGAAAATATATTTACAAACTCGAATTCCATGTCACATACCTCCCCCCTCCCATAGAGAAAAAAAAACACAAATATAAAATTAACCATGTAGATAAAAAAAACTCAATTAATCCAAATTAGGATTTAAGACCTTGGATTGGGCCAAGGGGACCATATTACATGCCAAGTCTACCAGAATCAAAACCAGTTAATTTCTTGGAAAAGTTCTGTGAATATAACAAAACAGCCTCGAGTATGAAACTCGCTCCTCAGAGGATCTGGCGAAGATACTTCACTTGCTGTGAAACAGGATCATAGAGACCCTCTGTTGAGAAGAGAATGCCGAAGCAGTAACTCTGGCGACCTCAGCAGAGACTTGCATCAGGAAAAACTCCATCGGGATCCTCTGGATCTTCCAGGATGTAGCATCGTCCTCGTCGTTTCGATGATGCAGTAAGAAAGAAAGGAAATGATAAGTTGAATGTACAATTTGTATGTGGCACAGAGTCTCTCCAGTAGTGTTAGTGTGCGATATTATATACTGATCCTTGAACTGCAGCAAACAATTGATCCCAGACAGTGTTCTCTTGCAGCACACATGATTTGTAGAACGCTCAGCATGATAATAGCAGAATAGCAAACAGTAGGTGGTGGTGGTGGTAAGTAACGGAGGTACGGCAAAAACACCAGGGAGAGCACAGTGGCCACAGTGAGCATACAAAATTATTACAATGTACAAAAGGCGGATATGCAAAAATAAATAAATAAATAAATAAATGTAGTTAACAGTTTGTTGTTATTATTATTATTATTGTTTATGGGCACAAAGCAGATGTACGCAGTTCAGCTTGGTGGCTAGCTATACATTTTTAATAAATAACATAATTACTGCAAAATTTGTTTCCCACTAGTAGCTTTATTTAAGCCATATTGAGCATTGACCAAGCCAGATCACAAAATTTCACAATAGTAGCAGAAACCAAAAGACAAACAAACAACAAAAAGATTTTTTTTCTTTGTTATGTTAACTAGCAATTAAATAGCATACTAGGCACCAGCCCACATTGGCAATATCACTAGACAATACAACAGCATGCATCGGCGACTCTACATGTGATGCAAACAACAGAATAAAAAAAAAATTCTTGTGACAGCTACACAAAATTAAATTCGTTTTGGTAACTTCAAAACAAAAATTTTTTTTTTTCAGTGAAATAGCTGTTAAATTTTCAAAGTCCATTATTATTAAATTCTTTATTTAATTAAAGCTTGTTGCAACGACCCATAGATAGACTTCAATAACTTAAAACAATAGTTTAAAACAAACATGAGCCTTCGCATATGAATTCTGAGGCTGAAACAATAACTTCACCAATATAAACAAACACACATGATGTGGGAAAAGTTGGGTCGTGCATGAACACCAATGCACAATATTTGAGAAGCATTTTAAATAAGATCCTATCAACATAGATTCTTAATTAAAGTGACATAAATGATATGCATAATAATAAACATTAGGTTATACAGAGCACTAGATATATATATATATATATATATATATGTAATATCGGCGACATGGAGGAACAAATAATAGGCCAGAGTGGATGACGTCGCCGATAAACATGATGACAAATCGAGCATTTTCCCGCAAAGACTCCCAACGCAGACACAGGAACCACAGATACGTAATTGAATCTAAAGCATTTTAAGTTTTCCAAGTCGTCCGCCCGGGATTATATGACAGACCGATTCTTACAGAGTGTGTCTAATTTTAGACACCAGATAGTTTTAAAGGTTCATCTCATCACGTGATTAAAAAAAAGTGTCTTACTGGTTGATTGGTTTAAAGTTAGTATTGATGCGCAGAACTGATTTACTCTCTAGTGACGCCACGCAACTTTAGTTTTCGAGTCAACAGGCAGCCATTTAATATTTTCTCTCGAGGTTATTAGAACTTAGAATCAAAAGTGAAATTAGTTTCGAACGCCGCAGGGAATTTAGAATAATGTTAGATTTTAAAATTGAATTTAACGCGAATGCCCAAAGGGAATTAAATGCTTTCAAGGCTTAAAAAAGGGTTTGTAATTTGGAATAGTAAAGTGAGGAATTAATAGTTTTTAAATGTTAAGAATGTTGAATTAAGAAATTACTAGTTTTTAATATTATATATATATATATATATATATATATAAACATGGGATTACACACACAAAGGAAAATTATTGCTGCATTATTGCAGAGAGATACATAGGCCTAGAGAGCTATGCATTTCTTGTATCAAGGAACACATTTGACATAAATACATGTTCAACAAGTACAAGTTTATGAGAAAAGAAAGAAGAGAAAAAAATAGGTATAAGATTAAACTGTGTATATTCAATGATAAATTATACAATAGCTGGTCTTTTTGAAGGCACTCTACATAATTTTGATTGATGGATTTTTATTGGCTTAGCATTGGAGTCATTTAAATCTTGAATGAGAAAATTTTTGTTTCTAAATTCTTTTAGAATCTTATAAGGACCAAGAAATTTTGGAGCTAGAGCAGTAGAAGTGATAAGAGAATTTAAAAACACAGTGTCTTCAATTTTGAAAGTTGAAGTATTTATATTAGAATTTTTGTCATTTTTACCCTCTAGTAACTTCCTTTCGTATTCCTGAACGGCTTTGCGAGATTGTTCAATCAACTTTTGTTGTTTTGAAAAATATTCTGGATAATCCTGACATGTTTGTGGATCAAAATTAAGTTGAATGGTAGTATTCAGTTCTCTCGAGAAAAACAAGAGAAACCAGTAGCAGAATGGGATGAATTGTTATAAAAAAGTTTAAAATAGAGCAAATTGTCATCCCATTGGAAAGCATGAGAAGAAATGCACGCCACAGATTCTTTTAATGTTTTATGCGCTCTTTCTAGAAGACCATTACTTTGAGGGTAATAAATTGAAGCTTTGTTATGCTGTATATTTAAGTTCGTTAGAAAGTTTTCAAATTCTTGGGAGGTGATATAAGTCCCATTGTCAGATATCAGAACCTTTGGAATACCAAAAAGGGAGAAATATTTATTTATTACATTCATTATTGATTTTGAAGAAATAGAATTTAAAGGTACAGCCTCCAAAAACCGAGAATAGTGATCGACAATTGTTAAAATAAATTTATGATTGTTTGTGGATCTTGGAAGAGGACCAACAATGTCAATGGCGATACATTCACCAGGAGCCAAATGAGATTTATTAATGAAATTAAAGTTAGAATTTAGAATTTTTGAGTTATGTTTAAGGCACTGATGACATGTAATGCAGAAATTCTTGACATCTGAGAATGAACCTGACCAAAAATAAATGTCTCTGATGAAATCATAGGTTTTGTTTATGCCAAAATGAGGGCCATGGGCAGTTTCTATGCATGTTTTTATTAATTTTTTAGGAATAACAATCTTGAAAGATCTTTTTCTATTTATTTTCGTTTTCCTACACAAGAGATTAGAGTCCTTTTGAATGAAAAATTTTCTTTTGGTTTTCAAATCATCATTTACAAGTTTTTCTCTTATGTGGCTTAGCTCAGCATCAAGAAGTTGTTCATTTAGGATATTTCCCTTATCCAAATTAGTATTGACAGAGAATAAATTATTAATTTGCATGGGGGGTGAAGGAGAAGAATGAGTAACTCTTGATAAGAAATCTGCGGGATTAGTGACACCTTTAACATGGGAAATCGAATACTGAAAATCTTGTAAATATATTAACCATCTAGCAATTATATCAGGTTGTTTCTGCAGTGATAAATGATAAGTTAAACACTTGGCATCAGTGAGAATACAAAAAGGTTTACCATACAATAAATCCTTAAAATTTTTAACTGCAGAGTAAATGGCATATAACTCACTTTTCACTGCAGAGTATCGCCTCTCCGCAGTATTGAGTTGTTTTGAAAAAAAAGAAATTGGAAAAAAATTATCATTGTTATCCTTTTGCATAAGAATGCCACTAAGTGCTACATTTGATGCATCAGTGATTAAATAGAATTCTTTATCGGGATCAATATGATGTAGAGTAGGCTTGTTAAGAATTAAATTTTGAATAGATTAAAAGGCATTTTGGCAGTCAGAATTCCAGATAAATTTTGAATTTTTTTTTTGATAAGATTGACCAAAGGTTGTACAATTTCTGCATAATTATTAATTAAATGTCTAAAGTAGTTAGCCATGCCAAGGAAAGTTTTTACATTTTTAATAGTTTTGGGAACAGGAAAGCTGGTAACTTTATTTATGTTGGAAAGAGAAGGAAAAAATCCTTCTCTATTTACCGTATAACCCAAGTAATCAATTTGAGTTTTGAAAAGTTGGAGCTTCTGAGGGTCTAAGGTTAAGTTAAAAGCTTTCAATTTATCAAATACCTGTTGTAATAATTTTAATAGCTGAGGGATGGAATCATGGGCAATAATAACATCATCTAAAAAGAATTGAAGATGCTTGCCTGTCAAATCCCCTAGGCATTTGTTCATTAGGGTATGAAAATATGAGGTGCTATTTTTGCTGCCAAATGGGAGACGAGAGGGTTGAAAATTACCAAATTCGGTCACAAAGGCTAATTTTTCCCTTTCATTAGGATCTAACATAATTTGAAAGAAAGCACTTTTTTAATCCAGAACACAATAAAATTGATTGCCAGCAATTTTGTGAAGAATATGATTTATATTGGGCAAGTGAATTTTGAAAGCTTCCGATACATCATTCAATAGGCGATAGTCTACTACCATACGGAATTTTAATTCTGATTTCTTGTCATTAGGATTTTGTTTCTTCTTCACAAATAATACTGGAAAAGCATAATTAGAATTGGTAGATTCAATGATACCTGCATCTAACAGATTTTTTATTTCAGTGTAGGCAAAATTTTTGGCTATGGAAGGAATTGGAAAGGAACGAGATTGTAAAGGATAATCATGTAATAATTTAAATTTGGGTTTAACTGCTTCAGTAGCCCCTAGGGTAGAATAGGATTTAGAAAAAACATCATAGTTATCGAGTAGCATTTGTAAAATTTGTGGTCTTTCGTCATCAGATAAATGGGATAATTCAAAGGCATTTGCAGCGATTTCATTCTTTCGTAAGGCCAAAATTTCTTCAGACTGTATATTATTAACTTGAAAATCAGATTCTTGATTCGGCTTAAAAACTTCAAGATCCTCAATTAAAATCTCAGCAAATTTGGTATCTTTGCGGAAAGAAAGTTCCTGATCCGAGCGATTTGTAACAAATAAACAGGCAATCTTTTGTGAATTAGGTGCATGTAAGGAGTCATCAGAATGGATATTAGCTAATTTGGATCTTTTTGAAAGGATAAAATCGGACGGAATTTTTGACGGAATTTTTAGTTTTATCAATTGAGTTTCATTTGGGGGAAGAATAAGATGATGTGCAAGTTTGGCAAAAGAATTTTTGTTTTGAATGATATTTACATTATTAACAACAGGGAGATTTTGATCATCCTCAAAATTAAAAGAGATTCTGCCAATTTTTAAACAGTTGTTTTCAACATCAATGAGGGCGTTATTTCTTTTAAGAAAATCGAAGCCTAAAATAATGTTATACTTGCAATTCCATGCGTATTTAGTGATATAAAAAGTGTTTTTGAACCAGCGGTCATTAATTTTAAAAGATAATGTGCAGGTACTTGTGAACGGGATACTATTGTTGTTTAAGGTGTGGATTTTAATATTATGCGATATATAATTAATTTTTGTTTTTTGTTTTATTTGATTTATTAAACTTGGATGGATTAACGAGATATTTGCCCCTGTGTCAATTAAACCAAGGGCCTGAATGTCTTGAAATTTAGCCTTAATTATTGGGAGATTAGCTTTTTCCGTCCCTTGACACGAGAGAACCCACTCTATTTGTTTGAGTTTTCTAGGAAAAGGAACAGTCTGTTTGATGACGTCAGTGCCTCCTTTCAATACCGGTTTCGAGCCGTTGTGGAACTTCGTTTCGGAAGCATTTTGTGAAAACGAGTTCCCTACGAGTTTAAATTTCCGTTATTTGATGAATGTTTCTTATAATTATTTTTGCTGCCTGCGTTATAATGACTTTTATATTTTGGCCTACCCCTAGAATTTTGGAAATGCGATTGAAATTGAGGTTGAAACTGAGTATCAAAACCATTCAATGGTGGGTACATAGGGCGAAAGTAATTTGCAGGTGGACCAGGTATGAAAGTTGTCGAAAATGGGGGAAAATTTTGGGGAGCTAAAACTTGTTGCGGTTGCTGCGCTGAGGATTGTGAATTGAAATGCCAGCAATCAGTGGTTTTGTGTGATTTTCCACAAATGTGACAATAAATCTTTGCAGTGGACTGATTTTCGATTTTAATAGAAAATTCATTTAATTTGTCTGTAAGCTGCGATATTTTTTTTGATTGTTCAAAATTAAGTTGAATTAGTTGCTGAATTGTGGAATCCGTATTTTCGCTAGTCGTTCGAAACGCGTTTACTTCAACATCCTGTTGTTCATTAAGAGCTGCTTCAATATTTTTAGCAATTTTTACTGCCTTTTTAAAACTTTCCGGACCCAATTTTTTTGTTTCTATCCTTATATCAGACCTTAAGGCTTCTAAGAATCGGCCGAGTAACATGTTTTCTTTGAATTTAATGACCTCCTCGGAATCGGTGTTTGTGAATTTTAAATATTTGGTAGCCTTATCTTGAACAGTGTCTGCCAAATTGGAAACTGACTGACCGGGAGCTTGTTTAATATTGAGGAATTCCTCTTGCAGTGTCGAAAACGAAGGGAACTTAATAAATTTATCTTTTAAGGCCTGCACTAATTCCTTGTGGGTAGAAATGTTCTCAAATTTTGGGTCGTTCATAAGAAAATCTAACGCCTTATCTGTTAAACGCGATTTTAAAAGAATGTATTTTTTTTCATCATTCCATTTTTCTAATGAGGCGATTTCCTCAAAATGATTTTTAAAAAAATTACAGTTCTCCTGTGAAGAACCACCAAAAGAGAGCAGAGAAATCATAATACTTGCTGGCGCTATTATATTTATAGTGTTTGAATCAGACGTTGAAGGTAATGGGGGAGAACTAGCCTGCCTATTTCTAGTTCTACAACCTTTCGACATGTTTAAATATTTCAAATTTCAGCAAATAGAATTTCAAAATTTATCTTATGAAATGAATAATAAAAAAAAACTTAACTGAATTTCATAATGCAATACATACAATTCAACAATTGAAATATATTATTAACATTTTACATACAATTTACTCAGACAATGTGCAGTGAATTATATAATTGCTTTTATTCTTAAAATACCAGAGCTCGAAGAGCCTATTGACGGCACCATATATTAAATTAAGTTAGAACATATAATAAATAGAATATTTTGTATAGTGGCTTTTTATTTATTTATTTTTTTTTGCTAAATTATTAATTTGAGAAATACACTCTGACACATGTCTGAGAATAACTGAAGGGCACGTACTCAAATTTAATATCTAATGTTACCATTTAATTTCTCTTAATATTACTTAACATTAATTTCAACACTGATTACAAACTTATGCAGAAATAATCATATTAATTGTTATCATACATTAAAAAAATTATTAGAACACATAAAATTCAAATTACATATAATAAATTATCACAGTGCTCTCGCCTGATAAATATAACACAAAATAATTATGACTTACCAGCACCTTCGTTTGAAACTGAAGCATCACGTTTTCTTAAGTCGACCAGCGGAATCGGCAACGCAAGAAAAAAAAATGGCTGAAAATTCAAGATCGGGACACCACGAGGTCCTCTCACTGTCGCTGCTTAATCTTCGACTCGCTAAAAAAACACGTTTTTTTTACTTCTTTAGAACCGGGGAGAGTAGAGGTCAGCTATGTCCTCGAACAAAAACCTTTCAGCTCTCATTGGCTAAAAGATGTTACTAGGCCGTTGCTATGGGGACGCTAAGACCCCTTTACAGCCGATAAGGGGTGGCAAGTCACTCCTTTATTCTTTCACAAAAACTTTCTACACGATAAGCTAAATTTGCCTCCGGGAGGTACATACCTTTCTTCCCGAAACCGGTACAAAATAAGCCACAGGCGCGATCCCAAACACACATACATCATAGGACATACATAATAAAACAGTTACACTAAAATGTGCATGGAACCGAATCAATGCTGTATCAAGACTATGAGATAAGAAAATATATTTACAAAGTCGAATTCCATGTCACATATACACACACACACATATATATATATATATATATATATATATATATATATATATATTCATCCTTTGGCCCGTATTCTTAGGATACATACTATCCCACCCCGTAAGGAAAAGGTTAAGCCTAACAGGTCTCCGGACGGGATTTTGGCGCCAAATTGGCGATGGCCCGTTGCGTATACTACATCTTTTCCCTTATTTAATACATTTTCTTCTCCAAGATGTGATGGAATATAACATCAATAACTCACGATATTACCGTCACATATTTCTTCAACTATATTTTTTTCCAGCACCAGTAGCAATTCCATACTCATTTCAATATTTGCTTCCTATTGGTGACCAATGTCCTTTTCAACCGCCATGCGAACTTGGTACCTCTGGCTACTACATATTGACACTAGAGCAGGGGTTTCCGACCTGTGGGTCATTGTCCCTTGGGGGTCGCGACATGTTTTCTGAGGGGTCGCTGCGGTTTTAATTAATTAAAACAACTTTATAGCACATTCCAACGAAAAAAATTTGACAATGTTTACCATGAAATTCTAGTGCAGTGATGTTTATTTAAAAGAATAATTACAAGATAATAAGAACTTTTTATATACCATGTTTTAAAATTATCTGTTGAATTATATAAGCTTGTCAATTCTATTTATTAATAAATGCATTTTTAAAATTTTTTTGATGAATTATCCCATCAACTTGAAAGAAAATGAAGTTAATTGGAAGTAAACTTGCGTTTAACTTTTCGTTCCCCATAATTAGAAGAGTTTGGAGTTCGGTTTAAAAGTTTCACGGATAATTACATCTTTAGCTATAAATTTGGCTGTAAGGAAAAGAAATTGACTTGATTTATATTTTTACCGTATATACTCTCAAATATCCACATAAATCAGATACAAAAATTCCTATCATCATTTTCTGCAGGGTATATTCATTTAAATCAAGACCTAAATATAAAAGGAAAATGAACATGTATTAGCGCATGTTTTAAGAACGTATTCAAATTTAGCATTTAAAAGAAATTTATCATCACAACTGATGAATTTAAATAATATTTTTACTAGAATACGAAATTAATATACTCGGAAAGAAATATTTTGTTTGGGATATTGTGGTACTTCTGTTTTCGAAAAGGATGAACTGTACGAAATTCGAAGTCTTAAATTAACATTTATCTCTGCGATAGGATATCCTTTTCCACAAAACTCTGTATTTATATTGCTTTATGTTTTCCTGTAACATTCACTGCATTAACTTTTATTATTTGGTTATTGTCAGAGCAAGCAAAATAATTTTCAAAAAATTATTACAAAGTTCAGAGATTACGGGGTATTTTTCTAAAAGATGAAAACTCGTGATTGCATTTTGTGTGAAATTCGATTAAACGTCTGCAAAAAATGTGAAATACCAAAAAATTACTCTTCATGATGAATCTATTATTATATTAAATTGAACCTAATGATATGAACAAACACTTTTTAAATAATAGAGCACACAGAGACCTCAAGAGATAAAGAGAATTTTTATTTTTATTTAAAACAACAGACTGCAATTTCTGAACTTGTTCAGTTCCTGACTATATATTTGATCAGAAAAAATGCCACAGAATACAAAAAAAAATTATCTAGTAATACAATATTTCAATGAATTTAATTAATTGTATCCCTGTCATGAATATTAAATGGAATTTCTGAAATGTAAAAAAAAGCAATTTCAGAATTTATGATACAGAAAAAGAATATTAACTCCTCGTTAGGAAGAGAATCGACAAAATTTAAAAATGTCCGTAATGCACTGAACTCTTTATTATCCAGGTTAATTAAAACACGGATGAGTACGCAAAGCTGCATATTCAGAAATTGACCCTTTATTCCTTAAAAGAAATTTTTTGGGTGATGTTATCAAGGAACGACACGTTAGATTTTGATAGGATTAATTAAAATTATGATAAACATAAATGACATACATAAATTTCCAATTTTTCCCTTGGAAAAGAGTTTTTTAATGAACCACGTTGATACTCTTGCAAACCGTTGGTATTTTGGAATTAAAGTATGTATAAAACTTTCACAGATTTTGTGTTTTACCATTGGAAAAAATGTTCGTTATGGCCCTGTAAAAAAATGTTGTTAAAAATGTTCGTTATTGTCTGACATGCTGATTCCTTTCGAATAATTCGCGTTTAGCTTTTAAATTTTTACTATTGTAATACGAGAATAATATGCTACCAGAATATTGTTAATTCTCTGGTTTAAGAGGAAAATAATACAACAAAAGATGATGTAGCCATTTTCAGAATTAAGGAAAGAGACAATTTGTAAGGGAGTTTCAAAGAGTTGAGGCAATAATGAAATGGACTCTGCTTTCTGATATGCTTTTAAAATAGCAGTGGTGGCAGCGATATACATTAAAGTACCTTAAGTTTCTATGACAAAATGTTGAGGATTTTCAACGTTTTAGCTTTTATTTGCGAAACAACTGAAACCCTGAATTAAACGTTACGCGTCTTCTTAAAAAGCAAGTTTCTGTATGTTTTCGAAAAACGAATAGATTTTCCTTTTTTTATCTGCTAAAGAAATTTTTAAGGTTATTTATTTTTATAACTCAGTTGTGTAACAACATTCCCATTTCATTTTTGCGCTATAGCAGTCCCAGTTTAAATTTCTGATGCCTCGTATGTCGTTTTTAAACTCTTATTGGAGGATGCCAAAAACAATTTTTCACGTCAGTAAAAAGCAAAAAGATATTTTCAATTTAGAGAAAAGGAACTAACTGTAAATGCGTCAATACTTTACTCAGGATTACGTAAAATATGGGAACAGTCTGTTTGTCATTAGGTTAATAAGAAGAGGCGTGTTTTTAATGAAATATGTCGATTCAATGGTACAAAACTTATTACCTCCTCGAAATTCTAATAAGCAAATACATAGACTAGTGAATTGTCGAGTAATTAAGATCTTTTACCTCCACAATTTTTAACACCATAGAATAGCTTTGAGCATCAAAACTCTTGCCAACTCAGTTTAGACCATAGAATTATCTCAAAATATATTTAGATCATTTTTAAATATACGAGGGTTGTAAATAAAGTAGTGGCAACGTAGCCCAGAAAGTCGTAGTACATCGGGCATGCGCAAACAGGATATCGGAGGAGTGAGGTAGAGATGTTGTGAATGCGTAGAGTACATAAAACCGTCGATCCAGTAGAGGGGGTAGTTCCTGAGTGACGTTGAAGTAGTCATTGTCGTTTCTACCGCTCTAAATCATGTATTACAAAAAGTGATCAGCGGTAGGGGATTAAAATCGAGGTTGCCCGTGGCTACAGCACCATCTGTACCCGGCTATACGGCGCAAATGTCTACGTTTACTGCTAGACAATCTCCCTATCGTGTTGCATGACAATGCTCGTTGTCATGTTGCACGATCTGTAGATGATCTTTTGCGACGGTGGTCTTGGGAGTTGTTAGAACACCCTCCGTGCTCCCCTGGCCTCCTTCATAAGTTGAAAAAACCCCTTCGAGGCATCAGATTTCCTGACGTGCTGTGATGCCGTCTGTGACCCGAGCAGTCTCTGACATCAACACACAACACCTTGCTAACGGTATCCTACGGCTTCCTGACATCTGGCAAAAGGTACAAGACATTGCTGGTGATTATATTGAAGGAAATCGATGCAATTTTGCATGTACGTTCATTAAAAAATGTTTTCCGGGTATGTTGCCATTACTTTATTTACAACCCTCGTATTTACATTCACCCCAGTACATAAAAATTCAACTATTTAGCACGACTAATAAATAAGCTATAACGATGTTAATTTAGTATTCTATATAAAACAGTTCCGTAACTGACTGACTCACTGACTGGCTGATTGACTGACTGACTGACATACAACTCACTGACCAAACCGCTGGACCTAAAGGGCTGAAATTTTGCATGGCGATTCTTCTTATAATGTAGGGGTGCACTAAGAAAGATTTTTGAAAAATTCTTCTTAGATTTTTTTAAAATTAAATTTTTAAGCTGTTTAGAACAATTTAAAATAATAATTAGAGGGTTATAAAATTTATATCACAAGAAATATCATAAAAATTCCTTTAAAATGAGATCTTTTTCGAATCTTTACCTCCATTTTCTGAATTTTAGTGAATTTTTAAAGATTAATTTTTAGAATTTAATTTATTAAATGCTGATCACGTGACTTCTTTTTCTGGTACTTAAAATAAATTTATCGTCACGTACATAATAATTAAATAGACAACATTTTTTTTCTTGCTAAATGCTGCAGACGATTGGACATTATCCAAAAAAATATTAAAATACAGTAAAAGATGTTATTTTCCTCAAACTGTACTATATTAACTGTACTATATTCTTTAGTATCTCCTATTGCATTTAATTTGAATATTTTCTTCTACATTATTTTGTCTATAAAAATATCCCTTAAGATTTTTTTATAAATATACTGTTTTTGCATCAATTGTATACATTGATTGTCGTATTTATTATATATATATTTGGCATTAATTGCATACATTGACCGTTGTATTTAATTTGAATGTACTCCGTAGCGAAGTGCGGGTTTTCATCTAGTATTAATATAAATCAGTTCAAAGTCCTCCCTGGACTTTGAACTGAGTTTAAAACCTAGTACGCTCAGAATCCTATTTTATGAAGTAGCTTAAAAGCAAATTCACAAAATCTTAATATCATGGAATATACGCAATATGATAAAATGCAGCATGCTGTAGGCTTGAGAAAAACATCTTCTAGAGTAAACTTTTAAAGTTATGCTGGAAAGAATTTAAAATATATACAATCGTATTTTATTTAGCATCAGTTCCTAAAGTTCAAAGTATAGTTTCGCTTCCATAATAATTCATTAGCATGATCGGAAATTTAAGATACCTTGTCCAAAATGTAGGTTGGGATCTACAATTGATGTTCTCCATTGTATTTAATTCTAACTTTTTACTCCATGACGAGACATTTTTCCGATTTCTGAGAAACTGAATACTCAAAGGTGCATCTCAAAGGACCGAAAATTTTCATTTTTACAAAACTTCGTTAATTGCGTTCGAAATGGCAAAGAAATATTAGCATAATTTAACGCATAATTTTCATTTCTTAGATCTTTGCCTTGGGATCTGAAAAATCAAAGAGAAAGTACAAATTATGAAGCTAATCAAACCACTCTCTTTCACGCGAGACGTTATTTATATTAAATTATGATAATCAAAAGGCAGGTTGTGTTGGTAACATGATTAGCGTTAATTGCGCTACATATAGAATGTTTTTTGAAGGAAAATTTAAGGGGACTAATTACCCTTAAGTCGAGGAAATAAGTCATATTTTCATACTTTTTCACTCTTTGTAACTATTTCAATTTACTCCCAAATTTTCCAAATTTTATGCGTATGATAATTTGATATATATATTTTAATAAAAAAATTTTCAACTCTCAAAGTAATTTTAAATATTTTTTTAAAAAATGCTTTAGACATACCTTGCTTTTTAAGTATTTTTATTGTATACTGGCTTACGCGCAGAAATATGAAATTAATTTTACACTTAAATGTATCATTCCTGTTTTATATTTAAAAAAATAATTCAAAATACAATTGAATATAAAACATTCAACATTAAAATATTTTTTCAATTTTTTTTAAAACTCATCAAAATATATTTAAAATTTTCTTAAATTTTTGCATTAATTTGCCCCTGAAAAAATAACAAAATGTGCAGTGATTGCAAAAACACTAGTTCAGACGGAATAAAAATAACACGATTATGCAGTGATAAAAATTTCATGGAATTATGTTTCATAGTTTTTGAGATGTCAGTTGCGGAATGATGCAAAATTACATTTTGAGAAAAATGAGTTTAAAATTTTTCTTACCATAAACTTCATCAGTAATTAAATATTTAGAATATCCATATCTCCGGAACTAAGCGGAATATTTTCATGCGGTTTGCTTAATTTTGTTCAGAAATGATCAGGCTTTAACTTATATTTTTTTTCAAAAAATCGAATGTTTTAAAGATTTAAGGGTAGTGAGTCCCCTTTTAAGTAGTTCAAAAAAATGATCCAATCTCGATTTAAAATAAGACTGTTAATAGTTTCTGACACTTTGCTTCGAAAATGATAAAATTGTATAAACCTGTAAAAATTTACAATATTTGTTGTTTTATTTAATTTTTATATTTAACTTCCGTTAATTTCCATTTACTTGTTTTACATTTATTTCGTCACCTTCCTTTTAATCATTAAATGTATGAATGGATTCCTGTACATAAAAAAAAACCTTTAGACCGTTAATGTGTATCATCAGGGAATTTTAGTATCGATTTATGGTACACCAGGGCTGTTCAATAAAGATTGAGTAGTGTAAATTAATATCTTAAAGTGGTTTTTAAAGTCGTTATTTAAGAGCGGGGTATGATTATCATTTCGCCTCGTTTTCACTTATATCACCTCCTGACTGTCAAATTGCTAAAAAAAAATGATTTTCAACGACTTCTCATTTGCTAAATGTCTACGACATAAAGTTCTGCTTCGAGCTTTGCTAAAGATATTATGTGCTGGAATAAGTAAATTAGTTTTTCAAAGAATACTTTGTTCTCTAGAATAGAGTAAACCGGATAATTTCCTGTTCATTAAATTAGAGCAATATTTTTTGCTTCAATCCGTTATTCTGGTAAGGTAGTTTGAACACCCTAATAAAGACTTTCAGCGCAAAATAACCACTCTTTCAACTGTGTTAAAAACATTACGAGTGGTTGCTTATTATTTGTGAAATTTGATCGAATGTAGGTTTGGTTTGGAGCGATACGGTCATTTTTTGCTATACGAGGGCTAATTAGACCGGGACCTACTGCTTAAAGCCGATTCCGAACGGCTACAAACGTCCATGCCAAGAGTGGGATTCGAACCCACAGACTCTGGTACCGAAAGCCAGCGCCCTAGCCATTCGGCCATCTTCCGGCGATTGAATGTAGGCAAGGGCAATTTTTTACTGCAGTCTTATAGAAAAACTACCTTATTGTTTTGAAGGCCTGTACAATAAAGACAACAGCCATGATTTTACAACAATTATGGAGTAGACAGGACACAAGGGGGAGATCACCTTTGCCCGCACAAAAATACACTTATTTTACTTCCAATCTTCATGTGTTGTCAAACAGTTAATTTGTAATTAATTTAAACCAATTTTTTAGGGTGAATTGTACAAAGAATTATCTATTAGAAAACAAAAGCAGAATTTTGGGGAGATTATTAGAAATTATTTCATGTAAAAGAAAACTAATGTTTTACGAAAAATTAATCTTAAGTCAATGCATAAAGAGCAGATTTTTTTTAAAAACTACAAGAGATATATATTAAATGATTTGTATATATTCTATCCATTGGTTATACTTTAATCTACACTTAAAATAATTACCATATTTCACAAAAAATATTTTTTCAGGCAAATGTATTGTAATGCACAAAAAATATAAAATTAAAAAAAGAAAATTCTGTAAAATAATTACTAACATGTACTTACTTAAATTTAGATAGAAATTGTATAAACATACAAGATATGCATTTATGCAAAATTTTAGCAATTTGTGACGGTTAGTTTTGAAGAAATAGTGTACACAATTTTGAAAATAACAGTTTTTAGAAAAAGCCATTTAAAGTTTAAAGTTTCTATAAATTACTTTACTATTAACTTTATACATTTGGCCATAAAATCGATTCTAATTGTAGTATCGACTTCATTTTTCCCTCAAAAGATTCCTTATATTTCATTCTTCAAAATTAAATCACGATAAAAAAACTGAGTTTTTTTGAAGGTTTTAAGGTGATTTCCCCCCTTAACTGTACGTTAACTTTTCAATAGTGTATGAAATTGCTTCTTGAATTCTAATCAGATTTTAAATAAATAGGTACTTAAATAAACAATTAAAATTTCAACTTTTACAGTAAGATATTTTCTATTAACAGTGGAGTTCAGTACGTACTTGGAGTATACAGCTTTCTGTCTAGTCTAGATCTCTTCTACTTGATCTTATTTATCTTGTTCTTAAGCGAAGTTATTTCTTTAAAGCGCTAATTTTCACCCTTTTTATGTCTACCCCCCACATTGGATGATCATCAGATCTGCGGCCTAAAAAACGCATGCGTCGCTAGTAAAATACTTCTTTCGCGTATTTTTTCTTTACCCCCCCCCCCCCCCTGAATATCACTCATGCCCTCTTAGGTAGTGAACCACTCATTTAACCTTTTTAGGGGTACCATTTGCATAGTGCAAACGCCAAAATCTAGTCTTTTTTTCACTTGCATTCAATGTATTCCAGTTAAATGAGCAGAAAATAGCTAGTGCTGCCATCTGTTATCAGTTTAAAGAAGTAAAAACATTTTGCCACCTTTAATTGGAAAATGTTTCAAGATTTTTTAGGCTAAAAGAATCGGGGGAAAATTCTGCACGGAGGAGGTTGTTGCCTGTGAAAGGGTAAAAGCGTTCTTCAACTCCGCAAAGACTATGTGAAATTCACCGTTGTAAAGGTCTTTGAAGAATATCAAATACAATGGTACCACTTGATTTCCCCGCCATCTATACACCACGCCCTGCATGATGCGTTTTTCCTGTTTCCCGTGCTCACGTCCATGCTAAGGATGTGATTCTTTAATGCCTAGTACTGTCACTAAGAGTATTCGGAAGATTACAATGTGTGCTTCCATTATGTAGAGTAAAATTAAGCAAAACGATTAGCATGAATTTAAGAGGACGGTACCAGCTTTGTTTTGCGTTCTGACAAGATTAAATCTGCACCATTGAATTATTAATTGACAGTTAAGATTAAATCATTTTTCTACCTACGATAAAATAATCGCGGCTTTGCATTTCTGTTAATTACTTTCTTCAATGGACAATCGGCATATTATTGGACTTTCATTTTACTTCGCTTTACTCGTTACTACGTGCCTATATCCAGCTTCCAAACTGCAAGGATTTCAGCAATCCTAATGAAGTTTCCGTACTTTTCGATTCTTGGCATAAATGCTTTTTCATAGCATTTTTTAAGTGATAACACCAAAAATAGTTCCTGTACATTGGTTTATTAAGAGACTAATATACAGTAATACCCCGACTTACGCTATCCCGACTTACGCAGACTCGGAGTTACGCGGTTTTTGAATGTTACCCTTTTTTCCCTTTTTAAATCTTAGAATGAAATTTTCCAAAAAGCTTTAAATGGTGTCTTCTGGAAGAAACTTTGTCTAATATTTTTTTTAAATATCCATTGGAAGCAATACTGGCTCATCTATATGGTGCTCCCATAATGAGGTATCCTGTAAAATAGCGGTGAAAAATAAAATGTAAATGTGTGACGACAAGTGATTCAGCATTAGACTAAAAAGCCAGAATCACCATTCCCCTTTTCTGGCGTTAAACATAGTGTCACGAATTTACTTTTGGAAAAATGGTGCTCTTCTTGGGATTTAGTTGTAAATAATAAACTTCGTCACATAAAACCCATCTCTGTCATGCCTTCCTTATCTCCCAGAAAATTTGATGTCGTAATCACGCGTCTGAGAATTGGACATTCCTGAGTCACCCATAAACATTTGCTGGAGGGAGAAATTGCCCCCTGTTTGCTATCGCTATAATTGCGAAGTCTCCATCAGACACATTTTAACGGACTCTGAGGGCCTAACTAATTTTTATATAAAACTTTTTGGCTCCACTTCGCTCAGTTTGAACGATTTCCTGGGCGAAACGATTCCCCTTGCTCTTTTACTCTCTACAGCTTTTATCCGTTGACATAATATCTGTTTTGCTGTCATTTCTATTCTATTCTAGTGCTTGACCGCAATCTGTTTTTTTTTTACCACAGGTTTTCTACAGGTTCTTCACTGTCTTTTTGATTACAGATGCTGTCCTGAACAAATTTCATTCGTGGGAAATTTTGCATTGAAATTAGCGAAACAAATATAATAATTACAAGATAAAAAGAACTTTTTATGTACCATGTTTTTAAATTTTCTGTTGAATCATATAAATTTGACAATTCTATGAATTCATAAATACTTTTTTAAAATTTTTTTGATGAATTATCCCATCAACTTGAAAGAAAATGAAGTTAATTGGAAGTTAACTTACGTTTAAGTTTTTGTTCCCGGCCCGGCCGATAGATGGCTACACCAGTCTACAAAACAAAATTAACTGAAATTGAATTCAATTCTGCTTAAAGATGGCTAAAAGTATTAAAATAATACATTGTCATCGTGTTCTGAGCTATTAAAACTAAAAGTTTCAAATGTCTAGCTAGTCGGGAAGTTAGTTAAAAATCGATTGCAAGATTTGTACTGAAGAAACACCCACACAAAGAAGAAAGCGAGTTAATAAAAACATGATAAAAAGGACTTTATTTAATTCACTGTAACTAGTGGTAATAAAAGCTTTATTCCAATTTTCATAGAAAATTCATCACTTTTCCCCATTAACAGAGCTGCAGAATAAAGTAGGTACATACTCAATACGCCGTTCAGGCTAAATAGAAATTTGCCTTCCATGGTTTATAGTGTAGGCGTTCTCTTGCTCTGCTCTTCAGGAACAAATTTGAATTTTCTTTAGACATTCAGAAAAAGCCCTTTTTATTGATAATTATAGTGAATTCATTAGAGTTTTCTATTCACTAAATCTGATTTAATTAACTTTTTATTTGATTATTTGTCAATTCTGAAACTGAAATTTGCATTTCCCCTTGTACAATTACTTCCGTTTCTGTTTCTGTGACGCCTAGCTGTCGCTTTAGAAGATCCCCTCATATACTGCCACGTGCACAAGAGAAACTAGATTTCAATTGTCTTGGTATGAAAATCCAACCGCGCCTCGCTTAGCGTATTGGATTAGGGTTGAACCAGAAGCTATCCATTCTGTCTTGTATTTTTTGTGCGTTCGTAAATATTTCCCAGTGTATATTTCTTATCAATAATTTAGCCAATTACAAATCAGAGTTTTGTCCATAGTGTGTTCAATTTAATAACATTATTATTCCTCTCAAATGGAGTGAACTCCCTAAGTTGCTAACCGCTCAAGCCCGAAAACTACTATTAAAGACAGTCCAATGTAATGTCTGCTTCTGGTTCTGGAGACGTGACATTACATTCCGTATTTTCCGTATAAGGTGCACTTTTCATACCAAAAATAAGATCGAAATTTACGGGTGCGTGTTATGAGCACCCGTAATAAATGATAACCCATATAAATAACCATGAAATCCCATATAATGATTGATTTAAAAATAAGGAAAGTTTTATTCTCCACCGGTTCCCCAGACCTTAGGGCCTATCAACCATGAGTCACCTGAAGACCAGCCGCTACGTAGCAATACCTGAATACGCAGTCGAGGGTTTATTTCCCAAGTTCGGTGCTTTCCATTGCTGTGGGGCTCGAGGATGCCGGACAAACATTACAGATGTGTGATCCACTCAAGGCACCTCAAGCCGCCCCTAAAAATAAGGAAAAGATGAGAATAAAATTTAGGTTTCTACATGTACCTAAATGCTGTTTATTTAAAAGAAATGGCATACCATATGAACTAAAAAATTGTAATTATCGGGATTATAAAAATTGTAACATAGATTGTTCGCCATAATCTTCATCCGTTATATCTTCCGGCACATGATCGAATTCTGTTTTCGGAACAGAGTTCTGAAAGAGAAAACATTTGACTCCTAATTCTGCGAATTATTTCGCGTCAGAAGTGCGTTCTCACCCCCTGTTCGCAGTATTATTTACTCCCTCAAGCATTTCCCTCGCACACATATTGTTCCCCTTATCGCTTGTCGATTCAGTATACGATTGTTCTAAAGCCTGGGAATATCCTTCGTATGAATGACTTTAACCCTTTAAGTGACAAACCCGAGTCCAGCTCGTCCACCTGTTTCTCGCCATCCGTGTGACAAACGAGCTGAGCTCGCGCACCTGTTTCCCCTGGTAAAAGGAACAAACGAGGTGGGTTCGTCGAAGTGGATTTCGCTTCATTGGGACACCCCGAGCTGAATTCGTCTTTCTCTAGAGGGGTGCGGTTTATTGTGAAAGAAAGAATAGGGACTGAAGTAAGAATAGGAGCAAGAAATTCCTTGAATTTCTTTTCTTATCACTATGTTTACTTCAGTCCTTAGTAATATTTTCTGAGAATTTTCACACACGGTTTTCACACACCGAGAGTTTCTACACACGGTTATAAGTGAAATACGGCAAGTCATATGTTATATTTGTTGCTGTTCCTTCGATAGAAGTGGCGTCCAAACGTATATTTTAAGTGATTACTTAAACGCATATTTTAAAGTTAAAAATAAGTTAAATTTTAAATACTTTTGTATTCCTTGGATAGAAATGGCGTCAAAACGCGTATTCACAGATAATTGTTCTTCAAGCAGTTCGGATGAAGATGTTTTAATCTGTTCGGAATATGAATCTGGATCCGAGGAAATGTCTGAGGACAATTCAAGCGATTTATCAAGCGATGAATCTTCAGATGACGATGGAAATGTTTTATCCAATGCAAGATTTTGGTGCAAACTTCCCTCTCAAAATTGTTTGCCGCCTCCAGTGCCATTTACATTTTGTGGTCTCCCAGGAATGAAAGTTTCTGTTCAGGAAAATAATAATCCCCTTCATTATTTTGAATTGTTTTTTGACGATGAAGTGATAAATCATATCACGGAACAAACAAATTTATATGCTGCACAAACTATTGCTAACCAAACATTAAGCAAATTCTCCCGCTCGAAATACTGGACTGATGTGACAGCTAACGAAATCCGTGTATTTTTAGCTACTTTAATTTTACAAGGCATTGTGAAGAAGCCTCAAGAATTGTTATACTGGTCAAAAAACAAATTAATACACACACCCAGTTTTGCTACAATTTTCTCAGAGAGGAGATACCGGCTAATCATGCAATATTTGCATTTCGACAATAATGAACTATTTGATACAAAATCACATCCACAACCAAAACTTCGGAAAATATGGACAGTTTTCAACTTACTGCAAAGAAAGTTTTCCTCGGTGTATTTACCCAAGAAAGATATATGCATAGACGAAAGCCTCGTTTTATACAAAGGACGTCTTTCATGGGTACAATACTTACCTATGAAACGTGCTAGGTTTGGCATAAAAATGTTCTTATTGTGTGAATCGGAAACTGGCTATGTTTGGTCGATTATAATTTACGTTGGTAAGGGGACGCATATATCAGATGCTTATAAAGACTGCAACATGAGTACTAAAGTTGTGATGACTCTGGCAAAGCCCTTATTAAATATGGGATACTGTCTCACAATGGACAATTATTACAATTCTCCTGAGCTTGGGGAATTGCTCATAAAAAATAAAACTGATTTTTATGGGACATTACGTTCAAACAGGAGAGATATCCCTGGAGAATTAAAAACTGAAAAAGTAAAGAAAGGGGATACGTTGGCTTTTCAAAAGGGAAAAACCATGATATTACGATGGAAAGATAAAAAAGAAGTGATTCTTATAAGTTCCATTCACAACAACGAAATGATAACTACGACTTCTAAGTCAGGAAAAAGTAAGATCAAGCCAAAACTTGTACTTGATTACAATAATACAATGGGAGGAGTTGATATCCTTGATCAAAACATCGGATATTATCAAGCAACAAGATCAAGACAAAAAAAGTACTACAAAAAGATTTTTAGGCATTTATTGGATTTGTCCATTTTTAATGCTTTTGTACTTTTCCAAAACAATGGTAATACGAAATCAAATTTGCAGTTTCGTTTAGACCTTGTGGAGAAAATTATTGCAAAGTATCATATACCAAAAAGTGTGAAATCAAGGCCCTCCTCTTTAAGTGCACAATGTGATATTCTCCGTTTAACTGAGAGACATTTTCCGGAGTATATCCCTCCAACTGAAAAAAAACAAGAACCCACAAGAAGATGCGTAGTATGTTGTTCGAGGAGAAACTCATCTGGAAAAAAAATACGGAGAGAAACAAGAGTGTATTGCAAAGACTGTGATGCTGCTCTGTGTGCAATTCCTTGTTTCAAAATCTATCACACTCAAAAACACTTTTAGAGTGTGAGTATCTGAAATACTGAAAAAAAAGAGGTAAGGAATACATCGTTTATGAGTAAATAAATTTTGTAAACTTAAACTGTTAACTTCTATGTCATTACTATCTAATTATATATATATATATATATATATATATATATATATATATATATATATATATATATATATATATATATATATATATATATATATATATATATATATATATATATGTATATATATGTATATATGCAACATATTTTTCTTATATTTATTTCAAATTTCCTAATTCACTTTAATTGTATATAAATAATTATTATTATTTATATACAATTAAATTGATATTATGTATTTAATATTATATAGTAAGTTACATAGTACATAAACTATTCAAAGTAATTATGATTTTTGTCCAAAAAAATAGGCGGTAATGACAATATTTTGCACATATAATATAACTGCATATTTTATATAACAGAGCTTGAATCATTAAGTGAAAAAGCCGCAAAATGAAAATTTTATAAACATCACTGTTGCGGTATTAGCGCAAATCTGTTGTCCCAAGAGCGAGCGCCGACCTCACGCAACGTGTTCCTTCCCTAAGAGGTCCCGCCATACGGGATGACCGTGGGGAAAGCGAGGCACCCGCTGCCTATGAACGCTTAAAGGGTTAAAGGATAAGAGCATCGCGCACGTACATTTCAGGTTTCTTCGACAAGAAGAGGGTGCGCGTTATACGGAGAATACACCTAAAAATTTTAAAAAATAGTTTAAAATTATATATGCGCATCATACGCTGGAAAATGCGGTTTGTATATATATATTTATATATATATATATATATATATATATATATATATATATATATATATATATATGTATATATATATTTATATATATATATATATATATATCAAACGATAACTTTTTATAACCATTAAAGGAAACGCCTATTCAAAATTCTTTTATATTATCGCAATATAATATTTCCCCTCAATCTGATTTTGACCTGGGAATAACTAAATAATAATAATTAGTTTTCCCCCTAAAGCCACGCGCCGACACCGTTATGTAACGAAGAATGTTCCAGACGCTTGACACGATACCACCTCATATGACGTGTTGAGGTCAGGTGTCATGATCTGACCAATTAGAAGTTCAATGGACCCATACTCGGGCGAATACACTATTGTTTAAAGTGTAAAGAGTGTAGTCAGGCCTATATAGGTCAAACATCAAATAAACTACACATCAGACTAAATTTGCATAGAAGCAACATTAATAATAAAAAAGATCCTTCTTTCGAGATGTTACACTTCAGGTCACACAGTTTTACATCAATCGAAGTTAGTATTTTGGACATAGTTCCAAAAGATAGACTTCGTTTATGGTGGGAGAGTATGCACATCTCGCAATTTAACACACTTTATCCCTTCGGCCTGAATACTTCATGTTTTGGTAAAACGAAAAACGAAAATACTTTAGGCTATATAAACACTCAAGACTACATCTCAATACAAGTAGATCCAAAATTCTCCCTAAAGCGAAGACAGCGACGCGGTAATGGTAGTAACAAACTTAACATACAAAAACATAAAAACCTTTTTTTAGAACTAAATAGGGATTTGTTGTCTGAAACTTCTGTAAAATTTAATTGGATAAAATGTAAAATATACAATATTAAAAAACGATGGTTAAACAAACTATGGCAATATGTAATAGATCCTAAATATAAAAGCCTCTTCGAACCTTCATATTTACAACACTATTTTACAATATTAGAAACCTTTAAAATTAGAGCTAAAAACTTAGGTATAAATCTTTCTGCAGCAATACAACCTTTAAAAACAGAATACATAGTTATACAATTTAAAAATAATGCCTTTAATTCCATTCCAATAAATAAAATATTTAAGGATTCTATGTCTGACTTACCTTGTAAAATACAACCTAAAGTTACATACTCTTATAATATACCAATTAGTCGTAAAATATTTAATTATAATCTAAATTCAAAAAACTTAAACACAGTTTATGAGTGTGATTGTCATCATAAATCAATGTCAAAATATATTAATCCAGATCATAACCATGTCATAACGGGTAATGTCCAGATAGTATCGAACAAAAACCTACGTGATGCAATACAAATGGGTACTAAGTTTAGATATAATTGTTTTAAAGACATAGAAATAACCTTCAATAAGTACCTCACCACCTTCATTGAAAAAAATGCTTTAAAATATAATTTGCCTTTGGAGGCATTTACAAAATGGAAACAAAAAACCTCAATCACTTTTCTAAAAAGTTATGAATTGGCCTTAAAGGGTTCTAGAACATATTTCAATAGTCCAAGTATGACCTCTATAAAGGGACTACAAAATAAACTGGTAATTAGTTATGTTGACAAGGTGGCATCTAATTATTCATTTATTTGCAAATATTATTATATTCAAATTGTAAAAAATTTTTATTCAAATAATAGACTTTACGAACCATATGCATTTGATGAGTTGTCTCTGAAACGACGTTTAGTTAAACTGCATAAAAAAATTAATATAAATCTTTATTCCTTCTCCTTTCCCTACCTTGTTGCAATTCCCAAATTCCACAAAAAACCTATTACCTTTCGACCAGTAACTGTTGGATTCGGTACCTACATAACTTATGCTAATAAATTGATAATACCAGTTTTAAAAAATCTTTTCATTAAAATAAAAAAATTTGGATCCAATATAATCACTAATAGCTTACAATTAATATCAAAAATCAAAAATTTAAACGATATAGAAAAAATAGAATCTTATGACGTAGTAGACCTATTCAATAATATAGACACTACTTTTCTTTTTTCAATTCTAATTGAGTTTTTTCACAGGTTTGATTTACAAGAATATATTACTTTTACTCTTTTTAAAAATACACTTCGTATCATATTGTTTGAAAATTATTTATTTAATGGTACAACATATTATATTCAGACATTTGGACTGCCAATGGGGGGTGGATCATCGTCCTATTTGGCAGATTTATATTTATATTATTTTGAATCTAAATCATCAATTTTACAAAAAATAGCTTTCTTTAGATACGTAGACGACATTTTCATTTCTCACGAGGTTAACTGTAACTTTGTTCCTACTTTTTATCCAGCTAATATAAAACTAACTAAGACCGAACAAAACTCCAATAATGAAATAAACTTTTTGGATGTAACCATCACTTTGTCAAATGGAACACTATCTTTTTGCATATTCGATAAAAGAGATTTATACGACTTTAAAATAAACCGTCTATCCAATTGGAATACAGCCTTACATTCAAATGTAAAGCGTAATATAGTCAACAACTACATAATTCGTTGTGATAGACTGTGTGAATCTAGGATTGAGATGAATAATAGAGTTAAAAACTTCATTGAACTGGCTGTACAGGCGGAGTATCCGGCAGGCTTTCTGGTGGATATACTGTGGCGTTATTTTGGGCGCGTGGATGTCCTTGGGCACTTGGAGGTATAGTATTTTTGTCTGCTGTTTTGAATTTTAAAGTTTTAATGGTTTTGTTTGAAATAGTTCATAAGATGTGGTGTTTTTGATGGTAGTGTAATTTTTCATTGTAATGTGGCTTTTTCAGTGCTTTTTCTTATATTTTCAATTACTGTTTTTAGTAAGGTAGTTTTTAGAGATCATCTTATGACATTATGTCACTTTATTTTATTATAGTATATAACTTCTACTTTTATGTCTAACTTTTTCTATTTATTGTCTTAAACCTTTTTGAAAAGTTTTAAATTTTCTAATTGATGTATGACGAATGCTGGGAAAGTTTTAGCTATGTAAAAAGATCTTTTAACCAGGATAGAGGGGTCTTAATCCCCCTCACGTCTTTTTAAATACATCAATTTCCGTTTTTGTTTCAAAAATTTCCTTTTTGCTTCAGAAATTCACTATCCTTTTTTAGCTTATCTTGGTGTATCATTATTGTTTTAATTATATCTTATATAGTATTGTCTAATAATTGCAGCTTAGCGCATATTGACAATATACATATTAATGCCTATATTTATAATGTATTGGTTTTGGTGCAACACATGCTTTAAACATTTTAGTTATATATACACGTGTATATATATATATATATATATATATATATATATATATATATATATATATATATATATATATATATATATATATATATATATATATATACATACAGTGGAATCTCGATCTATCGTTTTTCAAGGGACCGATTGAAATGAACGATAAATGCGGGAAAACGATAGATGCGGAAACATAAGAGAGCAATATGATCGTTGGGACTGGATAAAATGAACGACACATACGGAAAAACGATGGATCCGAAAACGATCGATCGAGATTCCACTCAAAATTAGTCTCCTACCTCAAACCAGTCTTCTACTAACTTAACTCTCTCAGCGAAGGGAGTGTTATATTCACTGACATTCCACATAACCTGCTTTTTTTTTCTTTGAGTGGAACAGCTCCTAGACTATTTTTTCAAAATTTTTCTCAACTTTACTGCGAAAGGTCCCTAAAGCGGAGTCATTAGGATGGATCCGATCATCTCCATACTAAATCTACGACACAGATATATTCATTCCCAGAACTCTTCCTTTACCATATGCCACGCAATAAAATATTTTATTAGGATTTTCAGAAACAGTAATTTCGCACGGTTAACTAGTATTGAGAGGGAATCGTATCGGGTAGATAATGTACGAATAAGTTGCTAAACAGGAACGATTCGTTTAACCTATTCCTTACCGGGTGGGATAGCATATATCCCAAGAATACGGGCCGAAGAATGAAGATATATATATATATATATATATATATATATATATACAATATTTGGCATTTATGTATGTATATATATACTATATACTAAACAAACACATACACACACACATATTTATATATATATATATATATATATATATATATATATATATATATATAATATGACGAGCGTCGTATTACGCCCGTTCACTAATTTAGTATTTGTAGTCTTCTTAGTTTACAGTTCGTGGCACCGAAGTAAGGCAGGCAACACAAGTAATGGCGACATATTATTATCCAAAACAATTAGGGCTTATTTTCTTCAACTTCGTGAAAACCATCACTCCAATGTTCCCACATCTTAGCGCTCGCCATTTTCAAAAACGCGGAGCTTCCCTAACTAATGTTCACTGTCATTGAATGACACATCCCGGTCTGAAAAACTAACCTACTCGTTGTCTTAAGGTACGCGTGACACAATTCGTGACGCTTACACCGAAGATGGGCTCGGGGCGGGGTTAAGCGCGAACTATTAATAGATTTTCTCCTTCGGTTTTTCTCCAACACCTCGTGAATTAAGGCTGCTATGTACTAACCCCATTGGGTTCGCTCACCGCAATGCTAACCTATGGAGAAAATTTGTCCACGGATTACCGACTTGGATTCAAAGATATATTTAAAAAAATTTTTACTCCGTCATAGAGAAAGAAATTTTACATTTGTGTACATTTTTTGGTTTTTTTTTAAAATGCAATTAGTATTTTAAAATTTAAATTATTCGGGGAAAAATCTGGTATAGTGTGTTTTAAACGCTCATAAATTCCTTCAGTGGATGAAATTTATAAAATGAATCCTGAAGCGCTTTGCAGAAAATTTCAGGCTATCTGACAATACCAATTTTATTTGATTATGAGCATTTATGTACCTGTAAACAGTTGACAAAAATATATTTTAAATAAAAAAATTGGGGGCAGCGCTTAAACCCCCTATAAAGAGAGAGCCATTACAATCC